>VXAV01005442.1:299282-322189 GCA_013399715.1 Alectura lathami | reverse complement strand
CGGCCCAGCTCCTCCCGGCGCGGCTCCGGGGAACGCGGCACCGGCCCGCGGCCGTATGGAGTCCCGCTGCCTCCCTGAGGGGGAACCCTTGGCCTCACCCCCTCGTCACCGCTTTGGGGTGCATTTAGGCCTGTTAAATTCTTTCCCCATTTTGCGAAAGCTGGAGTGTCACCACATCCCATAGGCGATGCTGCTCAGCCACCTGAGCAGCAAGGTGCTGCTGTCCGTGGCAGGCCCTTGCCTGGCCACCTGGCTCCCAGCCCAAGGGACAGGGGCTGCGGCCCAGAGAGCAAACGTGGGGCACGGTGCAGGGCCAGGGGGCTCGGAACACCGCCGGAGGGATGAGCATCGCAGGAAGGGAGCGCTCAGGGAAGCTTGCGCAGGTGTGCGTCCATCTTCCCACAGAGCCTGTTCTGCAAGGACAAACAGCAAGGCGCTGCGGGACTAAAGCCTTTGCCACAGTGAGGGAAGCAGTATAAAAGCGAATTAAAGGAGCACAGTGCACCAGAGGTGGCGAAGTGCATGCAGCTCCAGTTGTGCACATAAACATAACTGAGAGCCCCGGGGCGATCTCTGGATAAATCTGTGCGGGTAAGAAGCACCATGTGCTCCCATACAACGACCCACACGGACACAAGCAGTGCTTCAGGTAGGTAGGTTTGCTTCCTTTGCACACTGGCTGTAGCATGAGGGCTGTTGGAGCACTTGGGATGCTTTCCCTTGGGAGACTTCGGAGAAGTAATAACAGTTATGGCTGAGTTACTCAGTTGAGTAAAGAACAGAAAAAAACTCCTCCCTGACAAGGAGATCTGTCTGGCAAAGGTGACAGGAAGTTTAGATGCAGTAGAGCTTTACATTCCAGTTTGTTTTATTAGGCGTTGGCTCTGGGAAAAAGNGTCGAATAAATGTATTGCTATACACGTGATTTCATAAAAAAAAAAAGTGTTTAAAAAAAAAAAAAGACAACAAACCCCAAACTCCCAGGTGGTTATCCAGTCATCCTGAGCCGTCATGAAATACCTGCCCTAGTGGAGTGCAGTTGCTAGAAGGGAAAAGAGTGCCTAAAATTCTGGCTGTTCTTTTCCAGTTTGTTTACCCCACACAGATTTCTCTGCTGTTGCCTTAAGCAAAAAATGGCAAAAGCAACAGTGGTGCAGCACACAAGTCTCCAGCTAAGCTGCTCACCAACACAAAAATGAGGAAAAGCTGCGCAAACAGGCCTCAGTTCAACACCAGCAATGAACTGAAATCGTGATGTGTTAACCTAAAACACTGCAAAGTCATGTGTGCACTCACAACTCCGGACCTCAGGATGTCCGAGCTGTTAGTTTGGGGATGGCTGTTTTCTATTTTTGAACTATGTGCAGCTCGGGAAGGATTTGTGTTGGTTCTAAAGGACAAATGGTCATTAGATGACTTTTGCTGTGCTTTTCTGGATACTGGCCAGTTGCCACCCTCCACATGCCTTCAGCACTACTTTTTGTCTGGCGTTGTCCTACAGCGTGACTCCAGTTCCCAGTTAATCACTGCAGTCAGCATGTGGCAGCTACCTCTCTTCTACCTATAACTTATGGGAATTTGCAGAGACTCACGTGTAACCCAGCCTCTGGATGCTTCAGTGGGAGCACTGCTGTGCCACTGAAGAGAAGCAGCGAGCACCACGGCTACCTGCTTGCCTAAATGTAAAAAGGAAAAAAGAGTCTGATGTGGTGCCTTCCAAATTAAGGCTGGGTGAGGGGTGGGGTCTCAGGATATCCCCTAAATTATCCCAAAGAATACCACAGGATCAAAGGCTTCCATCAGATGGAAACAGGCACGTTACAGCCTGTGTTAAACAGTTTTAAGCCACAGGAAAAAAGAAACAATCCCCCCCACCAAAAAAAAAAAAAAAAAAAAAACAATAACCAAAAAACCCACATTTGATTAAGGAAATACAGACAATTCATGAGCAAGGAAGAAGGCTTGATTATTTCAGCAAGGTGCCTGAGCAGCCCTGCTACCCACCAGAGCTGCTGGAGCTGGTGTAGTGTCAGGTTAGCAGCATGCACAGAAGCACCACTGCAAGAGGTGATGGTAGAGAAACAGCAGCAGACACCACCGTGGTGCTCGTTACGCCCTGGTACCCACAGCTTCTGCTCCACCTCCCGTCCCATTCTCCAGCGCTGGGTAGTGCCAGCTGTACCCACTCCTCCGACACGGGTAGAGGGATCCAGAGTTCCTTCCTTCCTCCAGAGAAACACTGCCCACAGGCCTGGGGCTGGTGTGTCCCGGGAAGACCAGCTGAGGTCAGGAGGTGGCATGCTGGGCTCTCCTCCACAAAGCACAGTTTCCCAGGGACCAGCTGTCCCTAGAATTTGAGACCTAAGGTGAGCAAAGGGCACAGAGAGAAGAGAGCCTGGCTCTCCCTCTTCCTACATGCCAAATGTTAACAGCGATTCCAAAAAGATCACAGTACTGTGAAAGAATGAGGATGAATTGCCTATCAGCTAACTGACAGACGGGGTGAATTAGCCCATTCTGGTTTGGTGGTGGTGGTGGTTTTTCTCCTTCCCGTTTAGTCCTGCAGCACACTGACAACATGAGCTGCTACACTCGCTCTGCCGCGCTCCATCGCTCTTTGGAACTGGGGTAACCAATATGCTCCTACAGCACCAGAGTCCCTAAAGCCCTGTTCTTAATGCTGCCCCAGCTCTATATGCCAAAAGTAGCTTTGTTACCAGGCTTGTCGTAAACAGAGGATCACGACTTCACGGAAGATTGCAAACCTACACAAAGAGAAAACAATTTCATCTTAAACGGAACTGCGAGGATCTGAACTAGACAAGAAGGCAGGGCTGCTGATAAACAAAGTCTTCCTTGTCTAACCCTCAGCTCCAAAGCAGATGATCCTTTCTCCTGTTTGCAAACAGGACGTGTGCTTTAGTCATAGAGTAGCACCTACGATACCAAGTGATGGAAATAGCTTCCACGCTGCCCGGTCCAGGAGTTTTGCAGTCCTGGGAGAACATCTCTGCAGGAAGAGAGATGCAGCGGATAACATGGTACCTGGGCACACAGAATACACCATCTTCCCTGTGCAGCTCCTGCTGCACAATAGCGTCCAGGAAACAGAAAGGCAGATGCATGTTTAAAATTATTTTAAAGAAATAAACTACCAGTCCCAAGAGAATTTTTACTCATTTTTTGCACTTGAAATACACTGAGCTTGGTGAGCACTCTTGAGTTATTTCAGTCAGTTCTGGCTCCTATCCAGTACTTAAAAAAATCATATAAATCATAGCAAACGTGCAGCATGATGGGATAGCCTTTGGCTGGGGACATTCAGGCAGTTAATATAACTGTCACAGTGGTGCCTTGTAATGGAACAGTTTTAGAGGCTGGCTCATTGCAAGCAACCAGACACCGCTCACAAGGAGAGCCATTTCAGGACTCAGCTGAAGAACACACTGAGCCTGCAGGACGAAGCAACAGCTAGAACAACATTCGCAGAATTGCCTGAAGTCGTCTTTTAACTTTTCTTGGCAAACCCAGAGGATCTGTTAATGCCATTTCTGCAAAACGTCCCTAGACTCAAAAGACATTTGTCGGAGACAGCTTCTTAGCAGAGGAACCTGAATGGGGAGAAATACGGTGAATTTCACTGTTGGGGAAGTTAAAACTTCTGAACAGCGTGGCAGCACGCTGATCAGGAGATGGAAGTGATGGAAGTGGGAAGGGCAGCTCCAACACAGCTGTGAACGGGCACAGCACTTGGTTTATCAGAGCAAATACCCTGCTCCTTCGTCGGCACGCAGTGACTAAGCATGGGCTTGTACCTCCACTTTGTCTGTATTTATTGTGGCCTGGACTACCTGACACCACTGTTGATAGCCTTTATAAGTCCAAGAGGGTAGGAACAGAATGAAAGTACCAGTTAACAGATGCCAGCAAAACAGGGGAATAATTTCCACTACAGAAATCAAGGTGTAGAACTTTCAGCTTCCACAATGCTTTACAGCAACAAGTATGTAGCTGAAAAATACAAGGGAGGAGACAAAATTAATGAAGACTAAGCCCATCAGTGGCTATTACAGATACACAGCCTACAGTTCTGGATGCCTGCTGAAAACAGATGTGACAATAACTGCAAGAAGGCAGTGTATAAGCCACGGAGGGACTGCTGTCTGTATGTCTTGCCTTGTTGTTTCGCTGAGCATCTGCTTCCAGCTGCAGTGCAATACCACACAGCCTCGCGTGCATATCCAGGCTGCGCATGAAGCGAGCAGAGCTGTGCAGGGAAGGAGCACCCAGTTACATGGCACAGAGCTGTGACAGGCTCACAAGCAGCTGCAGTCCCTCTTGCGATACTTATTAACGTTGGAGCACTTAACTTTTTTCCCCCTTTTGAGTGTCCCCTTCAGGACCAAAACTCCAGCTGTTCTAAAACTCAGCACTCCTCAGGATGTATGGCAACAAGCAAATGAGTTCCAGTGAAGGCTGGTGAGTCATGTTCTTCCTGGATATCCATGCAGGTGTGGAGCCAAGCCCTTTGCTGCTTCACTCAGATACAAGAGCAGTCATTTCGTAAAGAAATGTTTGGACTGGGATCTACAGAATCCAGCAAAAACACCCAGAGCAGCCACAGAGATCACTGCAGGGTCAAGAATACAAGGCACTGTCGGGTGAGCAGTCTCAGCCCCGTAAATCTGGGGAAGATCTCGCTGAAAGACCCACACAGCACAATGCACCAGCAACGCAATCATCTCCATGCTGTTTTTTCAAGATGCCTGATCCTGGACTGGGGTTGTTGAGCTGCTTCCCACTTCCATAGCCAGCTCGGGGGGTTAGCAATGCCATTCAGCTCCAGGTGTTCACGGGGGTTTCTGGTACTCTCAGGGCAGAGCTGCAGCACACACCATGACTCACCTCAGACAGATCAAGCACCTCTCTGATGAAGAGTTTTGGTCATTTACCAACCTAAGCGGGCAAAGGGAAAAGAGGAAAAAAAAAAAAAAGGCATTTGGAAGGTGTCGTGTCATCTAAATGAACGTGCATTTGCTTGAAAAAGGAATTTCAGAATGTTAAGCCATGAACCAAAAACGCAGCCCTATAGAACGAGACTTTCTGGTGCACAGTGTCTACCTCAAGCCATACCTAGCTCCTTTGCTCGTACTCCAGCTGACCTTCAAAGCTGTGTCAATACGCTCTGCCATGACCTGCTGGGTCAGCCCTGTGGACAGCAAGCAGGAGGATTTCAACAGAGCGGACTCCAAGTCACCAGGACCACCAGATTCAAACCCCAAGTGCCAAGCGGACGCTGGCTCAAGCAGTGCAGAAGCACGCTCCTGCCTTCTCATTCCCATGCAAGTCAGAATAAGTTTTCCAGAAAGGGACCAAACCATTTTTTTTTTTTTTTTAAACTAAATGCTTTTAATAGAAAACAAAATACAAAATAACTCTTTCCAGAAAGCAGAAATATTTAATCTCTCCAAATGACAAATTAGAACGTGCTTTTTCTGCAGATCCTTGTTTTGAATGCTGATGATTTATTTCACAAAGTGTTCATGAAACTGATATTGCAACATTTTGAGAGAAATCCAACACTGGCAAAGCTGCCTCTGCATATGCACAATAATTTAGTAATACTATTTTTTCCCATGTCACTTTGTGTGTGTGTCTCTCTCTCCCCGTCCCCCTCTTCCTAGATTGCCAACTTCCATTTACGGAAATATTTCTGTGAGGTGCAGCGGTGGACTGACATGCCTTGTTTCAATCAGGAGGCCAAACTTAGCCTCTGCAGCTCTGCCATGCTCTCTTCCAGCCAAGACAAGCTGTGTATTACACAAAGCCACCACTCTACCCCTCGCTGTCCTACCGTCCTTAAAACACAGTGCAACCAGATTCAGAACGATTCCTAATCAATGGAACATAAATATCACAGCTAGTACCAACCCAAACGACAACGCAGAGATGGGCCCCAACTGAGGTCAGATTTCCACCTCCTATTAAAAAGAAAGGTGGTATTTTCTACTTAGCTAGTCCAAAATACTGCAGAAGTGCAACAGGGAGCTGTAATATTTGGGACCACAATCAGCGTAGAAAATACTTAATGTTCTTTTAATCTGAGGGTTTCAAAATGCTGATCCTATGCAATACCAGGAAAACAGAACAAAAAGCACCACGCCAGTAGTTCTCTACACGCTCAAGCCTCAGCCAGCAGTAGGTAAGACGTGCCCATCAGTCAACGCAGGGTAGTTAAGTGCAGGTCAGCAGCTTACCTGGCGGGCAGTTCCACTTGTCTGGACCAGGCTTTTGGTTTCTCCAAGCTACTGGACTTCCTCCCCTTTTCCCATCCCTACAAATACAGGATTAGCATGTATCTATATTTTCATCACTCCTCCTTTTTCCTTACTCCATTCAACAGCACAGGCCTTTTTGTGGGCATGAAATTTAAAAGCATTTGCCTTTCAAGGGGGCAGAGGAAGAAAAGTGTTTCACAGTCAGTAATCTCAGCTTGTAATGGACTCTGGCATTCAACACACCCACCCACTTCCCTAAGAAAAAAAAAAATTAATGTTCCTGATTTTCTTGTGCAATTCCAGTCACTAGAAGAAGATTACAGGCCATAAACTGTACGCTCAGTACATTATTCATCTGTCCGGTATATACACCAACCAGTTCGCTGGAAGACCCGTCGGCGGGGGCGTTGCAGTACGTGTTCCGGATGTCCCAGACCCGGACAGAATTGTCCATCGAGGCCGAGGCGATTAAACTACTGTCAGGGCTGAAAGTAAGGCTGGTTATGTTGTCCGTGTGCCCCCTCAGTTCTTTGTAGAGAGTTCCTGAAGCCAAGTCCCACAGCTTCAGCCGCTGGTCTTCGCCCGCCGAGGCCAGGTACTTACCATTGGGCGAAAACGCGAGCGCCAGCACGGGGCCGCGGTGCCCGGTGAACAGGCGCACCGAGTGGCCCTGCTGAGTGCTCCACAAGCGCACGGTTTTGTCTGTGGAGCCCGTCGCCAAGTAGTTGGAGTTGGGGTGGAACTTGACGCAGTCCACGTCCGCCAAGTGGCCCGCGTATATTCGCAGCGGGTACGTCCGATCAAACGACCAGAGCCTTGCGGTGCGATCGTGGGAGCCGCTAGCAAAGTACAGGCTGCAGGGACTGATGTCCAGGTCCCAGACAGGGTAGGCGTGTCCTTGGTACAACACAGTGTTTGTAAAACTTCCGAGGTCCCAGTATCGGATGGACATGTCCTCAGAGCAAGACAAGAGTCCTGAACTGTCTGAAAGGAACCTCGTGCTGTACACGGGCCCGCAGTGTCCCCTCAGGATCTTCATTTCTGTGCCTGCGCTGTCATCCTCTTCCTCCTGGTTGGGGAAGAGAAAAAAAAAAAAACAAGAAAGAAAAGCATGTTTATCTGTTCAGCAAATACAGGAACAACCATCAGGAAAACAGGCTGGTGTTAACACAGGAGAATTTATTTTAGACGTGGCACGTTCTGTGCAGCTCTGAGACACAAACACTGCTGGTGCATGTGCAGCCTCTAAGTCAGTGCTGAAAGAGATGTGGAGATGAGACTCGTGAAAGGTTTCATCCTTATTTTGTGTAGCCTCATGCCCACTCCAGAAGGCACCTCGACCTGTGACTGTATGCAAATAAGGAAAAAAAAAGTATTTTAGGAAATTTTCCAAACATCTTTTGCTTTAAAACACTTGTTAAAAACATCTGCTAATTCCCTGTGCACTCTCTGCTATTGGCAAAGATGTTGAAACAGATCTTGGCATCTGCTCTTTTGGTGTGGTCACTATTAGAAGTGAAACTCACAGTAGAGGAAAAGAAACCCAGATGTCCTAAACAAAAGGCAGGAGAGAGAAAGACGAGGCATGTCTGACAAGCTGTGTGCTGGACGCTCCTCAGCCCCGCACCTGAACAGAGGTGGTAAGGCTGTAGTACCCATGTCTGTGCCAGCAGCACCAGGATGCTTTCACATCCCCACCCTTCAAGAACAGCAAATCTACGCAGCTTATTTAGGTCAACTAATCTATTTTGGGGTAGGAAAAGATGAATAATCACAAAGAGGATGGCAGTGGAAACCTTTTTATCCTGAAATTCTCCAGCTCCAGCACCAGTGCAGATCAGCAACACGGAAAGGCTTTCCCAGTTAAACACTGTTCAGTGAGCTGTGCTAAAGGCATCTGAGCGTTAGACTCCTCTCAGCAGAGGGTATCAGTCTCTAAAGTCTGCTCAGGCAGTGCCTCGCGACAGTCAAAGGCTACAGACTGCACAACCTGCAACACATCTCAACCCAAAAGAGTGCCCTTGCCTGACAAGTTGGGGTCTCACTGAGAGAGTGAGAGAAGTTGACCGATGGGGATGCATCTGCTTGGGAGCAGCCTTGCTCAGGACTGTCATGCAGACACTTTTCGGCAGTACTGGCGCAGTGACGCTCCCCCATGGGCAGCCTGCACACCCACACAACGCCCTTTTGTTTGCTAGCAGCCCCTTTAACTTTTATCACCGCACACTGGCCGTTTCCTGCAGAACGAGCGCTTCCTGCCCAGGGAGGAAACTCGGCTCCCCAGGGCAGAAGCAGCGCGCAGCAGCGGCTCCCAGATCGCAGCCACCTCCCGCCTGACCTCAGGACCCACGCAGTTCTGCAGCGGAGCAAAAGCTCTTCTCACCCAATGGTTTCCCCTCTCTCTCCAGGGGAGCACGCTGCAGCTCTGCTCGCTTGCCATCTTCTTGCGTGCTTAGTGGTAGGTGGCAAGCCGTGTTTAACGATGCTAATTCTCTTCAGAGCAGTCAGTGCCCATGGGAGTTTTGTGATGGGGCTGGAGCCAGCTCCATCTCTGCTGTGGAGGTGAGGCACACAGAAATTACAGGCTCTAGCATGCAAAGCCCCATTCTTATTCAAATTGCTTTTTCTACCTCAGATAGAGCATTGCTTGCTGGAATCCACAGCATCCCTAGGCCCTGTTACCACATTAAAGGAGAGAGGCTGACACCTGCGGCGTTTGATCCTACTTAATTATGACCGAAAGGCTCCTGACAAGTTACCAGTGGAAGGCCATTTGTGCTCCCTATGCTGTGCTATAGTTTTGGTAAATTCTGCAGGTCCAGGTACTTAATTCTGTGCTTTCAGATTCATGCAGGGCTACTTTGGCTGGCTGTAAGCACATACACTGTTTCCATTACTAGCTCGTGCTCCTCTTCTACTAAGTAGCAGCTTATTTGAAAATGTCCCTGAAGTATTCAAAACCACATTCCTGCAGGGTCACAGGTAGCAAATCTAATCTTTCTCTTTGTCTGACACTCACTTAGCAGAACTACTGCCCATTTCTGTTACAGCTCACTGAGAATGCTATACCTGGAACACTTCTGAGTCACTACATTCTTCCGTTTCCTCCCTGCCCAAGTTTGGCTGCTGAGCAGACAGACTAACAAAGCAGCTGGAATTGCAGCCACTGAATTGCTGCCTCAGAGAACCCATACTTATTTCTTTGTCAGATCAGGCACGTTCTTCCTTGCATCCTGCAGCTGCTGCAACGTAGGTGAGCGTTTACAGCAGCTACAGAAAGGTTGCAACCTGTGTTATAAATCAGCAGGGAGGCAGGGAATCCCTCTTCATAGCGTTTTTTCCAGGACTCTCATTTCATGCACTGAATGTATTTCCTGGATATAACGTACACACAGCATAAGCTTCAAGGGGATGCGTGACCCTCAAAAAAGCCCCAACAAAACAGAATAAAAAAGCCCTCCCTCGCCACCCCAAAAGACTTTCTTTTACTCTTACCAGTATCATGTTTCCCCAAGTACCACCTTCTCTCTCATCCTGCCAGTGCTCTTGAGATGTCAAGACAGAAGATCTCTTATCTGCCTGCAGTAGGGATCTCCTAGCAGGGAAATATGAGGAGGCAGACACCACGGCTCACTTTGCAGCACGTTTTTTACTGCTTCTTCCTGAATTGCCTCCCAGGTGTCAGCATCATCGCTGCTCACTGCCACCTGAAGACCACTGCCACTCAGCACCTTAAAAGCGAAGCTGAGCAGGGTCAAGTCTCAGCCTTCATGGAACTTAGAGGCTGTCTCTCTTACAGGTTGGAACAAGGAGTATTATTTCCTGTTGCTAATTTATGTAGTACTAGCGATGAGCACAGCAATGTTGCACAGCGACAAACAACCATCAACATCTACACAGCTGCAAAACTGCATTTTATACTGGACTTTAGTGAGAGAGACTATGAAGTGGCATCTATGAGATGCCACTATAAATAAAACTGAATTAATTTATCCACAAACAGTAAGCCTCTCCTATTTCCAAGGAGCAAGCCAACACTGGTGAAGTGCACTGGGGCATCACACTGAGCAGAATTCACTAAAAATACACTGTCTGGCTTGGTATCTGTGGCTTCCATCCAGTGGTACCCACGCTGCTAGCAGTCTGTTCCCACCTGTGACCCCGCGGGTGCCTGCGTGCATTCCCTTGGGGCTCCCAGACACAGGCATTTCTTTCCTCTGTAGTCCTCAGGCTTTCTTCTGCCTTCAGGAGACGGAACCAACAATGCACTCAGGCTGGTATTACCCCTGAACTTTGAACTCCTGGTCAGGTCACTCTTGTTTTGTCAGTGGTGAAATTATTCAGGGCAACGATGGCTTTGATTTGTGCTGGTCTTTGACCAGTGTTTTAGACCTGCGCATAAATACTGCTAGACACAGAAGACCTTAAAACAAACTATGACGGCCATTTGTAATTAAGTTTCTGTGGCCATCTCATAACATTTGTAAGCTATGCAGGTACAGGCCAACAAAAAGCTAACACACACTCCTGATAACCTGGCAGTATCTCACTTTTCTATACCTGGAGCCAAACAAGGCGACCTGTTAATTTACCAGAGAAATTCTCGTCACAGGTCATTTTCATTTGGTTTCCAAGACAGGCAAGCCATAGCGTCATGTCCTATGAACTCCTGCAGCTTACCATGAAAGCAAACCCACAGCTCCATCCTGGGTTAGCCTGACCCACTCAGCTGTTCGCTCAGCAGAAGGGGTTAACGTGTGAGCATGCCGCTGTGCTGTCTCACCTGGATGCCTGCCTCGAGTTCTCAAGTTGACTAACAGAGCAATCCCTAGCCATATATTCCTGCACACAGTAAGCTCTCTGCACTCTTCCAAAATAAACAGAACCCTGCCACCAGTTTTTTTTTTGAGTAGAAAATAAAACAATGGAAAAAAAGGATGCTTCTGCTAAATGCTCAACAGAAGAACAAATGAATCCTTTTTATTTTTTTTTCCTTCAAGAGTAGAGTGATTAAACAAAGGAAGAGTCACAAACTGATCTCTAACCAGATACAAGATGCTACGTGGGCAGCTGTGGTGAGTGGGAAGGAAGGGTGTGACTAGAAGGTAAATAAATAAAAACAAACAAACAAAAAAAAACCTGGAAGATGCTATCTCTGGCATGTGAAGGCACAGATATCCCTGTCCTCACCTCCAGCACTCAAGACAGAGAGAATCCTCTGAAGTGTCTACACTATTGATTCCTTAGCACAGACATTCTGCATCATTTTTCCATGCTAACTCTTCACCTCTGGTTAGGGTAACTCTTTTAAACACAGTTTTTCACTTAGACATACTTTCTCCTACTGAGGCCTCAGATTATTCTCCTCTGGTTCTTTCCTTACTTTATTTTCCCCCTCCTGTTTCTCTCTCTTTTTCTCCACCCTTCTGATAGCTCGTTCAGAACTGCTTTCCTTCCAGCTTTCATTCACTGCAGTGCGTCTTTACTGCCCACATCTCCTCGTTCCATCTTCCCACCCACAGGAAGGCTCCATGCTCTGTAGGAAAGGGAGCCTTCTCCAGTGACCTGCCCCTCCTGGCTGCCCGTGTCCTGTGATCTCTTCAAGGACAATAGGGAGAGGGAGATCTGCACCTAGGACTAACGAACTGTGACCTGAGCACATCCTTATTACACCTCTGTGCAGCATTTACAACCAGGACAGGAAAGAACAGGGATGAGAGTAGGTCATGTGTCAGGGCAGACAGGCTGTGAAGAGCCTCACAGTTGCCTGAGACACTCTTAGGTACTCGACATGCATGCCAAAAGTACCCCAAAAGGAAGGGTATGGGGGGGGGGGGGGGGGGGTGGAAAAGGGGTATCCAGACCTCCTCATCCAGTATGTCACAAGCCAGGCGGATGCGGGACACATCGACGAGGTGGGGCTCAGATTTTAGCTTCCTGGAACGCAGGCTCCACAGCTTAACGCACGAGTTGTCAAACCCAGCAGCGAGCAGCTTGCTGTTTGGTGAGATTTCCGCTGTGTTCAGCAGCTGCTCCGTGTTGTAGAAGGCATAGAAGCAGATGGTCGTTAAGGAAGGGGGCCCGTCCTTGACACGTTTAATGCTGTCCTGCAGTAGATCCAGCGCCGCCTCGTTCTGCAGAATGGCGGCCGGCACCTCGCTGGGCTCCAGCCCGTTGCTCTCGCTGCGCGAGGAGCTCCCGCCGGCGTAGAGCTGGTAGTCGGTCCTCTTGGCGGGCTGCACGTCCAGGTGGATGTGCAAGGTCAGGACTTTGCACAGGGCGTTGTTGTTGTCACTCTGGAGGTAGCGAAGAAGGTAGTTGTAGCTGTCCTCTTGAAGGCGGACGACGTACTTGTTGTCCAGAAAAGCCCGGAGCTTCAAGTTGGACAGGATATCTTGAATAGTCATGGTAGTCTGCAACTGCTCAATGATATCCTTCTGGCTGGCGTTCTGCAAGAACATGCCATGGAAGCGGCTGTAAAAACTGTCCACTGTGCTTTTTAGGCCATTCTGGACCATGTTCAGATGGAGGTAGACGAAGAGGGGATACAGAAGAGGCATCACTTCATGGCTGTGCTGAGAATCTGAATCTATATGAAAACAGCGACAAACTTGGAGTGAATTCTCAATCTGCTTCCTACTAGGAATAAAGCAGTGCAAGGGCAAGTACTGCAAAAAGCCTCCACAGGGGCCTAGAGAGCAGGGCTCTGGCGGTGCACCTAGCCACCCCTCTTCAGTCTCTTGCAGGGGATACACAGTATCGCTTACAGAGTTACATCCAGATTTCAGGCAGGTGAGGTACACCCCCAGAGGAAAGGGCAGAGATTTCAGAACCCCTTCTCCGGGTGGGTCAGTTATTAAAATACTGCCTAAAGCTACGTGACAGCTGGATTTTTTTGCTATGTATTTAAAAAGAAAATACATACACTCTTTATTCCTCTATACACTCTAAAATTTCCTTATTATATTTAAATAGCATGTAATATGTTTAAGTCAAAATCATTTATCTAGCTTTGGTTGGCCTGAACTTCTCTGGCTTTTTTTCCTGAGCTTCAGTGAAACTTCCATGTGGTGCTTTGGATGGAACTGGTTTGTCTCTGGGGGAAAAGAAGCTGCAGTTTTTGGGACGTACTGCACCATTCTGTGCTCGTTTGATTTCTGTGCCTGCTCATGTGCATGCCTTCTCTCTCTCTCTCTCTGTCTCTGTGCCAAGGCAAATCCCAGCAGCAATGCCCAGGACACAGCATAACCGACTCCCGATTAGGCTGCACTGTGCCTTGCAGCTCCACCCCTTCTTTGCCAGCTTCTTGGAGCTGTCTCCCTCCTACACTCAGCGGCTGCCATGCCACCACGCAGGGCCACAACAACAGTTCACTGGAGGCCCAGGTGTGCAAATACGACATCTGAATTATTGGCACGAAATACACACTGCTCATCTTCAAACAACATCGCTCATTTTCAACTTGTTCTTCCCTCCTACCACTCACCGTGGCACGTTCTTTCCCCCCCCCCCTTTCCAATAGTTTTTTTTCCTCTCTTGTGAACCATTCTTCCAACATTCTTTCCCTAGCCCATACTGTGCCCCTCTCCCATTCTGTACTGGTAACTACATCGTGTGTGTGGTGTGCAGCATACCTATACATATTTGCACACTTCAGCATTATTCTCATTTCTGGCCCCCCAAAATTGGGCTAGAAATTGATTGAGTGAAATCAGTGGTCTGTATGCAGCCCAGAGAAGACTAAGCGGGTATCTAACTTGTGTCTTCAGCACTCGGTGAGAGAGATGGAGCCAGCTCAGAGGCACCCAGCAAAAGGCTGCAGCAAGGTAAATTCTCCCCTAATTGCTCAGCTCTGGAACAAAAACCTTTCTGGACAAAGCCCTGAGCAAACTGATCGAACTCGGATCTTGCCCTGCTCTGAGCTGCAGGCTGAACTGGAGACCGCTGGAGTAATCCCTCAGTTATCAGCGATTCCAGCCCCCTGCCCCTCAGTGCCTCTGGGGGCAAACACCTCGGATGTGGGCAGTGTCCAGTAGTGCCCTGTGGCTGGCTGGCCCGTGTTGAAACAAGGGAGTTAGAAATCAAAACTGAGTAAAAGTGACAAAAGATGAAAACAGTTGATGTGAAAACTGAAACCATACCCAGCACTTTTCCCAGAGCGATCTTTCAGCCGCTGAACAGAGCAGCCAAGAATCTGTTAAACCACAGGGACTGACCCCCAGCACTGAACTGCAGTGGCATTGAACTGCTCCAGGGGGCAAAACTAAGACTTTTCTATTTTCCACCCCTTTCTTCCTGCCTGCCTCCCTTTACAACTTGCCCTTCAAGCACGATCAGGGATATCAATTTTAGCATTATGCATGCTGGGACCAAGACCCCCTGGAGAAACGTAGATGTGTCAAACAGCCGGAGGAATGGCAACCTCCTTTTTCCAGGTAGTGTTCTCATAAATCCTCTCTCTTTCTTCCCTCCTTTGGGACCCATATGAGAAATAAAAACACTTCCACCAGTACCTTTTTTTTTTAATTTTAATTTTAAAAAATCCTGATTGTCTTCTGCACTACACTACAGAATGAGACTATTTTTCTTACTGTCATTTATCACCAGTCTCAAAGCCAGCAGAGGTAAATTTAAGGAGACAAATTCTCCCTAGAAGTCTGGTCAATCACAGAAAGAGCCAATTATGAACAAAATTCAAAAAGTTAATTTAGGAGTCAGCAGAGAACGATACTCATTTCTAAGTTACCCAACTTTCACATAAAATACTCTCACCTTCCTTCTTGTCCTGTGTGCTGTTGCCCAGAAGACTTACACAGATACAAAGGCCAAATTTTTGAACAAGATTGAACAAGAAAGGGCAAACAGGTAGCTAACCTGAAGAGCCAAAGGTACTCAGCAGTCGGGCCAAAAAAAAAAAACCCAAAAAATCAGATTTTTTTTTTTCTAGTTCTAGTTGCTGAAACCTCATAGCTCCAAATCAAAAGATTCAGTTAAAAACATGATTTAAAATTTTATTATACTGCCATTTATTCGTTGAGATGACAAAAATTCATCTACTTTCCTCTCCTTCCCTCCTGATATTTACCTGTGAGAAAATTGCGTAACCGTCCGAATTGTACTTCATATTGCTGTGGCTCCGCCAGGCAGGGAGCTGCAGACACAACGTTGGCACAACCAGATTCAGATTGGACTGCAAAATAAAATAGATGAAATTAGGACCTAGGGAGTTCTGCACGTTCTGGAAATAAAGCTTCCCATAAGACTCAAGGTAATGCAGGCACCAAGAGGACATTTTTTATTTCAGGCTGCCCAGGGAGGACACAGTCTTAAGCACCTAAACATGGCATTTATTAAATTTAATCTGAAGAGTCACACAACCAAGACAGATCACAAATGGAAAACTGGACTGATGGTTGTTTAGTTTTTAAAAAAAGCTTAGCAACTCACCTGCTTGCTCCCCCTCCCCGAACACATTTTTAAGCTTTCAGATACAGCATTGGGTTCACCAGAAACACTGAGTAGTGCTGTCACATCTCCCTGCAGAGTTTTACAAGAAACTCGGCAGCGTTACTACTTCGCACTCAGAAGAGATGAGGAAAGCAACCTACAGCTTTCTCCCAAAACAAAGCCTCCTCTTCAGCTAAATCCATCACCCAGCAAGGACATACGGCCTGCAGTAACACCACCTCAGACATTAAGGTCACCTGCGACGCTACTGAACTGATTTTTAGACTCAGTATCAGCTCTCGTAAATGTGGTTCTGAACCATCTAGAAAGAAAAATGGCTTTTCTTTCTCTGGCACAAAACCTTTGCTCTTCTGCCAACGCCTCAGAATCTGACAGGGGGCTTTGTGCAAGTTTACAGACACCCACCCATATAACCTAAGCTCATACAGATACTGGTGATGAGAAACACAAAGAACAAAATCTACATTTCTAAATTTTAACTGATGTACTTAATTGTTCTGCTCTTCTAAGAGCACAAGTCAAAGAGTCTCATTTTGTTTTCCTCTCTCCTATCTTTTTTTTTTTAATTTATAACTATTTTCCCCTCTATAAAATTTATTTTCACTGCTCTGCCTTTCAACTTCTTCAGCTTCTTTCGGTCTTCCCTGCCTCCCAGCCCTTTTCATCCTGTCTCTTTTCCCTCCTAGCCTTCATCGATCGCTTTTATGCTCCAGCATTTGGGCCACGCACAGAGGCAGACAGCCCTGGAAGTCTATGAACAACATCTCCACATTTCCACATGCTCTCGGCCAGCCTCCAACTCATCTCAGTGCTCCTAATCAGAAGGAGATCAGCTCATGGTATGTACACAGCCTGTCTCTATTCTCCCCTCTCTCTGTGTTCCTGGCTCTTACAGAAATACAGAATATTTACTGACTCTCCAGGGAAAGCTGAATTCAGCTTCAGAAACAGAGCTGGGCTGTGCTTGTCACCTCCTGGTGGGAAAACACACATACAGATTCCAGCACCAACAGCCTGTCTTCTATAAAATCAGTCTCACAACAAACAAACACAACCTGTTAAAAGATGCACATACACTGCACCCTCCTCAGACTGGCTGCTCCAAAAACAAAATGCTGGTAAGAATTCCAGGCTTAGAGTTTTGAAGGAAAGCTCTGAGCAGCAATTTATACAGGACGCCAACTTTTTTCCTTTTTAAACATTTCTGTAACACAACATACTGGTATTAATTGAAGTCTAAATTCAAGAATCTCTGTAATTTGGACTTAAGAATTAATACAATCAATATTAATCACCAGAAAATAAACTCTGCATGCACACACACGTAGCAACTCGAAATCAATTACAAACAGTTTTCAACGCCACTCCTGGCAAAAGCGAAGGACACCAGAACACCAGAAACACGAAGGCCTGTCTTTTATATGCAATGCCACATTACGCACGAGAGCCGGCTCCTGATGGAGCTCTGGCGGCCTCGTTCCAGTGAGAATGGGCACAACTCGCCACCCCGCTCATGCCACAGGAGCACGCCCCACTGTCCTCAGCCTTACGCAGCGCTCCCTCCATGCCACCTGCTTAACTTATTTTGCACAGCAGACATAATTCCCAAATGATAGCGTACTTCATGCTTTAGAATGCAGACATTCCTCTTCGGCTGCCCATCCTGGAGCAGCCTGCCAGGGCAGCCGTTACGCCCTGCTCTTTCAGTGATGATGCCAGAGCTTGTTCCCATCAAGCATGTGGCAAAAGGACCCTACCTACCAGCCAGGGACCGCAAGGTCAAACCCTTTTCCTCCCCGAAACTTCTCCCCAGCTAAAGAGGTCAAACTGATCCCAAAACATGAGAGTAAATTTTCAGGCATTTCTTCTCCTGGTGGAGGTAAAACACTTGCCATATCCCTCTCACACACGAACAGATCTACCTAGTTTCTTTTCCACTTTCCCCAGTGGCCATAAGGGCAGCTACTGGGAACATCTGCTCCTCGCCTTCACTTCCTGTAACTGCAGCCAGTTACGCAACCCAGGAGCAAATTCCAAGGAACGCGTTCCTGGTTCGAGGATAGGGGCAGCACCCTCCTGGTCTCCGGCTTCTGCTCAGAGCAGCATTGCTGCAGCTAACAAATGCTGGGCTGCTGTAAACACTGTTTCCCAGCAAATGATTCCCCTTTCACGTCAGTGTGATGAAGCAGAACTTCACACGAACTCCGTCACTCATATGTGTTGATAGAATACTATGAAAAACATCGGGGACACCCGTTCCTCAGTCACTTGTTCTGTCCCTCAGATACTCTTCTGGTTCATCACAGAAATCTGGAACAGCCATGAGGAAGCTCTGAGCTGTATTTTAGTGCAAAAACCAGAGCTGTATAAATATAGCACATATGGAGAAGGGCTGAACTGAGGAAGCTCCGGAGGAGGACAAAAAGAGACACCAAGGTATAAGAGGGAAACAAAATTACTTCAAACCAAAAACAGAGGACACTTTTCACTTTGAAACAGGAAATCACAGAACTGAAGACGCAGTAGGCAACTCTCCCATTTCTAGAGACTGGCTAACTTAGAATGCAAGCAAAGGGAAAGAGCTGACAGGAAAAGTAAAGTGAGTTTGTTAAGGAACAAAAAAAATCACCTACAGAAAAAAATGTTTTATTGCTTTCCCTGAAATAAAGTAATGCTGGCTGCAGAATCTGGCCAGCTTTTATTCAGCTTGCAAAATTAAAATGACTGTAGCAGAAGGATTTTCACCGCTTTTGCCAGGATTTTCTCTTTTGTCAGAGTCATCCATGGAACTGCAGCACGTTCACTGACAGCTTACTACGAGCGTGTTTCACACGGAGAAGCGAGCAGCAGAATACCCGACAGCAGCCCATTTTCAGTTCTAACGAACACTGATGACTGAGTTCTAAATCACTAGCCACAAAACCCTAGTGCTGGCAAGAGGACACAGCCTGATAAGAAATTCAGCAATAACATTTGGTGGGAGATTAGTAAAAAGAGAAAAACCAATCCCACACATTCACACTTCCCTGACGTTTTCTGTGCACGATGCCACATGTGAATGCTAGGACTTGCAACCCCGTCCAGCTCTCCTTCTCCCTGGGATAACTTGCACCCTCCTGACACTGATTGGTCCCCAGCTCTAACCCCATTCCAGCACAGACCTTTCTACCCATCTCTCCCCTAACCCCTCTTACCAAAACCAACCAAACCCAATCTGCCATTTTGCTTTGGCTTCATTTCTCCCTCACCTCCCCCAGCGCCATGAGTTGCAGCAAGCGGCCGATTATCAGCTTTAAAAGCTTTGAGGAAATTAAAAATACTGAGAAGGTGCAACTCACTTCTAATAACGAGATGTTACCCAGCTTCCTCCAGGCTCCTGGAAGAGCCAGCCTACACGTTTACCCGCACATCACTCATCTTCGGGCTGTGATTATGGCAAAACACTTGAGAGGTGGAAAGAGCCATTCTGGCGTGCAGCCTCAGCCAGCCGCAAGCACAGCTCCGCAGCAACGGTTTGTCAAGTGCAGTTGCATCACGAGTAAATAAGGTCCTGACCACTCTAAGCCTGCGACACTGCCACAATCTGCTTAACTGAAAGAAAGCACATTCTCCTCGTGCTTCCACCCAAAGCTCAGCCTAGGGTTTGCTCCCACTTTTAAAACGAAATTCAGTCTTTATGGCCTCCACCTTGCTCACATCCTTTCAACATTTGTACCTGGTCAAATACTAGCACAGTTTGTTACAATAAAGATAATAACCACAATTATTGTTGTCTGGTCACAGACAGGATTTGAAACAGCAGGGACGGAAACAGAATCCAGAAGCCTTTAAGAAAGAGGAGACTGTTTATTTCTGTCAGTGCTGTCTCGTCGACTGAAGGGTTTTTTTCAAATGACACATAGGAACTTTCACAATGTGAAAGCTGACGAGGCCAGAGAAAGAAACAGCCTGTATCGCTTCCATTTCACGACGTACAGCCCTCCTGGAGCACAAAGGCGCAGCAGATTTTGCTGCTTCTACTGGCTCCTCATGCAGGTTCTTCTCACCTCTGTCCAAAGCCCTGCTACTCACCAGGCTTCGTGTTTTTTGGGACAGAACATACGTCTTTACCACTGCCCAAGCCCGGTGTCTCAGCCTGCTGTTTCACTGCCCATGCATTGTGTTGTGTTACCTTTCCATCTACACTTTTGCTCTTTGGAAGCTTGTAGCTCACTCCAGCTTCACACTGGGAGGTTTCTTTACCTCAGAAGGAACGCTATCCACGTGCACAGACAAACTCACCTGGGCACCAGGGCAAGCGCTCGTGCCTGCCACGGCTCAGCCAAGAAGCACACGCAGACAGCAGGAGGATTACCTGTGAGATTAGCTGCCATCTCTTCAGCAGTCTGACACAGCCTCAGCCCTTGTTTCAGGGGACCTTCCGAGTCCACGTACTGACGGCGCTTGAGGTAGCAGGACACTGCCATCTGAATCTGTTCTGTGCGTACGCGTTTCATGACCTCGAAGGAAAAGAAAGAGACGGTGGGCTGTCACCAGGCGGGCACCCACGGGGACCAACACGCACCATGGCTGTGCAGAAACCAATGGGGAACAAACGGCTCGGCCCTGTCGCCGCTGAAGTCAGACAGCTCCAAGATATTTCGCGGCCTAATTCTGCTAATTTCACCAAGAAATTCAGAATACTGTTGAGGACTGCAGACTAAAACTGCAGCGATGAGCTGAAGCATTTGATTTTGTTGAAAATAACTCTTCAAAAGGAAAGGTTTCTCCTCCTTGCTCTATTACAGTAGCAGCAGCAATAATCACATTCCGATTCTTCTGCTTGAACAACCAACAAAGTGACATCAGAAGAGTCAAGGGAACAAGAAATTAACACAAAAAGAAGGAAATTTCAGAATCACCATGCTTCAGAAAGCATTTCACCTATCTGGGGAATCAAAGACGCAATAGCTCCTAGCCTGAATTTAAAGGCTAGAGCCAGACTACTGGTGCTTTAGTCAGCTAAGATCCACACTCACGAAAAAAAAAGCAGGGAAATTAAAATCAAATTAAAATCAAACGGAAAGCCTTCTGCCTTTTACACCTGCCCCCATATATGTAGACTTCCCTAACACAAAATGCTAGTTTAAAAAACTCCTTGGAAGTTTTGGCTAAATAACGTTTGAAAGCCATCCTCACAAACACCACTCGGTAGCATCTCAAAACCAAAAGGAGCCCGATGCTCACTTTTAGCCTCTGGCTTGTACCGAAAACCTCCAGAGCGTGACTGAAATGGCTCCCAGCTGTCTGAGCAGTGCCTGCCTGCCACCAACCCCTGGGCAACAGCCACGGGTTCTGTGGAGAAGTTTACATAACCTAAAAGGCCCTAGACAACACAGATGTAAGCACCAGCTTTATTCTACCAGAACAACAGGTACTGGCCACCTCAGAACAGTTCTCCACCTTGCAGCCCCACCACCAGCACACATTTTGCACGTGCATGTGCTTTCTGGTTGGAGCAGCTAAATCTGACTGAACAGCTCCGCAAGAGAGGCAAGCACAGACGTCCCTGTCCCTCTTTCCCAAGAACTGTGTTCCTAACGAAACGCCAGCCCCAAAAGCACGGCCGTAAGTGAGCCTTCCCCAGCACCCAAGCGCACGCTGGCGCTTACCACAGCTGTCCGAGCAGCAAGCCGAGAAGCTCCAAGCAAACAGAGCTGCAAGGTTTCAGCAGAAGCCACCTCGAACACATGGTGGAATTGCAAACCTGCATGCTCCGGGGAAAGCCTTGCAGGGATTTACATTTGTTCTCACAGGTGAAGCAGCTGCTGAGGGCGGGGAATGGGCACCAACAGCTGTGGAGTTATCAAACCATTCCCAGATAGACCTGTTCCAACCGTGAGCTTCGACCGCAACTTCTTCTACTGCAAATCCAAGTTTCCTTTTCATCTTCCTTGCAATTAAATAAATTGCATCGACTTGCATCATCTCAAATACAACACTTCTGCCGCACAAAAGCGCGGGAAACGATGATTTGAACAACGTCCACGAGGAAGGGTGGACACGGGGATGGACCAGCACCTGAGCACCCTCCAAATAAAAAAAACAACCCTAAAAAGCAATGCCACAGAGGCAGGGAAAGAGTTCGTTGTGAAAGACTGATAAACTGTGCATGAAGAGAAAAAACAGCATTCCTGTAAGTACTCCTCACCAAGCCCTCAGAATTAGGGTTTATCAAAATGCGCACGCAGGAACCCCTGCCCGTGCCTGCAGAGAGCCTGAAGTGCTCACGCAGGAGTCCCAGCTGCCTCGCTCTTCCCAAACACCCGGGGAACAATAAGTACTAACGCTGTAAACTATTCCTACAGATAAGCAAAACACATAAAGAAAGAGAAGAGAGATCACATCAGGAGCCTGCACAGCCTCGGCGCAGCGCATTCCGCAGAGACGCAAGTGAGAGCGCGCAGAAGGGAGGGACGTTGGGCCGCTGCTCTTGGAGGAACCGAAACCCAGAAGAGCGACTGGTCACACAGAACGTACCACAGGTTCCTCTTTCCTAGAAAAGCTGGAAGCTGGCTGTGCGCTGAGCGCTGGGCCAAGGAAACGCACTTCCTGCCTATTCCACCTCCTGGGTGCAGGTTTAGGCAGATTCCACGGCCCTGAAATATCACCAGCGCGGACGGGTGGAAAAAGCTTGAAAACCACCGCCAGCAACGCTGCCTCCTGGGGCTCTGCACCCTGGTCCCGACCTGGGGATGGCGGGCAGGGAACCCCCGCCAACAGCGACCCTAAAACCCGAAATCCAAAATACAGCAGCACAGGGGCACGTTTTGAGTGGCACCTGCTAAGAGCAGCGACTCAGGCCCTCAGTCGGGCAGAGGAACACCGTCTGCTGCCCTTGGTCAGTACGGGGAAACTCGGGAGTCTACAACCACGACTACATGAATCCCCCAGCTTCTAACCCTGTGTTACTGATCTAAGCTACGGTTTACAAAATTTCAGAATAAAGACGCTGGTAAACCTGCGGAAGGCAGACTCCGGAGCAGAGGGACCCGGCACAGCAGCGGTTCAGCCAGGCGGGCCGGGCTCGGGCTCGCACAGTCCGGGCGCGGGCAGCGGGAGCTGCGGGCAGCGGGGACGCAGCTGGCACTTTGCGAAGCGCTCCCGGCCCCGCGCTGCGGG
>VXAV01005442.1:279192-298541 GCA_013399715.1 Alectura lathami | reverse complement strand
CGGGGCTGCGGGGGGCCGGGGGAGGGGAGAGGGGAGCCCCCGGCCTCGGCTCCCACCTCCCACCTCCCGCCCCCGCGCCTCACCTTCCTCGCGCGTTCCTTCCAGCTGCGTTTCTCCTCGGTCCGGCCTCGGAGGCCCGTGCGGTGACTCCATGGCGGCGATCTACTCCGGGGTTCACCTGAAGCTGAAAAGCGCCAAGACCTCGTGGGAGGACAAGCTGAAGCTGGCTCGCTTCGCGTGGATCTCCCACCAGTGCTTTCTGCCCAACAAAGAGCAGGTGGGCGGCTCCGCCGTTGGTCCGTGCTGGGGCTGAGCGGGCTCCCGAGGCCCAGAGCTAGTGCTCGCGCTGTGGCCCCGGGCAGCGCTGGCGGTGACCTGTGGGCGGCCCCTCTCAGTGCTTTAGCATTTTCTGTGCAAAAAATGTAGCATTCATAACAGCATTTTTCGAGTAGCTTCAGCAGAGAGACCTCTGTGAAGGCAGGAAGCAATAGTCCCTCTTATAGGCAGGGCAGTGAGTGCGTGGCATCTCCTGGCCAAGTGGAATTTTCAGCTGAATTTTCACCGTATTTTGAAATCAACAATTTAAGTTAATAGTCCTCAACCTTTTCCAGTTTGCACATGTCCAAGTCCCTAGGCCTGAACTGCTATCTGGTTAATTTAAATCTACCAAGAGGAGGACGTGAAGGCCATACCAAATGTCGGAGAGTGGAGAGTATCTGAGTTTTCAGGTCTTTAATTCACAAGGTTAGCTTTGCTCCTTGGTGTCACCTATTAGAATTATAACCTTTGTGAAGAAGCAGATGACAGGACATTGGGATGGTGACTCCCGAGACCCGTTCTGTGAAGGTTCATGGGAGCAGAGGGCCAATGCTGGATTTAGAATGATGGGTCTCAGGAGTTTAGGTCTTGACGGAAACCTTCAAAAGGAGGCTTTTCTGCTTGCTCAGAGCCTTTCTGCTCAGATACAGAGCAGTTCTCAGGGCCTGAGTGCTGTAATGGTGAAGAAGTGCTGCCTTTGTCGTGTTTTTACATTCACGTGTTTTTTCTCCCCCCCTTTCATTAACAGGTATTACTTGATTGGGTGAGCCACACGTTGGTTTCATACTACAACAAGAAACTGGAACTGGAGGATGAAGTGCTTGAGAAGCTCTGGGCATACCTAGACAATGTTATCCACAGCAGAAGACTACAGGATCTCTTAAAGAGCGGGAAGACAATCACTCTCAGTTTTTCAATTGCACAGGTAACTAAAGCTGTGGCTGTTTTGTAACATGGTGCGTAGCGGTGCCTGTCTTGTGCTGTGTACGGCCCTTCCTCACAGTGTAGAACGTTACATGAAATAAATAATAATCAACCTGATGTTTTCTAGGGCCTCTACCAAAAACTTTGCAATTTCTGTTCTGCAATAGATACTGTATTTGTGCAGAACTAAGGCTGAAAAAGGGAGAGCATTCTAAAATAGCCTCCAGGCGAATCTGCCCCTCTGTCTCACTTCTCCAAACTATCAGAGTGGGAAATGATTTAAGCATTTCAGTAGGTAAGTAAAGGGTTATTCCTCTATGTTGTTCTTGTAAATTATTGGTGCATTTGGCATGCCTCTTACACATGTTGTGTGTCTGACGCAGTTCTCCACAGTGTCTCTTTGCTAGAGGAGCCCTGCATGCTAGATCCATGAATCTGGGTGGAAGTTAATTGTGCTGTGCTGAAAATATGAGTGGTGCTCCCAGATGAAAGGCTGGCTGTGAAGCAGGAGACTTTCCAGCTGCCAACAAAAAAAAAAAAAAAAAAAAAAAAAAGAAATATCTTGTTTGTCTCACACTTTTTCCAATTTAAACATTATGTTGCTCACTGTGAGCTGAGTTAAACCAATTTAGTGGTGGCATCAAGTCATTACTGCTCTTAAGCACATTGTTACTTTAGCCTCAGATGAAAACAAATGGGAGAGACCTCAGTTACAGCTGAACATGGTTCAGAATTGAACCAGAAAGTCCAGCTTCTTACTTTAGCATCCTGGTTACAGAAATGATAGAAGTAGTGGCTGGCTGTAGAGGCAGTCAGAAAGACTGGAAAAATGACCTCTTCAGTTGTGCTGGGGAAGACAGTCTGCCTGCAGGAGTTCAGAGAGAGAAGGTGTTCAGTACGGAGAAGGTGTGCAGATCTAACCACGGCCTGGGTCTGACGGCAGGTCAGGTGAGAGCTGTAGGCCGGGGTACCCTAAAGGCCAGACTATTGGGAGGTGAGAAAAGGGAGCAGATAAAAAGAGGATCAAAGGAGAAAACCATAGGGAAATCAGCATGAAGTTTGAGAAGAGGAAGGGAAATGGATGTTCAAGTAAACTTCAGTTCTTTAGAACTGTGTATCTCTTACAGAGAGAGGACACTCCTTCATCGTCCAGGTGTCAGCACAGGAAACTTTGGCTCCTACTAGCATGTAAGGATGGTATTTAGCCATAGACATTCTTACCTGTGCTAGGCATTCTGGATCAAAGCTTGGAAGTGTGTTGTGTGGGGTTTTTTTGTTTGTTTGTTTGTTCGTTTTAATTTGTTTGGAACATAATTTTGGGGACCTTGCAAGAAGGGAGGGAATTTTCCTCCTCCTTTTCTTCGGGATTTCTATTAGGATCAAATGTGAGTGGTGTATGCTTTTGCTGGCAACACTTGAACTGAATAGGGGCTCCTCACACTCCCTGTGCTGCGAACACATGCAGGGACACAGTTGTGGCCAGGCAAGCTTCTGGTTTGAGACCCGTGATAATGAGAGACCCAGCAGCAGGTGTTGGCAGGTCCCTGTTCCTTCCTTTTTGCAGCTCACAGAAGATGATGTTGGCTCATGATAATGAGCTTTGTCTTTGTGTACAAAACTGACTGGTTTTTTTTTCTTCTTTCTTTCAACCTTCAGGTCATAAACGAAAGGTTATCAGAGGCCTGTTCTCAAAAAGCACAGCAAAATGTTGGCTCAGTGCTGAGCTGCTCCAGTGGCATCCTTTCTACTCCTTCGCTCTCCATCATTTACACAGCAAAGTGTGAGCTCTTGGTTGATCTCCTCAGCAAGCTCTCCGAGCTGGCATGTCAGCAGCTGGCTTCTGAAGATGCCGTGGGCTCCCAGTTGTTCAGCCTCCTCCACCTCACTTTTGCTCAGTACCTCCTGATCCAGAGACAGCAAACCAACCCAAACCGTGTGTTCGGGCAAGTGACAAGCCACTTGCTCCAGCCATGCCTGCTCCTGAGGCACCTGCTGACGGCCAGGAGCTGGACGCAGGCAGACGACAGCCACGTGCGTCAGTACTTGAGCAGGGAAATCCGAAACCAGGTTGAGGTGTTGCTGCAGGCTGGGTTATTCCAGCCTGAGCTCTTCTCATCCTACAAAGAGGAGCTGCTGCCAGAACGGGAACTTCAGGAGAAGAAGAAGGGAGCTTTGAAAAATCTCTTGCTACCAGTAAGCACCATGCAGAGCAAGCTGGGCAGTGGCTTTTGTGAGCCTGCCATCCACGGCGCGGTTGTGGCCGGTGCGGTGTCCCTGCTGTATAAGCTCTTTCTGGACTCGTACTGCAAGGCAGAAAACCACCTGGTGTGTTTCCACATGCTCCGCAGGCTTTTTGACTGTCTCAGGCTCGCTGGGCTAGAGCAGGGTGTGAGGGAGGGCACGCTCAGCCCTGCAGACTGGAGCACAGAGCTCCTTGCCCTGGAGCAGCTGCTGAACCTGGTGCTTAGCAGTGACATCTATAACGTCGCCAGCGACCGCATCCGGCACAAGGAGGTACAGTTTGGGTTCTACCGCAAGCTGGCGCAGATGTTGGTGAGTCACTCCCAGGCTTCCATCCCTGCTTGGTTCAGGTGTCTCAAGCTCTTGATGTCACTAAACCACCTTATAATAGAGCCAGACCTGGTTGACTTGGTGGCCTCTGCCTGGGTTGATGTGAAGGTGTCCGAGCTACGTACGAAGAAGCCGCAGGAGGCTCTCATCAGCACCGTGTTTCAGACCTACTCCAAGCTGCGGCAGTTCCCACGGCTCTTTGAGGAGGTGCTGACAGTCATTTGCTGGCCAGCTGTCGATGAGCTGAGGCTGCCTGTCCTGTCTGCTGGCTTGACAGCAAAGCTTCGCGAGTGCCTCCTTGAGCTGCCGACCAACCAGATTCTGGACATCGTGTGTCTCTTAGTGGAGAAATGCCAGATTCTTGTTCCTGCTGTTGAAGGGTCTGCTGACATGGCCTTGAAGCTGATGTCGCTGAGCTCCATGCTCCACGCTTTTCTGTTCAACATGAGGAGCCTAGATGATGTCACTCCTTCCCCTGTGGTTCTTCGCACGCAGAGCCTGCTGGCCAAGATGCAGAAGGCAGTGATTCAGCCGCTGATGGAGCTGCTGCATGCTCCTAGAGGAGAGGAAGAGAAGACAGACCTTTGGCTCAGAAAGGCCAGCGACTCTGCTCTCCTTCTTGTTTACACTTGGGTTGAGGTAGACACTTTGTTTGGTATTGGCTGCAGTAAATATGTGTCGCCATCAGCTGAAATCGATGGTGCTGCTGCCACCTCTGCTGCAAAGCCCTGGGACGTTTCCGCTTTTCTTCCTGGCATGGAGAAGCAGTGTTGGGAGAGAGTCATGGAACTTGCAGGTAGTTTTGCCTCCGCTGGTAAATACTGCTTAGAACTTCTCGCACTTCAGAAAATGAAGATGATTTTAATGCAGACTCGAGCTGATGTACAGGCCTTGCAGCATGCTGCAGCTTTCATCCTAGAGTCTGGGAGAGCTAGCATGAGCACAGGAGAATCTGAACCGTGGGATGGTGATATCAGCGCAATAAGTGATCACACATACCCCACAGCGCACTGGCACCTTGTCATCTCCAACCTGACCATCCTGTTGCCATATATTTCCTTGAGAGATGTACAGTACATTGCAAATGTGCTTCTGGAGACATTAGTTGTGACCAACACACAGGAGGCTGCTGCAGACCAGGAGCCTTCCATCAGCATTGGAAAGATCTGTCTTGGTTTGGTGCGCAGCTCCTTTCTCCCTGAAATGAAGGTTCTGCACTGTGCTTTTCTGACCAGCCTCATTCATCAGTTCAGCAGGGTGCTGCCCTCTGCTGCTAGGGATTCGATGGATCTACCACTTCAGCAGCTGTCTGCAGGTCATATCTCTTGGCATGAGGAAATCCTGGCTCCTTGCAAAACGGTTGATGCACTGGAAGCACCATCAGGAAACAAGCAGCTGAAGGATGAGCCCAGTTTGTCTTGGAAAACTCTGGAGAATGTTGCCCGGTGTATATTACAGTTAGCAAAAAATGGTTCCTCTGTCATCCTGAAGGAAAGTCAGCTAGAAAGCTGCCTGGGTTTGCTAGAAATTACATCTCTTCTGAAACTAGACAGCCTCCTTCCCTCTGACTGTATCCGATGTTTTCTGTTGCTGCTGTCCCTGATAGCCAACACCAGGGCTAGTGCCTCCTGCAGCAAGCTGTTGTCACTGAAGTTTTTAAGCACCTGCTTCCACCTCCTGAGGTGCCTGCAAGCTGGCAGGAATGCCAACTCTCTTTTTAAGGTTTTTCATGCCAGTGATGTTCTTGAGGCCGTCATAACCTCCCAGCTTGCAGCTAGCAAATCCTTCGCAGATACTTTGACTGTTCCTGTTTGGGCAGAGTATCTCCAAGAAGCCCAGGCCTCTTTGGAGCACTTTCTTCAGATGATTGTTGAGAGGAGGCAAAGTGTGAGGCTAAACTTGGAAAAGTTCATGTCTTTCCTGGCGAGCTGCAAGCCAGATGTTGGTGCAGCCAAAAGCAAGCACTGGAAAAACTGGAATCCTGCAGCTGAGCAGTTACTGCTCATGTCGTTCACCACACTGTGTCATGTCCTCACGCTCTATCTCCAGCAGCAGCCTGAAAAGAAGCTGCAGTCTGCAGACATGCTGTCGGCTTTGTTGGAGCCAGTCGTTCAGCAGATGGGAAGAGCTGTTGAACATGGGCTTCAGAGCAACACCCCAAACCAGCCTTTGCCTGTAGCGTTCATACCATCTGTCACGACTCTTCTCAAGGCAGATCTGAGCCATGCTGTCAGAAGGGGCTGGCAAAAGAATCCCAAGGAGCCCTGTGGATTTTTGGAGCAGTCCCGTGTTAAACTGTACCAGAAGTTTTACTCTCAGATAGTGAGAGAGCTGCCCTCTGCAGGAGGCCACCTGCAGTTCCTGCAGTCTGCACTGCGGTTCTTAGCAGTCTTCTGCTCAGTACCCGAGCTGCATCCTGGAAAAGAAACTGCAGTCACGGTTGTTTTTGCTATAAAAAAGCTTCTCAGTGGTATGAAAACTCCCTTTCTTCACTTCCTTTGCTAATTTTGCAGGGCAGAGGCAAGCTAAAAGCTGTTTAAGCAAAGTGTACAGCTTTTACAAAATTATTTACCAATTTAGTTGTGTTAAAGCAGTAGTCTGACCTTTCTTTAAATGCTTAACAGAAGAATTTTCAAGGAGGCAATGTTGTGGTACCTGAACCACAACGGCCACCTGATCTGGTAAGGATCTTCCCCTGGAAGTTGCAAACACCCATGGCTTCTGCATCCTTTAGCTCTTCGTTGCATATTGCACTGAAGGGTAACTTTTACCTGTTCGTTTTAGAACTCCTCTAACAGCCGTGTCTCAGTGGTAGAAGTACCTGACCATTAAGGATGCTGACCACCCGTAATTCTGATAGACTGTGAGGGGTCGCTGTTGTTTGGTGGGGGGGGAGGGGATGAAGGGAACACATAGGGCCCTTTGTACATTTGATTGTTGAAAAAGTACTCACAGAGCTGTTTAAAATTGGATTCACCCTGTTCTTACTTGTGGAAGTCTCTGTCTTGGAAACTGAGTGAGACGTGCTTGTGCCTTTTGAATGCGCAGGTCCTGCTACCACAGTGCAGGGGATTCGAAGTGTAGAGGTGGAGCTGACAGAGGTGTTCGTCCAGCTGCTGGGGAACTGCTCTGCCGAAGAGTTTTATGCCATAATGAGGCTGCTTCTGCAGGGACTTGAAATGAGGAACGTTTGGCAACAGAAGGCTAAAGTAAGGAGTGAGCTCAGTTTATTGTCAAGTTCTTTCTTCGGTTTTCTCTAACTTGAAAAAATGTGCTAGCTGAACCACACCTGCTTAAGGGTTTTTTCCTCTTCCAGCTTTATGGTTTGGTCAAATTAATTTACGTGGCTAAAGAGCTCGGTATCTGTGTTGAGGTAGGTTATGAACATAAACTAAGAGAGATGGAAAGGTCGTGGAAACTTACTGGAAAAAACCTGTGTCCATTTTAAGGATTCAGTAGCCTAAACTCCATGTATTGTCAACAGAAATCACACGTTTGTGATGCTGAAATTTTTGCCATGCTGAAACTTCTTTTCTGCTTGCTGATCAGAGCTCTTGCGTGACAGACATTGGTAGTCAGTGAGGTTAAGCGCTGTTTGGCTGTGACTCTTACAGAGTTAACAACATGTCATTCTCGAAAACACTAGTATTTTTAAATCAAGCCAAAGCTGCAGCCATGCGTTTGGTATTTATCTCTATAATGACTTTCACTCTCTCATAGCTGGATACTGCTCAGTAGCTTTGTACTGTGCCTTTCTCCAGAGAAGCTTAAGCAGCAGTGGTAACACATGGAACACTTCAGGCTAAAAAGGCAGCTGCACCCTCCATAGAAAGCTCAGTGAACTGAGATCAAAACTTGGATTAAACTTGGGAGTTATCTGACCGTCGTGTGTACCAGAAACAGACCTGAATATGCCATTTCAATTCGTGGTATGTCTGTTTGAAAGCAAATCCAGAATTCTTGTTTATGCAGAGAAGTCTCCCCACCGGAGTGTATACAAGCATTGGAGTACACGTGTGCACTCTGAGACTGATGTACAGTGATAAGCCCTATTTGTTTTGGCTTGTAGTATGTTTCTGTAATCAGTTTGCCATAACTAATAGCCAGATTTTTTATTTATTTTTATTTTTTTAACAAACAAACGAAGCTCTCGCTGCTAAATGCAGCATTCTTAGTGTACCAGTGTCCCTGTACTCCTCTTGCTTCCTTCTGTTATGTAGTCGCAGTTACAAAAGACTTTCCTTTCTTAAAAATCACTTCAGCCTTTTCATACAGAAAGTTGACTCTAAAATAAATGCAGTATGCAGCACATTTGGGCCCGTGCTGCTCAGCACACTGAGGTTCACTGAGCTGCTAATTATTTTGTGATTTCTAGAGAGCTGCATTGGTAGAAGGGCTTTCAAGGCTCTGGTAATGTTCAAAACTGCCACTGCCCTTGAAAGAGCCCTTTTGTACTTGAAAGGACCCAGTGCATCTTGTACCCATGACTGATTGTCAATCTGCTTTCTGCAGGAAGCATTGTCAGCTGTTACACTAATCAAGTTGTTGCTCAGCTGCCCATTAAGTGGAGACAAAGAGAAAGCTTTCTGGTTTGCCAGCCCACAGATAATGACAGCTTTAGCTGTAAGTATCTATTTATTGTAACTTCGTTACCTATCTCCTTTATTTGTTGGAGTCTGCAGTAATTGCATCTGTAACATGCACAGAGCAATACAGGAGCAAAACAGATTGTGGATACTACGCAAAGTATCTGTGGCACATTCACTGGTACTGCCTTGTGCAGACCTTTTCTCTTCATCATCAGGTGAGTCTCCCCATATGTAAAGGTTGTCTGTTTCTTATTCTCAGTAGATTTCTGGGACTGCACTGTATAAGCTGGAGCTTGGGAGAGGCCTGTTAGGCTGCAGAGGAAGAGTCTGGGTCCTGTCCTCCTTCTTCCTGTGCAAAGGAGGAGGACAACCATCAGCTGTGTGTCTCAGCAGAAGCTAACAGCAGCAAAACAGAAATAAAAAAGTGCTTGTATTAAAAGAAATCACTGATTTTAGAATAGGAAGCTTAACTGTCAGTAACCAAATCCAGCTTTTGTGTCCTTGGTTGTGCAGCATGCAAACCCACGGTCTTTAGACCAGGATTTGTCAGATGTTGGCTCTGCTGTGCCAGGAAGTGGAGCTTGCTGTTTCTGCCCTTTTTGGTAGATCTGCATGCTTGCGAAAGAGAGAACTGGATCAATGCACTCAAGAGAGGAGGTGCGAAGGAATGCTGGTTGCTGTAGTGTAGTGTCATCCACCTTGCCAGGGGAGTGGGGGATAGTGACAATTCCACATTTATAGTAGTGCTTGCTTGAAGAGCATCACGTGCATCCTCTGCCCAGGGTGCACTTACAGCAAAACTACTAAAATGAGGGAGTCCCTCTGCAGTCCAGCTTGCTCCAGTGTAATCCTATTGACTCAAGGCAGAGCGCTACGGTTCTCTGGTGTTTGAGTGCTTACAGCAGGTGGCTAATGCATTTCACCTCCGCTTCCTGCCTTCGTGTAGATGCAAACCAAAGAGGCCTGTCAGGACCAGTCGCTGACTTCCACCATAGTTGTACCTATTCTAGAGACTGCAGCAGCTCTGCTGAGGCAAGGAGAAGGGGTTCTCCTGAATCCTCACCATGTGGCATTGGCATTCAGCATTCTCCTGTCGGTCCCTCTGGATCATTTGAAGATAGAAGACTATGGCAACGTCTTCCTGGGAGTCCACGAAGTGCTGTTTTCTATTGTGCAGTGTCATCCAAAGGTATATCTCAGATGGTGGGAGAAGGAGGGGAGGGTAGAAACAACAAAAACAGAAGCTGGTGATGAGAAACTTTAAAGTCTGGGTATAATTTGTCCTGCTAGAATGAAAGCGCTTTGTACTGCTTGTTATTTAAAAGCCTCAAAATCACATCAATTCAATTGCTCTCCTGCTTTGTTTCATGCCTGCTTTGTTAGCCTTTGGCAGCAGATTGCTTATCAACCTCTGATGCTAGATGAGAGTAAAACTTCCTGAACTGTTTGACTTCTGGAAGCAAAAATGGCTCTGTGTCTAGGACTCAGCCCTCACAGGAGACTGAGATGCTGCAGGTCTTTGAACACAGGGCTTAACCATGTTAGAAGCTGGTGACCTTCAGACTTTGTGCCATCGAGGTGTTCTTGTCAGCCTGCTGGCATGGGAAGGTGAAGGCATGCCAGGTCTTGCACCGGGTTGGGGTACTCGTGGAAGGGACACATAGGCAGGGGGAGAAGCAAAAGCAAAGGCTCCAGGGAGACCTCATTGCAGCCTTCCAGTGCTTAAAAGGAGCTTACAGGCAGGAGGGGGACCGACTTTTTACACAGGTGGATAATGGTAGGACAAGGGGGAATGGGCTAAAACTGAAAGAGGGGAGGTTTGGACATCAGGAAGAAATTCTTCACTGAGAGAGTGGTGAGGCGCTGGCACAGGCTGCCCAGAGAAGCTGTGGCTGCCCCATCCCTGGCTGTATTCAAGGCCAGGCTGGATGGGTTCCTGGGCAGTTTGATCTAGTGAGCTAGTGGCTGGCAGCCCTGTCCACGGCAGGGGGTTTGGAACTAGATGATCTCTGAGGTCCCTTCCAACCCAAGCCATTCTATGATTCTATGATTTTACTTGTTATTTATATTTGAATGTGCTCATGAGCCTAGTCCTGCTCCAGGATTCTCATTCTGACACCTGTATAAGCCACATAGTTTCCTTCACAGAAGTTGATTCCCCCGTGCTGTGAGGTGGTGTATACCTGCTCTTTCCACTCTCCTTACTGCACCATCTCAGGAGTTTCGATTTCATGTCTTTTTGCAGGTGATGTTGAAAGCTGTACCCTCTTTTCTGAACAGTTTTCATCGCCTGGTTTCTTCTGTCATGCATGAGGGTCGTCAGAGAGGAGACAGAGGTACTGTATCTTTCCTATTCTCACACTATGTACACACGCTGTAATTTTGTGTATTCTGCAAGCAGAGATACAGAGCAGGGCAGTCTGAAACCAGAATAAAAGTCCTCTAACCCTAGCTGTGGCTTTGAAACCATTAGCCCTGTCTGTCCTGTATGTAAATTTGACGATGAGTTTGGAGCATCTTGGGCTTATGAAGATAGGTGACACAAGGCATTACATGTTTTAATCTGATCTCCTGGGATTAGATGATATGCCTGTGTGGTCAAAGATTTCAAGTTATTGGGATTAAGTATCTCAAAAATAACAAAAAAAGGAAATTATGGACTCTTTACTGGAGGTTTTTAGAGAGTTCACATTGGCCTTGAAGCATCAATGTCAAAGTAGCCAGGTGGAGAATATTCACAGTCCTTTATATTTGTGCTGGTCAGGACACAAATACCCTGCCATTAACGATGGTAACATTTTGAAACAAGTTGACTTGATAGGCAGCAACTTCTTGTGTCCCAGCTCTCCACTGATGTCCCACAATTCAGGTTTGGTTTTATCTCAGCTGATGGGTGCTGCCCACAGCTGTGGGCAGATGTAAATGTACGTATGCATGATGAGAGAGCATGCTAACCTCGGCTCAGTGGTGGAATATAAGGTATGCTACACTGGTGCCGGACTCTGAGACTCTGCTGTCTTCTGTAATGTGTTTTTGTTGGACAAGGGTCACAAGAAGGTTACGGGTGCATGGCATCCTCAAGTTTAAAGATATGCTGTATATCTTTGCACAATTGTTTTATTTACGTAACAGGAAAGTGATTTCCCTTCTTCCTTGTTTGTGTTGGTTCTCCTCATTCCCTGCCTGCTGAAAGAGTGAATTCTCAGGTGGTCTCTCCAGCCTCACTCTAAGTATCTCCAGTGCTGTGGCTTCTGCTCTTGAGTTCCACATGATGAACGTCGTCAGAGAGCTTTCTTACTATGCTGTTTCTAAGAGACATCTTGCTTTCTGTTTTAGGCAACACAGATGAGTTTGAAGTGATACTGAAATGCGCACACCTAGCAGAACGGATGTATGATCACATTGCTGCGAAAACAGAGGAATTCACTGTGTTTTCTGCTTTCATTGTGGCTCAGTATGTGACTGAACTGCAGAAGGTAACATAGTCTTGTCTGTTTTGAAAGTGCCACAGTACTGGCATTTACCTTGCGGGTACAGACAGGGTTTGAATGTTGCCTGCAAACTAATTATTAGTGGCTCTAGTCTGGACATAGGCTAAACATACAGAGATCAGTTTTAGTCTTCTTACCACAAAAAAAATCCCGACTGGTGCTATGCCTGACTACTTCAGGACTAACCGAAACATAAAGCATAAGGACGCTACCCAAATGCCTCTTGAACACTGGCAGGCATAGGGCATCAGCCACCACATTAGGAAGCCTGTACCAGTGTTTAACTACCCTCGTGGTAAAGAATTTTTTCCTAATATCCACTGTGAACCTCCCCTAAAAGATGACATCTAGTTTGAGCCCCACATCCTTCTGGTTTTGCTGTAAAACAAAGTATGGTCAAAGCACCTGCACAAGAGATGCAGCTTTTAGGAATAAAATGGCAAGATGGGTGTCATCACGTCCCAATGGATGTGACCAAAACACAATCGCTATGTCTCCACCAACTAAAAGAAACAAACTACAGCCTTCCTAGGTGTTGTGGGTTTTTGGAGAATGCGTATTCCAGCTTACAGCCTGATGGTAAGCCCTCTCTGTCAGGTGGCCTGGAAGAGGAATGATTACAGATGGGGCCCTGAACAGCAGCAAGCCTCTGAACGAGTGGCCAGGAGTTCATGCAGTAGCCCATGGGCCAGTCAGGCCCCAGGTTTGAAACATATGCATTGCACCACAGCTGGGGAGCATGCCCCCACCTGGAGCCTCTGGCAGGAGGCACCTGGAGAGAACAGAACAGAATATCCCAAGTTGGAAGCGACCTCCAAGGATCACTGAGTCCAGCTCTGGGCTCCACACAGAACTACCTAAAAATTAAACAGCATGTCCGAGAGCACTGAACGCCAGGAGGCCTGGTGCCATGACCACTGCCCTGGGGGCTTGTTCCAGTGCCACGGTTTACATACTAGCCCAGCAAAAAGTAGGATGAATCAGGACTCCTCCTATTTAACTAGCTCTGAACTTCACTGAGGTCTGCTCATCGCTGCATGTAGAGCCTTTACGCAGAGTGGGGCCTGCCTGGGTTGAACTGCCAGGTGACCTTCCCAAGTTAAAAGCTTGGGTTGAGCTTAAGTACTGAGTCTCATGAGACTCTGAGGAAAGTTTTGTGTAAATGCTTTCACTGATGCATGGGATGCGACGGATCGCAGTTGAAACTGCGGGTTGGTGATGTGTGCATGGGACCTTTGGGTGTGGAAAGGTGAGTGTGTGTAGTGAGCCACGAGAAGCTGTGACAAAGGGGAGTTTTCTGTCTCTGACAGAACAGATGGATCACAAGCAGGTGGTGATTTGTTTCACCATTATACTGGTGAGAGTTGATGGATATCAGAGGAAGGGGGGAACTCAGCATGCAGTTGTGGAGCGGGCACATGCATATCTTTTATATTTCTCTGCAGAGGGAGATAATAACTCCTTTAACTGTTAATCTCATCCAAGTCCAGATCAATGGCTTTTAGCCTATGGTCTGAAGACCTTGGGGGTCTGTGAAAGGTAGCTGAGGAAAACATGGTGATAAATATAGGTCTTTATGTGGCCATCTGCCCACACTTACTGGAACTCTTTTTAAAGGTCTGCAGACTAAAACTGGTGAAAGCTACTGGCCTAAACGGTCGCTTATTCCTAATGTAGTTGTGTAGTAGTTCCCTCAGTGCTTCCTCTTTATACCAGGAAATACATAACCCTGTGAATTGTTCTGTGATGCCTAGCAAGTGTCCTTGCTGGAGTGGGTGGCATGTATAGCCACTTTCACACTGTTGACGGTGCTCTTCCCTGGCTGTGCATGAACTGCTGCTTGATTCAGCAGTAGTGAAATGCCTCTTCGCACCCTTAATGTCACACATCAGGTGCTCTGTAATGCTTGACAAATTGGTTGTGCTAACTACATAGACCATAAAGCACTTACAAGCATAATTAACTGCCAGCTAGTAGTGGCAGCTGTTTACGCCTTTGCTGCTGCTTCCCATAGCGTTATTGGAGGGTGCTCACAGGAAACTGCACTGCACAGCAAGAATGGCCCAAATAAACCGTGGGTGCAGGCTGGTTTGTAACAGGAAGGATGTAATTCCATTAGCTGTAGCTCTGGGCTATCTGCCTATCCCAAGTGGGCCATCTAGTCCGTATTGCCAATATCTCTGGGTTTCCCTGTTCTTCTCCTCTGCTCTAGGAAGGGAGGGGCAAGCACCATGCCTTCACTGGGAGCTGCAATGTTACTTTAGTGCATGATAGGGAGAAATAACATCTTTGGCAAACCTTCTAATAGGTCAGCTGACAAACGTTTGGACATGCAAACTCTCCAGGGTCACAGATCAAAAGAAAGACTTACGTGCTTTAGTGCCTGCTGTATGTTTTTCCCAGCTATGTTAGCAGATCTAATAAAATATATTAGCTCTTTTGTGTTTAGGGCAGAGAGAGAGCAGGATCCTGTCACAGTGATTAGGAGTGCACTTCATTAGTGGAAAGTTTATTAGTTGCCTCAGGAAGAAAGAAGTCTGAATTTTAATGACAGCCTTTTATGTAATTTTCATCAGGCCTGGAGTGCAGAGGCTTAGGGCTGGAGGCAAAAAGCTAATTTTGGGATTCAGTGAAGATAAGACGTGCTTCTGCAGCAAAAATAAAGTGATTATGCCAGAGGCCAGCCCCACCAGAGGCGGTGCAGCAGTTAGCAAGTGGATTGTGAGCACAGGACAAATTCCAGTTTGCCTGGAGCACCAGAGGACTCCAGAGCTGTCCTGGTTGCAGTGGCTGGCTCTGCTGGCTGAGGGGTTAAGCAGGGGTAATGGCAGGAGCAGGGCACTGAGTCAGGAGTCCTTGGTTCTCCCTTCGACTTTCTGCATGACTGCAGATGGGGTACTTGATTTCCAGGGTTAGATCAGGGAAATGCATCAATCCTGAACTCCTTTTATGAAAGCTGAGATGTTCAAATCCTCACGTGCAGTTGGTAAGCTGTTGGCTACCCAATGTGAATCACCGAGTAGCTTAAAGTCAGCGCTCATTTGAACCTGGAACTTAGTAGCAAACAGCCAATGAAGGGTACAGGATCTATTGAAATGTGTAATCCAGGGCAAACACTTCAGGGTCTCTTAGTTACAGTTTTTCTGCTGAGAAGTTTTCACGTGATTCCAAAGATGATCAATGTCTTTGCCACTGCAGTAGTGTGTACAGTAGCAGTCGCCTGCATTTTACTGCAAGGGGCATGCTTGTTCTGCAAGATATATTTGCAAAAATCAGGAAAATTTTGCACAAGGTGACATTTTGGATTTTATCTAATGGACTGTTCCACATGGTCTGATGCATTGAACAGCGTGTTGTCAGCATTTGACAGACACTGACAATGGAAAGGGTGTCTTCTTGCCTTTTTGTCTCTAATGCAGTTTTATTCTTCTTGTAGGTGACTTTGCACCCGGCTGTGAAGAAACACCTCACAGAGGGGATATATCACATCCTTGACCTTTGCATTGATCGGGACATCAAGTTCTTAAATGCATCACTGCCAGCAGGTGTAAGGGAGGTCTTTAAGGATCTGTATAATGATTACAACCACTACCACAAAGCGAAAAAACAGGGGGAGGAAAAGTACACTGCATGATGAATGCTGCCCAGTGCTGCAGAATCAGTTATGAAGTGGTCTTGCAGCGCTCAGAAAATGCTCCGTTCTATAAAACCAGCCTTCAAAACAGGGACTGGGGAGGGAGAATGGAATGGCAGAACTGCTGCACCTGTGCAGGCCCCAAGTGAACTTGCTGGGAGCTGGCTGCGTTCTGGCAGCAGATGTCAGGTTTCAGGCTTTGGCACATCATGGTGCTTTTCTGTGGAAGCAGTTGTCTAGTGTAAAAGCCTCTGAGGGTTATAACTCACTTACATGGTAAGCAGAATTAAAGCAGTTAGAGTATGTATTTTTATATGGCGTTACTTTACATTTTCTACTGAGGAACTCTGTGAATGTTACACAGCAGTGTAGTACTATTGCAAAACTGTGGAAATACAGTAAAAATTTTTGAAACCTTGTATCTTTTGGCTCTGTTAGTTTTGCAGCTGAGTCTAGCCCTGAGCAACCTAGTCTGGCCTATTGAGTTTCCTTCCCAACTGAATTACCCTGTGGTCCTCCTGGCAATCAAAAAGACTGGCTACTTAAAGCTCTGGTCGATTTACTATCATTAAGCAATCACACTCAGTTGTCGGAGCCGTGGTGGCTCTCACTGCATTTTTAGCTTGTGACAAACACAAAGTACCAAGACCTATGTGAGACCTGTGTGGGCTAAGCTGAGCCTTGTTGCTTTGCTTTCACTCCATGTTAGGAGCAAGACCTGGGCTTATTGCAACTCAGCTGACACTAACAAGTTGTGGTAGATTAATCATACTTGAGCCTGTAGGAAGCTTTATCAAATAACTGGGTTTCATTAGCCAGACTACGAAATTCTGTTGCGCTGAAAATGGTAGAGACTAAAGATCCAAGCTTTTCCCTAGATCCAAGCTTTTCCATAAATGGTAAAATAATCTTCATGTGTGTATGCGCGGTTGGCAGCAAGTACTCATTACACATGATTATCTGCTTTAAGTACAGGCAGAAGGTGGACTGGACTCTGGCTTGCGCTGGGGTGGTAACTTTCTTCACAGCAGCTCCTTTGGTGCTGGGCTTTGCACTTTAGTTTTAAACTGCCAGTAACATGCCACTATTTTGACTGTTACTGAGTGGTGCTTGCGCAGCATCAAGGCTTTCTCTCCAAGCTTCTTACTGGGGACACGACGAGCATCATCTCTGGTCCAGCGGATGAAGTTTGTCTGGCACAGCAGGCTCCGCACTGGAAACGAGGAAGAAGTGAGCAGGGCTGTGGGGCAGCTGGATCTCAGTGTCTGACATGAAGCCCTTTGTGCTCTTCCTGCCCCACCCACCAGCTGCAGCCCTGGCTAGGTGCTTCTGGCACACCACAAACCTCCCCCTGGGGCCTGGATGGCAAAGTAGAGGCAGCTCCCTGGTAGCTGTGCCCCTTGGGTGGCTCCTGAGCTGTGCCTGCTGCCTGGGGCAGCTGCCTCTGGTCCTTCCAGGTGCCTGCTACTGTTGGCTTGTCCTGTGCCACTTCTGTAATTTATTTCAAAGCTGAAACATTGCTGTGGGGCAGAGTTGGAAGGGCAATTACTGCTGCACTGAGTCCCCAGGGCCGTGGGACAGTGACATGCTGGGTTGGTTTCAGAAGGGAAACGTGTATGAGCTGGGCACAGCGAAATGGGCACTGGGGGAGGAGGGCTCTGTGGTGAAGGCTGCTAATAAGCTAGTAGAAGCAGGAGGGTGATGGGAGAGGATCTGGAAAGAGCAGTGAAAAAAGGAGAACTAGGTTTAAAGCGGGGGAGGAAGGAAGTGAGGTAGCAGCTCTGGCTTGTAAGTGTCAAGGCTCCCCTGATGTAGCCATATGGTTGCAAGCCACACACGCAGCTCAAAAGCTCCTCAGTGTAGACCACAGAGGAAATAACATCTTACTCATCACTTTACAGGAGGTAAGCTACTTGACTTGGCATCAATTTTATTTCATCAATATTAACTTCAATTTTCTCAGTTTTAACTTGGCTTGGGAATGAAAATATGTACCTGAAAATATGGACAGTGGTGATGGAAATAACAAACTTGCTATGAAAAGGACACAGGGCTTGAGTGAATGCAGAATGGAAACCCTGCCACAATTAAACCTTTATTATTCCAAGTGTGCTATGCAACCGCTGCTTATGCCACAGCCCTCTTCCTTCTCCAGCCCAACCACCAAAATCAAACAAAGAGCAGTGTTGTGGTATAGAAGCTACAAAGGGGTTAAAAATAAGGCTGTGTTTCACTTGCTAATCCTAGCTCTTTGTCCAGGAGCTGCTCTGGGTTTTTTAGCTAGCATAAATTAATTCACTGGCATAGGACCACATGCTGAGAAAGCAGGCTTTGTGTTATGACGTTCCCACTGGGCTGCAGTGTTCCTCTTCTGTCGCACGGTGGAGCCATCCTGCAGAGGTACGAAAGCTCCGCGTGCAATCCGGCAGCTTTGCAGGCATCCTCCTCCCGGGCTGGAGGAGCGCTGAGCTGCAGGCAGGGAGAGGGCTGGCGAGAAGCACTGTCCCACGGCTGAAGGACAGGGTCGTAGCCTTCCTCCTTGCTGAGCGCTGGCTGCGTGGTCTCTACTGTTCACCTTGTCAGATTCCCAGCTGTTGACGTAGGGCATCTCTTCCCAGGGCTTCTCTGGGTGCTGCTGCGCTCACAGGATCACCTCCCGCAGGCTGGGATGTCAGGTCCTGGCGGCTGTGCCACAGGCTCAGCCACGCCTCGGGTGTGGTGGTTGTCGTGTTTGCCTGGGCTGTACCTCTGCTGTGCCAAAACTAGCTCAGATATGAAGGAAGAGGCACGATGAGCAAGAAAAACAGTCACGACTGGCAGTTTTATTTATCCCTTATTTTTATGTAGCTGCCATGAAAATCAGCAGATTTTTCTACTTATCTGAGGGTGAGACTTGGTGCTTAATTTATCTTGCTGTATAGGATAGAGATGCCAAAACCAATGATGATGCAAGATGGTAGGAATTATTTTGCTAGTTTAGACAGAAGTTATTTTTCTTTTACTTACCTTTTGGGAGCAGACAATGTCCTCAGTACCTTCCTTTGTGTTTCAAATGGATCAGTAACTTCTATTTGTTTTTCTTCTTAATGTGGGCCTATGGCTTGGATGGCAGAAGGCTCCTTCCAAAGCTTCCTTTTTGGGTTAAAGCATAATAGCATGTATAAAGGAGCACTTCAAGAGATCCCCATGTCATTATTGCCAAACCATTGAATGTCTGCCATGATAACAGCTGTACAGCCTTTTGTGTCGTACTGACTAGTAAGGACACTTGCCTTGAGGTGCAATAATTGCTTTCTTTCTTGAGACAGATTCTAGCCACTCAGATCATAGAACCACAGAATCATCTGAGTTGGAAGGGGCCTTTAAAGGCCATCCAGTCCAACTGCCCTGCAGTGAACGGGGACACCTACAGCTGGGTCAGGTTGCTCAGAGCCCTGTCCAGCCTGACCTTGAAGGTCTCAAGGTGGAGAACTGCATTTGTGCCTTAAGCAGTTCTCACTAGTATGGAAAAATGGGTTTTCAAAAATTGTTTTTAACAAAACATCTGCTTGATTTTTTTTTCTAATAGTAAACAATATGCCATTATATCACATTTTGGCAGTGCTGTTTTGCCACTGTAGGATGATGATTAGTGAAATATTCTGCAAATGGTTGAAATTTCCAAAAAGGAAGATGCTTGTGTCATTGTATCTACGCTGTAAAGGTTTGTCAGCTGTGAGTAGAAATGAAATCTGATTTGCTAAGGGGTAGCACTGATTTGTATTCACTTTTTTTTTTTTTTTTTTTTTTTTTTTTTTTTTATACAAAAGGCTGGGGGGGGGG
>VXAV01005442.1:191574-279187 GCA_013399715.1 Alectura lathami | reverse complement strand
TTTTAAGTACAAAAGGCATGTGGGGGTGTTGGTAACTTTAAAGCCTGGAAAATTTGTGAAAGAGCATGTGTCCTTGAGACCTTCTCAGAGCTTTTAGTCTAGGAGAGCCCTCGAGCAAATCCTTCAATAGTTCTTCATGAGAGTTTGGAAAGAATAAATGAACGCGCCCCAGGAGCTTAAGCTGTGTTTCCATCCCTTTCTTCCTGAAGAAGGATGCTGACTTTTTGTGTACCTATTTCTAGAAATAGTAAGGACAAAAAATGGCAAAATCCACTTTGCCTTTTGTAGGTATCTTCTAATGCAAGGGTGGAGAGGCAGGAGGTACAGGCCTGCACCAATTTGCCATCAGTGCTTGGTCTGCTTGGTCCTTGCTAGGTGTAGCTGTTTGCATCAGAAGAGCCTTATTCTGGTGCATAGCTCTGGCATTCTGAAGTTTGGTGGAGACCATCTTCTGCCCCAGAGCAACTGGTGTGGGTTTGGTTGCTCCCTGTTGAAGCTGGATTCAGAACGGCTTCCTGGAGGGAAATGTTCCACAGAACTCTTGCCCTCGACCAGATGCAGAGTCATAGAATGGCTAGGGTTGGAAGGGACCTTAAAGATCACCTAGTTCCAACCCCCTGCCATGGACAGGGACACCTCCCACTAGACCACGTTGCTCAGAGCCCACATCTTCTCATGGAGGATGCCACACATTCTGGGCCATCTTTCTCCAGCAGGGAGGTCTTTGTACTGCCTTTTCAACTCTTCCCCACAGCCAGAGGGTGGGAGTCTTTCAGCTGGTTGAGAGAAGGATTTGGAAAGCAAGCAAAGAATAAAGGGAGAGGGAAGTCAGGGAAGTATCCCCTGTTAAATCATTCAGCAGCTGAGTTTTGTTCGGTTCAGGAACCCCTTGCTTTATTCCTATTGCCCTCACTTGAGGGATTGGTTCTGCAGACTTTCACAGAGCTGCGCTGGAGCCTCCCTGAAATAGAGACAAAGCTGAGCATCACTGTCCTAAGGACAAGGACCATGGGCTGCTTCCGCTGTAGGGAAGAAAAAGAGCAGGAATGGAGACTTGACGTGAAATCACACTATGGCCAGGGTTCTTTGCTGATGAGATGACCCTATAAATGATCTGATTTGGGGTAGGAATTGTCCACTTAAAGGAAAGAGAGAAGCTCCTGGTAGCTGGAAGCAGAGCAGCTTAGAAAAGCAGGCTGTTTCTGGTTTTCAGTGCATCTTAAACATCGGCTGCTTTTGCCTGGAAACCTCTTTTGGTTGCAGGCCCCCGTTGTGTGCTGCAGTGTGAGCTGTGAGCGGGCACTCGCCCTCCTAACACGCGACCAGGTGTGAGAGACAGTGGGTGGGAGAAGAACCCACGTTGCAGGGAGAAGTGACTGATCTATGTTTAGTTTTTCATGCCAGTTTTAGTGCAGCACGTGGGAGTTGCCTTCAGTAGCCCCAGGGAATAGTAATGCTGGGCTTGGGTTTTGTTAATTTCCCAGGGAAAGAAATGAGGAGTGAAATGCCCATGATACAAAACAATCAGATTTTCATGTTGTGACACAAGCAGACAAATCCATAAAACCAAATTCGATCAACTGCTACCGCTGGTGAATTTCACAGCCTGAGCACAAAAGGCCTCAGCTTTGTTGGACGGTGCGTTAGCTCATGAGGGAAGGCTGGTTTATTGCCCTTCATCCACCCAGTAACTGCAAGCTTATCATCCCCGAAAGAGAAAGTAACCATGTGAGCTTATCACCTGAGACAAGACACATGAGCAACCAGGTGCTGATCTCAGCCTGGTAAGCAACGTTGCCGCTAGGACGCAGGTCGTCTATCCGGACACAAGCACCCACTGTTGGGAGTAAAGCTCAAGGCTTTCACTTGGCTTTACTCCTGGATCTGCTGCAGGTCTCCTGTGTTGGCCCTTGCCCAGGTATGAGGCCTCCCCAGGAAGGACTTGTGAGGTTTGCAGGGTGTTCGGTGCTCCGTGGGTACCTGGCCGAACCAATTTTTTGTTTGTTTGTTTTGGTGGTACAGAGGCAAGCAATGCAACATCATTGCATTTATTCAGAATATCCCAAGTGATTGTTGGAAAATATGTAGGCTGACAGTGTAATGCCTGTCCCTTTTGTCCTCCCACTAGACGTGCATGAAACTCGCTGTTCTTTTAATGTGCATTCCACTTTCTTTTCTAACACTTGTCGAGACTACTCAGTGTTTTCAGGAGACAGCTATGCAAATGTGTGCTGCCAGGACCTGATTTCTTCAAACTGACATTTTAAAGTATGTTCATTAATGTTTTCATAACCCAAGCCCGCAGCAGGGAGAGCCGAGAGTATGTGCCTCCTGGTAGCACATCCAAAGGAAATGTGTGTCTAAGAAACCTGTTATTAGCAGCTCATATTTTGTTTGTGCAGTGACACCTAAGAGACTTTCTAAGCTACTTATTTTCGCTTGCTGTAAAAGCAGATTTCTTACTGCAGCAAGGGGCAAATCTGTTCTTCAGATCTCAGCCTGTGCTGTATTGTCTGGACGAGGAGAAATCTGCGGAGGAGAAATACCTTTGCTCCTGAACCATGGAAACTTCACCAGCTGGAAAAGTCCTTTCACCCAAATGTCCTTTCCCTGCAATAGCTAGGGTTATCATCTGTCACTGTATTTCTGGCCCCGCTTTTGCCCTAAGCTGCTATTACTGTAGGAGCATCACCAGAACTTTCGCATCTCCCCTGTTATCAGGGGTCTTGTTTGAGAGGAGACTGAGCATACTAAGAGTTGCGAAAATCCATTGGTGTGAGTGGTAAGAAATGGTAGCGTTTAACTCCTGGCGTCTTGGCGTTTCAATCTGTTCTTTCTAGGTAAGTACAACGGTGTTAGAGCTGGGCCATGAATCCACAGCACATGGATGAATTGCATGGAATGGGTCCTCCTAGCACCCTTTTGTTCCTGTTTTTGGAGAAGAACGTGTAGTGATGTTGTAACACAGAGGCAGTACCTGGGAGGTGGGTCAGCCCCTCTCTGTAGGCCCAGGGTGCTGAGAAGCAATTGTGGGTCTTCTTCCCTGCTACACTGTAGCAGTGGTAATGTTTGGGATTAACTTCTGCACAGGATTCCTGGGGACTTCTGAGGGCAGGAACATGCCCTTAGAGCTCGTGGCACTTCTCATCTTCAAAGTGCATTATAATCATTAATGCATTAATTAGGCATTCTCCCCTTCCTTCCTGCTAACAAGGTTTATTAAGCTGAATGTATTTATCTTTGGGCAGCTTCTGCAAGCAATTGAATGAATAATTTTCTTAATAACTTTAATAGCAAAGACATGAAAAGGAACAGGGATGGTGGGTAGAGCAAGGTACAGAGGTAAATAACGCTGCACTATGAAAGGAGAGGAGCAATTTCATTCTAGGTGTAATTCCACCTGCCCCTGCAACTCCCACCAGGCATCTGTGCAGCTCTTATGTTGCTTTTGTCTTCCCTAACCTACATGTCACTGCACATCTACCCAACGTTTATGCTAGCACACACAACTGCAAAAAAGGAGGTCATGGATGGCTGGGACCTGAGGGAAAGGAGCACACAAAAATAGCTTGCAATTGCAAGGTGAAGAAAGCCTATTTGAAAGTTTGAATTTACATACACTTACAATGTCTTAGGAGTTTTTATGAGAACCAGTGTAATCTAGCACATTATTTCACACTGGCTGAGTTGCAGGACTCAGGAGGTGGAGAAAGGTCATGAAAGGTTCTGTCAGGAGTGTTCAGGCATTGAGAACTTTAAAGTAATATAAACCAAATGAAACCTTGCTTTCCTTCTCTGTCTTTACCCCTCAAACATTGTCTGTTGTGTCCTCAAAGCACACACAAGTACACAGCTTACAGATGTTACCTTACATATGTTGGCTTTGCTCCTACTCTCATGTCAGTGTTGGGGAAAGGGCATAAGATGTTTGCCCTGAAGAAGGACATGCCCCCCAAAAAGCGCTGATACCCAGTGGTTTGTTGGGTTGAGTGCTGCACTTTCAGTGATTTGTGTGTTGGGCAGTGCTCTGCTGCTTGCTGAATGATTTCACCTCTGTCTTCTTCCTGTCCTGTTTGTTTAGATTCACAAGCCTAAAAGCGGTAGGGACTACTAGATCATCTGGCCAGACCTCTTGTGTATCATATTACAGTCCATTGAGCTTGATATAGTTGCTGCTGTAGTGAGCCCAATAACCTGTGGGTAGTTGCAGCATATCTTCCACAAAGCCAAATTTTTGACATTAAGGTCTTCAGGTCAGGAGATGTGTTCTGTCTGCTTCTGAGCAGAGATTCTCAGGAGTACTATTAAACATCAACACCAAGTAAAACAACAACAAGCATGATAAGAATAATTTTAATTAGGAATTCTGTTAATATTTTATTGGTTAGGCTTGCAAAAACTTTTAAACCGTGAAGCCAGCTACTCTATTAGAGCTGCAGTATTCAGAATTATAAACTGAATTGCTTTGGGAAAGAGACTGAGGGAAAACAAACAAACAAACAAAAAACACCACAAAAAAACATGGCTAGGAGCTATACTCCAGCAAACACAAGTTTGCAGTAAGGTGTGAATAGCTATTGAGCTCCATACAGCAATAAGGGAGTGAAATGCTACAGCAGGTGTCATCCAGGATAAATGCCATGAGTCTGAAATGCTGATTTAATTAAACTTCACAGTCAATCAGCCTTATATATCCTAATTCCTAATTTAAGGTTCAAGTAGTCTGCCTGTGCTTCTTTGATGGAAAGGGGCTTGCCAAATGGAGCTTTTTTTCTTTTCTTTTCTTTTTTTTTTTTTTTTTTTTTGTAAGAATTTTTTCAGCTAATGTGAATTTGACACTTTAGTCAAACTGTCAGACCAAGAGGACGTTTGTCATCATCCTCTTTTACTGAAAAAGCTAAACTAGTCTGAAATCTTGAAGGAAGAAAATATTGACTTAAAATAGAAGCATTTGTGTCAGGACAGGAAAGGAAGGATCCTTAACCACCTGCCTGGTTGTAACAGGAGCTCATCTCCTCCCTTTTGCACTTTTGACTGTGTACAGTTTGCCATCTGCGAAGGGAGTGGGGGAAACAAACGGGCTGAGAAGTGACCTGGGTTTATTTGCTGCAGTGGGAGCAGCGCCCACCACCACTGCTGGCTTCTTACAGCCCTCTGATGGAGGAGCTTCACAGGCTTAGCTGAAGCAGCTTTGAGCCTTATCAATCTCAACGCATTCTGCTGGAGGTTACTTTTCCTGTAACATCATTAGCAGAGCTTTGGTCTAATGTCAGATCCTGCAGCTCAGGACCTGATCCAGTACTCCACGCCACCAGGAGGATGGATTAAGATGAAATACGAAGTTGCAGAGAAGCTAACACACTTTCTCTGGTCCCTACTATGGGCCGTGATCTTTGGCAGGCAGGCCGGCCAAACAGAGCTGAGGAAACTCGGTGGTATTGTGAGGGATGCAGCTAAACCTGTCAGCACTGTCCCCTGGAGCCCCAGGACACTGCTCTGCGTGGGGCTCAGCCCTGTGCAGAACTGCCCACCCTGCACGACGGTGTGGCTGTGGTGTGGGTGGAGACACTCAGCACCAGCAGGCACAGGAACTCTCAGCTGGCTTCCCACAGGTGCAAGAGCTCCAGAGTCAGGCTTTAATCCTGACTTCCAGATTGTTTTGGGTGGGGGTGTGCTCTTCCCTTCAGCCTTTATTACAGTAGCACTGTGGCTGCTGCCCTCACAGCTACTGTGATCAAAGCTGGCCAAAGCACAGCCAGAAGTGCTGCAGTCACACCTCTGGTGGCAGAGCAGACCTATGTTGGCTTTAAAACCTTGCCTTGGGCTTCAGCATGAGAACAAGATCTCTTTCTTGCATCATGGGAGGTCCTCAGACTGGGCAGCAGAAAAAAGGAGGAAAGGAGACTGTAGTGAAATGAAGTTTATGTTGCAGGGCTTGTTATGCAGTTTTCTCTCTGTAGCTAGCACTGAGCTTTCAGCCTGGCTCAGTGAATGAGAACAAGATGAGCCACTGTCATTATGTGAAGGTATAATGATAACACTGTGCTGCTCGGGAACCAAACAGGATGGTAGTCCATGCTTTTGAGGCAGTCTTAAAATGAAACATGCAGAGGTTCAAATGCAGGTGTGTTTCTGGGTGTTGCTTTAAAGCTAGTAGGAGGCGTTCAAGTGGAAACACGCAGAGAAACAGCAGGAGTAGAAATTCCCAGTGCAGCTTGGTTCAAAGCAAAGGTCTGCTCTGCTTTTCTATTTATAGTACTACAAGAATGTGTTTATTTTGTTATTAGGAGACAGCTGGAATGGGAATTGCAATGTGGAATGGGACAGATTAAAACAAAAAGCAGTTCAGTGGTAGCCCCTTCCTGCTGTTCTTTCAGAGCCAACATAGAACGCAGGTGAGTACCACAGCAGAGAGAATAATTTCTTGCAGCTGACAGATGTTAGCTGGAGCCATGGTTCCCAGAGCTTTGAAAAGCAGGGCTTGAAGACCGCACGGCATGCATTACAGTGTGGGTGGTTCCAATCCCTTGGCCTTGGATTCCCCCAGGGCACGCTACTCTTCGCCATCAAGATGTTGAGCACTGGGCGTGAGCCCTGCTCAACAGTGGCCTGTTAGCAACCGCAGCGTGAGCTGGAACATGGGGAATGTGGGCTCCTTGTGCTGTACCGTTACGTAAGGTAATGCTTTCTGCTGCTCTTTGGTCAAAGGCGGAGGTGGTCTTGTGCTCAGCTTTTGTGGACACCTTGACCCATGCTTGTCTTGCTTCTACTCTTGGTGCTGGGCACAGTCATGTCTGGCAGGCTGCCTATCTTCCTTGCTAAGTGCTGTCTCCCAGCATCTGCAGTGTTTCACCCCTTCGTGCACTTCTTCCGTTTGCATAGTGATTGCAGAAATAATTTTTGCCTGCTGTACAACATTTCTTGGGTTCCAGAAATGCAGACCATTGTTGTGTTTGTTTAGTTAAAAAAAAAAAAAAAAAAAAGCAAAGCTGCAGCTCAGTGTTTAGTGTGAAGTATTCCCCAGTCAAACATGGTAACAGTGTCCGTAACTCTCAGGCATCTGAGATGTTAAACCGGGAAGGTAATGCGGTGTGTCAGAGCACTTGAGGGGAATGCGCGCTGCATAGCAGACAGCTCAGCAGCTTAACCTGCTCTAAATGCCCTACTTCTTCTCAACTTGTGTTTTCAATGCACATCTTCTGAAATGCCTTGACCTTCTCTGATTCCTCTGCCAACAGTTTCTAGGGGTCTCCAGCAACAGCATGGAAGGCCTAAGCCCTTCCGCTTGTCAGTCTGGTGACTGCTTTTCTTTCACGTGCCAGCTGCCTGAATGCCGTGCTACGGTGCTGATCCTTTTGCTTCTCCTGTCTTGGGTTGGGTGTTTCTGCAGCTAAGAACTGAACAAATGGGCTAATCCACATTTTGGAGGCCAAGAGAAGATCTTCAAATCTGCAAGAACCCTGCCTTATTCTTACAGGGGGAGGAAAATGGACCCTAACGGTTTGGTGCCATATGGTTCTGGCTGATTTGTGGCTTTAATCATTTCCTTTTGGCAAGAGACTATCCAGCTCTGCGTGTGTCCCCTACAGGAACTGACTCATGGAAGTGGAGTTTTCCCCCAGTGTGTAGGGAGAGCAAATTTCTGTGTGTGAGGAAGCTTATTAGTTAATATGCAGATGATGAAGATTTCTAAACATGGGGAAAATTCATGTTTGTCTATTTTAAATAAAGCTCATTTTATGCATCAGCCAACTGCAGGTTCATCTATTAGAAATCAGGTATTAGTCTGCCTCATTGCTCACAAATTATGTAGCTGGCGACCTGGATGTTGGTGCTCTACAGAAGTGTGTGATGGCTGGTAGTGGGTAGAGCTGATCAGATAGCATGATGATAACCCTGATACAAAAATACAAACTGTGGCCTAAATGTCAGGTCTGTGCAGATCACGTGTCCTGTGTTGATGAAACTTCATGGCCTTCGGCATTATTATCACTTAGGCTTGAACCTTGGATTTGTGGATCTAAAGCACAAAACACTGTGAGCTGGAGGCTCAGACAGGCGACTGCATTTTGACCAAATACAAGGCAAAGCGTATTTGCTTAAGCCTCAATGAAAATGATTTAAGCAAATACATTTTATCTCGCTTCTGTGATAGGCTAAGCGTGTACGCAGTCTGCCACTGCAGCTCAGCAGATATGCAGTGTCTTCTGAGCTTTGGCAACTTGAGTATCTGAACTGAGAGCTGAGGAGCTCATCTTTGTTATTGCAAGACTGAACTGTCTCCATACTATTTGCGATCCAGCCGTGAGAAGGAGAGAGCAATGCAGGAGGCTGCGATGCAGGTTGTGCTTGAAGGAAACGCAGGTGGAGCTCTGTGTGGGTCCAGAGATCTGTGTGTTCTGGGTCCTCATGGGATGGGTGCCATCTGATGTGTCAGAAGTGTCTTGGCAAGTTACGTGGTCTCACCTGTGCTGTCAGAAAGGCTTTTCTTTCAGTGTTGTTTGTTTTCCTCTGTCATAGGATTTAGTGCTTCAAACAATGGAGCATTCTCAGTATTCTCAGGAAGTTCTTTCCTACCTTTGAAGATTAATGCCACATAAATCTTTGATCTCCAGCCTGCCTTTCACTGGATCAATTCTATCTAGTGGCAGGAGACATAGGATTTCTTGCATCAAGATTTGGAGGCACAATGTCACCACTGCCACACTGTGGAGCAGTTGTGGATGGTCAGGTTTTGAAGCAGTGATGCCTTACCCTTAGGAACAGAAAGCCTCCTGCTGACCCACTGACTGATCCCTAATTTTGACACATGCCTGTTGTACATGACATACATGTAGCCACAGCCCTAAAAGACTGTCTGTGTGCTGTTGCACACCACCAGGCTGTACCCATGGCTAAATCCCCCAGCCTAGCAGGGCATTAGCTGACAAGCAGGTGATAGGCAGAGAGAAAATGGGGAGCACAAGAGGGGGTTTGTTAGGCTCCTGGGGCTGAAGAAACGGGGATCTGTGTTTGGGAACAAAGACAATTTGCATTTAATTTCTCTGGGCTGCAGTACTGGCGACAATGGTGGATGTTCATCTGCAGTGTGAAACCACTGTGCGGCCTGGGCTGAATGGCTGCCTTTGTTCCAGGCCAGAGCAGCGGGAGCACTGCAAGTCGTCACCAAAGCACTGTCATACAGCCCTGCCACAAGCATGAGAGAGGAGAGGGAGGGAAGATGCATGCTGGTAAGTCCTGCCCCATGTCTCCTGCATCCTAGGGGACATCCTCGGTGGCTGTGGGGAGCCCTCCTCCTGTGAGAGAGCAAAGGGACGCCTTGGGTGACTCTGCTGGGACCTACACTCAGTGCCTGCCTGCCTGCCTGCCTCACATTTGCTGTGCCCCGGGAAAGGAAGGAGAAGTTTGCTACTGCTTTTCCTGAGGGAATTGTGGAGAGGGTCAGGCAGGGGTGAGCTGGGCCTTGCAGCAGGTATGTCCTGCTCCTGCAGCAAGTTGGGAGGCTCCACGTAAGAGGCCGAATAGCCAGAGGTGTTACATGGCTGGGATGGGGTCTCTCTAAACTGAGGCCTTCATAAGGCAGCGAGGGGAATAGGAATGGAGGAGGAGTGTGGAGTGTTGGTGCAGAGCCTCTGGCACACACCCAGGTTCAGGCAGGTGTTGTGTGGTGGCTAGTGTTCCCCTCCAGACTTGAGACAGCATTGGACCTGACGTTGGTCCCACGGGGAAACAGTGTTTGGCCTGGGGACTGACTGTGCTGAGCCATGTCATGGAAACCTGAGCTTCTCCTGCCTCACCTACCCCATTGTACTGTGCTTACCACAGCAGCTAAATTAGAAGTTGTGTTAATTGCACTCTGCTCTCCTAAGCTTCTTTCCTTGGCTTTCTGAGGCTGATGAAGAGAAAGTAAAGTGGGGATTATTGGGATCCTGGTGGGCTAGTGGAAAAAAGAGGAAATTCCTTGGAGGGAAGAAAAGAGGGATTTGAACAGCTGATGGCAAGCCTCTGCAAACAAACCGGGAGAGCTAGGCGGCAGATGGACTAACATGCGCTGGGCTTGTGCCAACACATCAGATTGATTTTAAAGATGAAGCACCCACTGCCTGGGAAAGAAAGCCAGTAGCCCTGTGAGTAGGAGTGCTTCCTGGCAGCTGTTCAAACACTGGCTGCTTTACAGTTCACTTTCTGTGTACCAAGAGTCAGTGACAAGCACTGGGGGCTTCGGATGTGAAATATGACCAGTGGGGACTGCAGACCAATAAAGGGATTATTTTTGTGTGGAAGATTGCATGGAAAATAATGTCCATTTGCTCAGGAAAACCAGAAACTCATGGTCCGCAATTGAAGTACCAGAACAGAACAAAGGACCATTGAGCTCAGCAACTTGTCTCCTGGCATGGCGAGTGCTGAACATTTCAAGCAAAGGTGCAGACTTCTCTGGAGCTCTGTTTGAGAGGGAATTTTTTGCTGGACTTTGGCTGTAGACCTTGATGTAGGTCTGGTTATGTCCTGAGATGCGAGTGCTGTCACTTGTGACATTGTCCATATTACGGACACGTTCATTGCAATGTGTTTGAACTAAACTCACAGAGCTGCATACCTTGGTAATGGGTTTCGATGCATCCTCTGACAAATACCTCCTTCTCCCACACCATCCATTTCCTTCAACAGAGACAATATGGACTGGAGTGGTTTAGTATTCCCTCCTGCATTTTTCCTCAAAATGAAATTAACCCCCCCACCTCCGTTGATGAAATAAGACCACTGAATAATAAAACACATGAAGACTGTGTTCAGTAAAAAGCATTTTCACAGCAGTTCATTCCACAATGTTATATATACATACATGCGTGTATGTAATACAACCTGATGGTCCACCTAATTTACGAAGGCTGTTTCATGGTTGTTCCTCTTAATTTTGCATTGTATACTGTTTGGTTCACCTTTAAGTATGCCATACACTGTTTTCATGGTATGTGTGGTGCAGAGACACCGGCTCAGACCCAGAACTGATGCCAGCTCCCACATCTTGAGTTGCCCCTTGAACATAAGCTTATGTAAAAGCTAAGAAGTTTTTGGGCTGATTGTACAACATGTACAGTTGTGATTAGAGTATAGTTAAGACTTGGCTGCCAAAAAGACTTTAGCAATGACAGGCTTAGAAGTTTTTCAGCAAAAAGCTCATGCAAACGAGGGGTGGGCCAGGAGTGCCACGCAATTTAGGCTCTGCCATGAGGAAATGTCACCCCAGCCAGAGTGCTCGTGTTTGCCACCTGCCTACTCCTCCTCTGCCCTGGGGTTTCTGATGCAATCAGAGCAGGGTGAGAAAATACACATGATGCAGAAAGCTTGGTGAAATACAGCCACAGCAGATGGAGAAAGGCCAGCAGAGGTCTGATATGGAGGGGTCAAGGGCAGAGGTGGGAAAAGCTGAAGAAAGAACGGTGTTAGCTGCTGGCTGCTGTCACTGGCGAGTTCCCGTGTTTCCCATGCTGGTGCTGTGCTGAGCAGGCTGCCTGCAGCCAGGGAGGAAACAGATGCCCAGCTGTCACTCAGAGCCTAGGCTGAACTCAGTCTCTGTTGCTGAAGGAGGGCATTTTGACTCCTGAGTAGCTGTGGCATCACTAAAGCCAGGGAACCTGACCGGAGAGGATTTTCAGTCAGCCAGCCTGCAGTTGACTCTAATGTACTTGCTTCGCTGTGACAACTGTCGGTTTGGGCTGGTGGCTTGGCCTTTCCCTGCTGGGGCATTTTGTCGGGTGTGAACGACATCAGCAGTCTGACAGGCGCTGCTGGCTGCTCGGCCGCTCATTGCCTGGTGGAGAATAGATGTGGTGGGCCATGGAAAGCCAGCGGGAGTCTGGCACCAGGGCTCCTAGGCCCAGATGAGTGTCGCTTAAGCATTCACTGACTAGCAGTGTATCCAGATGTATCCAGTCCGATGGGAGATCCCTCTTCTGCTTCCCCAAAATAGCATTCCATTAACTGCAGCCTTCTTGATCTGCTTTACGAAAAGACTGTAATTAAAATGTTAAAGCAAAAGTTCCTTCCTTCTGTCCCTCTGAGAGACTGCATAGCCTTAACCAGGCTGAGCTATTCTACTCAAAATACACAGTCTGTCCCTTGGGTTCCCAAAAACTTATTGCTCCTGATTTTGGTGTTATCTCCTTGTTTTGCAGACAGCTTTAGCAGTGCCTGGTCCTCGTACTCGATGCAGCACCTCAGCCTTGTCCCCTTGGACCCAGGACACGGCTTTTGTCTGACCCGTCCTTGTTTTCCCTCTGAAATCATTTTCAGCCCATGGTCAGGAAGATTTGGGATTTGGAGTTAGATTTCTCCCCTCTGACAGCATTGTGTATGTCTTGTACTGCTCCACCAGGTCACCAGGACATGAAATCTGCACCATGCCAAGCCTGGCGCTGCCATTTGGGGCCTGGCAACCTCAGGGCCATCACATGCTGTGAGGTGCGTGATGCCAGTTCTACACCGCTGACTTCAGCTGGGCGACATTTGTGTAGTGCTGAGAGAGTGTGGTGCTGAGTTCAGTCCTGAGTTTCCTTCAGCAAACTCATTTGATGGCTTCCTAGAAGCAGGAGCGTCATGGTAACTGATGGGAAATGCATCAGGTAAGAAATGACAGGTGTCTGGCTGATAGCCAGGCATGTTAAAGATATGGGTGTTTGCTGGCAGGGAGAGTTATCGGAGCAAAATATTTTATGATTCATGGAAAAGAAATGTAAACATATAATTATTTTATTTTACTTTCTCCTCACCCGGTCACTGAGGACGCTTGATTTAAAATGTTACCTGCCTGCTCAGAGAATACAAATCTTTTCTGGGCAGATTCTGAGGTGGTAACAGCAAAGAAAACCCAGAGTCATGCCCCAGTGCAGTCAGTGGAGTTTCTCTGCATTTACACCAGTGTTGTGGATGAGCTTCTGGCTCACCAGAGCAATCAGAGCTGATCGACGTGGCTGGAATTTAAAATTTCAAAAGCTTCCACTGAGTGGTTCATGAGCAATCTACTGGCTAGGAATTATTTCCGGAATGTATCCAGCAGTTAATTTCAAATCCCTTATACATTTGAGATGTTCATAAGCTACTTGCAGAAAATTTGCAAACAGAAAAAGAGGCTAAAATTCATCAAAATAAATGATCTGCCATGAATTATTCATTTGGCTTCCATCAATCATGCCAAATGTCTCCCTTGTTGTTAGTCTGTGCAAAGAGATCAGGGATTGAATTTAGCTTAGAGACAGAAGTATGCTTTCACCCCTAGAGGTGCCTCTTCAAAGCAGACTAGCGGCATGTAGGTGATGAGAATAAGAAAGCTTCAGCAGCACAGACCGTTCCTGCTCTGCAGAGAAACAGCAGATTTTAGCCAGCAAGGCTGTCAGGCAGGCTGCTTCCACGTGGAATGTTATTACAACAGCCAAAAAAATATCCAACCCAAATATCAAACCCTGAACTTGAAGGGGGTAGGAGAAGAGAGAGGTTGGGGTATGTGTGAACGTGCTGTATCTGGGTGTTTGTTCTGAGCAGGAAAGGTGACTTTCAGCCCATCCACCCGGCAGGCTGAGGGTAGCTGTGCATATGAAGGTAGAAGGGAAGAGTGCAGGTGAAGTGAAGCCTGGATGACTGAGAAATCAGATAATGGATTGGGCTTCAGAGTGTGTTGGGCACCAGCACCACGTCCTTTCCTTGTGTGCAGGATTGGTCTCTGGTCACGGGCATGCTGCAGTAACTTGCAGAAGGTGGGCAGCCGGAGGGATGTAAGTGGTGGCCGCACAACATCTGGGAGAGAGGGACAGCAGAGGGAAGGCTCTGCAGCTTGGTCAGTAGAGTGGAAACCATACCCAGACACAGCATTTATGGGAGCAAAGGTGGCTAATTAAAGGGAAAGGACCTGATTCACTGCTATTCACTCAGGTTGACACCAGAGAAATACAGCTGGCACCAGCTGCATTTTGATAGATGACAGTGGTATTTGCACAAATAAGAGCACTAGGAATAAATAAGCTGTCGCACGCTGAAAAAAAAGCTGGATTTGATTCAAAGGCCAAACATGTAGCAGCATATGTCCTCAGCACTTTGAGGGCCTTCATATGAGGATCTCATCAGCTGGCTTTAGTTGCAGCATGAATGTAGTATCCCTGATTTTTGGATAAAGGCGTTGCTGTGGCTGCATGTGCAGTGGCTAGCCAGACCCAGCTCTTCAAGGCCTCAGCCCAGTGCCCAAGGTGCTACGTTACAGCTTTTACCATTCAGAAAATGGAAATAAATACAGCATAATAGAGTTCAGGGAACTGAAATACCATATAGCTGAAAGACAGGCATCTAATAGCAAAACTGATAAGAATGATTATTGAAGTAGTCTTTGCACTTCCGTTTACATCTTCTGCTTTGCCACAGGCCCTCTGCCGCACTTTAGAACCACTCAGCAGCATTTAGTTTAGACGGGTTTGCCTGTCATCCTTGCATTTGTCCTGGTGCTTCTATCACTGGCACAAGCAAGCCTTTTGCTGGCACTGACGAAGAGGGGCTCCTGCACGCCACCCATCCCTTCCCAGAATGGCTCCTGGTCCCGGAGGCAGCATGCAGCCAGTGGGCTGGCCAGGACAGGAGGTGGCAACAGAAGCAGAGGAGCAAACCCCCCTTAGGCAGCCCAGCAGGTCTAAAATGCTCCATTTTTAAGACTGGAAAAAACTGTGGAGGAAAGGAGCATTCTAGGCAGTGTGGCTGGGCCAAGCCATGAGCCTGGTTTGAGTGTGAGGAGACTTGTTTCCCTTGCAGACTGGTGCGGCAGGGAAAGGATGCTTAAGTGTGGTGGGCACAGGGCCTGCTGCAGGGTCCTCCTGTGCAAGCCCAGCCCCAGCGCTGCTCTTGTCCCTTTCTGCAGCCACCCTCGTGTACCTGAGAAATCCCAAGAACATCACCGCCTTCACACGGTGTCCCCAGTTCAGCACCAAGCAAGGCAGGCAAACCTTTTCCCATTGCCTACCTCCTCTCAAGGTCTCTGTTTCATCTCTTTCCTAAGCCAAGCTGACTTTTCAGGTTCCCTCCCTGCATTTGCAACTTCTTGCTAAAAATGGTGCTGAGAGGTGGCTGGTGAGTCCCCAGGGAACCCCATTCCTGCCTGGAGGCTGAACCATCCCATGATGATGCCTTGGGGCCAGGCTGGAGCTGCTGAGTCAACATCCATGGTACACAGGTGGGAAAGGCTCCTGGGGGACTCCGGGGCTGTGTGGTTTTTTGAGGGGCTGGGAGGAGGTCAGAACGGGGCAGGATAGCTTTTTCTAGCAAGGATGAGGATCTCCCGTGACGGTCCCTTGGCTGGAGGAGCAGCCCCACCCCTGAGCCGTTGCTGGAGCCTGGGGAGGGCTGAAGCCTGGTGGCAGTGCTCTCATCACATCTGGTGGGAAGGGCTGGGGGACACTGGAAGCTTAATGCTGCTAAATTACTTTGCCATTAGTGACACAGGCTCAGTTACCTCAGTTACCTCATGTTTCATTTTAAATATGTTTGCTTGCAGACAGCAGTTTTGCGGTCTTACTTACATTGCCATAGAAACAATCTTTTGCATTCCTCCATTTGTTGTGCATTTTTGTTAAAGGCTCTTTCTTCTTTACTTATCCGCTCCATCTTTTCATTTGCTGCTGCTCTCTTCATTATGCTGTTCCAATTCCCTCGCCCTCTATCTCGATGTGCTGCAGTTAAATATTTTCTCCACAAAGTTACCCGGCTCGCAGCCCCTACCTGTACAGCTGTCAAAATCCAATGATGATAAATCACTTAGATAAGGAAGTTGGGTCCAGCGAGTGTGTTTGTGTGAGCGTCCACACATACATACACCCACAAGTAGCAGGACAAGGAGGAGAGGCAGGTGGGAAGGAGCCTGATAATCTGGTATCAGGCTGCTTACTCTTGGCAGTGATGACACTGATTTTAATTTCGGCTTTGTGAATGGAGAATGGGGCTGCCCATCAGATACGGGTTGTGGGACTCCAAGGGATTCCTCACCCAGTTCCCTTACAGTGGGAAGGAGTACAGCTTAAAAATTCTGTGCTCCGCATAATTATAAGACTAAAATCTTCTTGAGCATGCTGATTTAAGCAGAGAGATTTTATGGTGAATCACTCTCCCTCATGGATTGCAGTTAATTGTTTGTTTTAGGAAAGGAGGAGAAGGGAAAAGGAAGATGTTTATGGCTTTTCTGATCGTGAAGGATGACTTCTCCTAACACCCGGATTAAATTTTGTTTCCCTTCTCCTTTGCTCTAGTTGGCAGGACATACCCAAGAAGAAATAAAAGCCATTCATGAGAAATGAGAAAAGGAAATATATTCAGCAACTGATCACATGTAAACAAATATGGCATTTTTCCCCCATTCCTCGTGGGATGCCGCTCTACTGCCAGCGAAAGGACAGGCAGTGCCGCAGCTGGCATCACCTTGCACTGCAAGGGGTGGGCAGGGCCAGGGGCAGGGCCACCTCTCTGAGGACAAAAGCCAGCACTGGTTGTGTTGGGGCAATGAAACCGTGACAAGTGGCTGGGGCATTCAGGAATCCTGAGTCTTGCTTGTCTTGCGTGACAGAAGGTAAACAAAACCAGAATTTCTCCTGTAAATAGAGCAGGAGAGGAAGAATCAGCAGCTGTAACAGTGTTTGGATTTGACATCAGGCGGCCACACGCACAAGCTCTGTTCCTTCCTTCCCTCTAGCAGATCCCTTAGGTGCACCGAGCGCAGCAATTATAGGGGTGGATGGAGACAAAACAGGGAGAACGGGACAGGGTTTAGCTTGATTCTTCTCTCCCATCAAAATCTTCTCTCAAGAGGAGTGTGCTCAGGGTGGTTGATTCTTGCTTTGTACATACACACTGGACTCCTCTTTGTTGTTGTTGTTGTTTTTTTCCCCTTGAAACAACCATGCACCAAAATCTGTTTATAGTACACAGCTATTAAGACTAGATGTAACAGTAATAGCACATGGCAGTCTTCTCTTTTCTGAATCAATTTGTACCATGTATGAGTCTTAGTCCTGTCAGATGAAGTGAACTGTGCCACTGTCTATCCATCTATCAGGACAAATTGAGCTCTACATAGATTTACTCCTAAGACAGCTTACTGCACTGGAGATTTATCCCTGTGGCAGAGTGTCTCTGTTTTGTAGAGCCAAATGAAAGAATCATGGGATCGCTAGGTGCTTTAAAACTGAGAGAGCTGCGTTGGCCACTTTGGAGTTATCTAATCACTTTTGTTCGGCTTCCCTCCAGTGCTGTTTCCTCTTCCACGCTTGTTTTTTTCTTTTTTTTTTTTTTTTTAATTTTATTTACAGGGACCTTTATTTAGAGGACCATGTGTGGATGTCATGTGCACAAACTCACGGCTGGCCCGCACAGATGATTCAGGCTCTGTTAGCTCATGGCACCTATTACTGCTGCTGGGCTGCTTGTGTGGCAGAGCACGGTTTGTCAGGATAGAACTGCACACAGATTTTCAGCCTGGAGATGATGTAAGTTCATTGTTAGAAGTGAGTTACAGTGCCGGAAAACTTAGAGAAGCCCAAGAGCTTTTGCTTGGTGGGCCCCAGGAGAGCATGGCTAGCCATGGGCTGCTGCTGTGTGTGTTGGAATTTCAGTATTTCCCCAGCAGAAGCCAGCATTTATGAGAATATGTCCACAGACTGAACTCCAGGGTATGAATTCCTCTCTTGTACAACTTCATTTGAAGTGGCAGGTACCATCATCTGTCCCCTAGGTGTTGGCACTTTTTTGTGTAAGAGAGTCTATTTCTCTATTACAGAAGCTCATGGTGCTTGTTCCAGGATCCCGGGTCCATAAAACTCTATAGCTCCGCAGCTGCAGCCATTGATACCTTTCTTTTTCCAAGGTTTTTTCTCCCCTATCCTCCCTGGGGACTTAATTACATGAGAAGCAGCTATAGGAAGGGTCCATAAGTGACGCAGAGTAAGTGATGCTTGCTTGCGGTGGTGCGGTGACTTCAGCGCTCTCTGATGCTCGGACCATGGGGGAACATCCTGGCCATCTCTGACCTCCACTTCCATCTGCGCTGGCTCCCCAAGAGCAAGCTGCCTGCTCTGACCTCCACTTCCATCTGTTCTGGCTCCCTGAGAGCACACTGCCTCTGTGCAGATGTTTATTAGAACGGTGAAACATGGCCTGCTCCTGCTTTATGCATCCTTTGTGGTGTGGCAGCAGTGAAAGGGGACCGTACGGTGAGAGCGGTCATGCCCAGTGGGATGAGTGGTGCCACATACTGAGGCATTAGCTTTCTAGTTGAATGTTAGTTGTTATTTTTTTATTTTTATTTTTATTTTTCTGTAGAAGAGATTCCATTGCTCAGACCAAAGAAAGAACAACTGCCTTGGCCAACACAGGCGCTACTGCCCTTGGAGGACCCAGCCCTGTGACCAGAGACTTCTGAGAGAAATGTTTGCTTCCACTGGCTGCCGTGGACCTCCCAGAAGCAGCAGCTGAGTCCTGGGCTTGTAGCTGGGTAATAAAGCAGAGAAGACTGCATGAGCTACTAAGTACCATGACGTGTGTAGAACAAGACTATGGGCTCACCCTCTTACACTCATTTAAAAAGTTCTGTGCTGCCCCAGCTAAGCAATGAGCAGTGGTAAATCACCCTTTTATACCCTGATGCTTCAGTTAAAATGTTTCATTAAGCAGTTGAAGTTGAATGTCTGGAAAAGTTTACACCTCCCACAAATTCTCCTCTGCTAATGGAAAAGTCGTGTAAACAAGTAAAGCTTTATTATATCCATTGTTCCAATAATGCCCCTTTCCAAGTGGGAAAGGCTTAAATCAAAACAATTTAGTCCTTGTTTCAATGTAACTGCTCTTCTGGCCAGTTCCATTGAAGGAAAAAAAAAGACACCCTGAAAATACATTCACAGTTGCATGTCAGCAGGGAAAAACAGTACCAGCTCGCCTGCTGTGTGCTCTGGGGAAGCCTTCTGCATGACATGCTTACAACTGGCTGCAGAGCACGCGTTGCCTCCTGGGGCACAGGCACCCGCTGAGCGTTCTGCCCCGCTGCTCCCGGCCGGGCACAGCCTGAGCGCTCACAGCCCGCTGCGGTTGTTGCCCAGTGGCCGCGGCCTCCAGCAGGGTCGCTCCCATTTGCCCTGCCTTGCAAGGCGTGTGTTCTGTGGGAGCCAAAGTTAACCCCAAAGAGTGAAAAAATAAGGGGCCTCATCCTTGCATGAGAGCTGGTGGAGCTCTATGACAGGAGGTCATTTATGAATGCAAAAAGCCAGGTCCGTTACATTTACATTTGTTCTTTCCCATCATTTCAAAGGAAGTGTGCAGTGACTTTGCTCATGTCCCCCATGCAAGGGTGGGTGCATCTTCCCAGGGGTGGCACCCTGCCAGTGCTCTGCACCCCTCTGCACTTGCCTTTAGGTGCCTTGGCCACACGGAGCTCAAACCCTTGCTGACAGCCGGCCCGAGCTTCTCCCTACAGAGCTCTCAGGTCTGAGGTGAGGGCAGATCTCCAACCCAATAGTACTGTCTGTCTGATGTTTTTTCTCCCACCTTCTCTTCATAGAAGCCCTTGCACCACTTGCACTGCTACCAGAGGGGATGCTCCAACACATCTCCCAGGGGGCTGCATTGGGACTGCAGGGCAGGACCGAAGGCATGGCTCCTTCCTCATGTGTCAAGGGAGGGCAAAAGGCTCCAGTGAGCATCACTCTCCCTGCAGTTGTCTGAACTGTGGAAACTTGCAGGCAATTTCCTGGTGGGTGCTTGCACTCGGAGATTTTAAACCCCATCCCCAGTTCTGTTATTTAGTTTTCTCAATGACCTTGCAAGAATCTCTCTGCTTTCTGGCTCCTCGAGCAACCTTGCTGCAAGAGCAGCAGTGAGCTGACCCTGCTCGGCAGCTGCAAGCCTGCAGTGTGCCCACCCTGCATGCACGCCATTGCTTCCTAAGGATCAGCAGGCAAAGCTATTTCCAAAGACAGCATTAGCGCAAGCATCCCTTTCCGTGCCTTTGATCACTCTTCTGACATGGAATAAGGAGAACCAGATGCTGTACTGTATGGGATACTTTGAATACTCTGGTCTGTTTTGGGGAGGGAAGAGGGAAAACGAGATTGAGACAGTTACTGGAAGGCAAGCCAGACGCAGATGATAACAGTGCTATGTATAAAATATTTAATTCCACAGTATGAGTCACTGACTAGGCTGCTATTGACCTAGGTAACCTTAGTGAATATTGCATAAAAGGCCCTCTCGTTTTGTCACTATAAATAAAATCTGTGATTATTCATGAGGAATGCTGGGTTTCTATTACCATAAGCAGCCCCACAACAGCATTGCACTGGAGATTGGGTTGCGCTCGCAGAGCCTCTGGGTCATCCCGAGCTGCCTTCGCGGGTGACAGCACTTCTGCCCTCATGCATCTCCGTCCCTGCTGCACCAAGAACTGTGAATACCAAAAATATTTGGCTGTGAAAGGACTGTGTGATGTCTGAAGAGTAACAGAAGAAACTGAGGGAAAGAAAGGGAAAGGAACTAAACATAGGAAAGGAATAAAGGAAAATAAGTCTTTCCCTCCCTGTTCCCCACCTCCAGGCTAATTTTAATATTGGTTACTGTTTCATGGCACATTCACCTCCTGCTCTGCTGGGCTGCTGCTTGCTATACACATCCTAAAGGGACGTGGCAATTATTTGTTGGACAACCAGAAAGTGTGTGGGGGATCAGTGTGTGCGATGAGCCCTGCATCACCTCCTGGTCCTGCGGGTGGCCAGTCCCACACCAAACCTGTGATCCCGAGCTGTCCCGCATATCCTCCTTCCTGTGCAGGGGCATGGACTGAGCTGCACTTGTTGTGTGCTGTAGGGAGAGGTTTCAGTGAGCCCAGCAATGCTGCAGGCTGTTGCCTTGAGGCAGTGGTTGTACAGACGGGGCTCAGCAGCAGCCCCAGGTGGGGAGGGGTGTGCCTGCAAGAGGTCCTCTGCCCTAAAAGAGGGGGTGAGACTTTGAGCAGGGTGAGGGAAGAGCAGAGAGACTGGAGTGCTGACCAGGCTCCAGAGCAGGGAGCTGTTTGGGTATGTCAGAGCTATCCTCTCATAGGTTTTATTTCTGTATTTTCTGGTGAGTAAGCGCTGTGGAATGAAAAGGCAGTTAGGTACTTAGCGTGAAGTATGGCCTCTTCATTTTGTCAGAGTTGTGGCACTGAAAGGCAGTCCTTAATTGTCTCTGCGACTGTCAGGGGAGCAACACAGGTCTGCATAGGACACATCCCTGCCCTCCACCAAGTGTCGGCTGAGAGCAGCCATGGGTTGAGAGATGCCTGATGGTTGGACTATGGTGCTTGCCCTGCAGCCTGATTAGGGAACCTGGGACTGAGATGGTTTTCATATTGGTGTATGCTTCAATAGTGTTGGGATAAGGGAGCGACGTGCCTGTCAACACCAGTTTCTGGTGTGCTTCCCCATTATGTGCCCTGCCCTGGGTCTCCTCAGCATCAGGCCCTCTCCCAGCCACTCCTAATGGTGCTGCACAGGGTACATCTCACCTCCACACCCCATCCACCCCACCCTCCTGTCCCACGCAGTGCAGCCATGTCCCATTCACCCACAGTGCCTGCCAACAGCGGCCTGGTACCAGTGGTTCACAAAACCACAGAATTACAGAATGGCTTGTGTTGGAAGGGACCTTGAGGCCCAGCCAGCCCCAACCCCCTGCCGTGGGCTGGTTGCCACCCGCTGGATCAGGCTGCCCAGGGCCCACCCAGCCTGGCTTTGAGCACCTCCAGGGATGGGGCAGCCACAGCTTCTCTGGGCAGCCTGTGCCAGTGACTCACCTCCTTCTGAGTAAAGAATTCCATCCTAATATCTAATCTAAATCTTTCCTCTTTCTGTTTAAAGCCATTCCCCCTTGTCCTGTCACTGTCAGAGTGTGTAAAAAGTCAGTTTCCCTCCTGATTATAAGCTGCCTCCCTCTGGTTGTCTTCATTGGCTGTGTAAATCATTCTGTCAGGTATCTCAGCTGCTCAACTTGGTCTTCAAAATAGTCCCCACACACACCTTGTGTGTGTACCTTGTGGCAGATGAAGGTCGTCTTTGTTAATTACTTAACCCTTCAAGCCCTTTGCTGCAAATATCTACCCATAAACCGGGTAACTAGATATTGTTGGCTCATTCTATGGCAGGGAAAATTAAATCCATGGAGTGATCAGCAGGGTCTAAATGGAAAGAGACATATGTTAAATGACTTTCCAAGAACATTAGAGCGTTCACTATCCCCAGAGTCCTTGGCTTAGATACACTAGCGGAGAGCATTATTATAATAGAGTGGCAGTGGATTGCTTTAAAATTATTTTCATGTTTGAATTAAAACACCACAGAAAAGTGGCTGGATATGTGCATGAGGAGGAATCATGACAAATACAAGCACCCAGCTAACAGAGCATCATTGTATTGATCTGGAAAGTGCTTGTTCATGTTATTTACCAGGGGTTCTGGGACTGGGACTTAAAATATAGGTAAAATATAGCTAGGCCATTTGCAATTCGTTTTCTCATCTCTACAAGTTTTACTGTACATACTAATTGTCGCCTTCCAAAAGTTATGCTTCTCCCAGAAAGCTGGAAATAATATTAAGCACTGAGGCACGAGCAGCCAGTGGAAATTTGCTGGGGTGATGTGATACCACTAAACAGACAGCCTTGCTGGGAGCTCAGGTACAGCTGGAGTTTCTATGCTGCCTGCACAGCTCCAGCTAAACTCTGCTGACTTAGCCTCTTCCCCTGGAAAGCTCATCTGGTGTGTTTCTTATTCACCTTTGTCTCTTAAATATTTTTACACCAAATACGCCACTGTACTCTGCAAGCATTTACACAGTGCTGACATTATTGACACAGTGTACACAGAGGTGTAGGGGGACACATTTTCAGAAAGTGCGTGGTGAGTGTGAGTTTAAAGATAGAAGCAGCGGCATAAAATTAGTTGCAGTTTCAGGCATGAGAAAGCCCGTTGCAGTGCTTGGACTGCAGGAGCAGGAGGGATTTGGGAGAGCTGATGCCAGCACCGGCAGGGCCCTGGCACCTGGCTTGCTGACCCAGAAGGCTCTAAGATCTTTCTCAAGAAGTCGCAAGTGCCATCTGAAATACCATATGCAGCTAGAAAGAGCTGCGCAAAATACTGCAGCTTCTGTATCAAAGACAAGCCCTGTTAATAAGCAGCAGCTTTCTCCAAATGAAAATTTAAAGTTTTTTCCCTTTCCCTTCTCTCGTTATTTTGAGGGGTTATTTTAGAAATATTCAGTCTTCACGGAGAGACCAAAAGCAAACTCTCTTCCTGAGCAAATATAAATTCGTATTTAACTGTGTATGTGTATATACCTAGCTAAACATAAAAAACCAAACACATGGCATTGCTGGGACTTATGTAGACAGTTCTGGCAGTCTCTTTTATTTATTGCACTTCTATTTTGAGAGGAAAATTGGATTTGGGGTGGTGCTTGTCTCTGAGAGCGCATTATTTGAGTTTGAATCTACATCAGCCTGTAACAAAGCACATCCTATATAACAGCTTCTGTTGCATCTCATACAAATTCTGTATTTCAAGAATATTTGTGCATATGGGATTATTGAGTTTCATGGCAGAAGTGTTGCATTCTCCATTTTTTTTTTGTTCTTCTGAAGGGTATTTCTAGTTGTTACTGATTAAATTGACTGTGATATTCACAAAATTCAACCTCTGGAATTGGTGGAAATACATATGGGCCGGTGACTACTCAGTGTCTCCAATAAACAAAGATTAACTTTGCATCCCTTTTCCTCTGCTTGGGAAACGCTGCCAGGGAATGAGAGAAGGAGTGGAGGTTCCCCCTCCAATTATTGAGTGGGGATGAGCTCCGCCGGGGACAGGGATCCCCAGTGGTTTTCTTGCTGCAGCTGTGGGTTTTTCCTAGGTTACAAAACACCGTGTGCTCCTCACAGATCTGGAGAATTTCTGCTAAGCCTTTTTACCAGTGTTTTAACAGAGAGCTGTCTGAGGGAGAGGGCAATAAAATCTCTTTTTCATTAATTATTATGTCGTTATTAATCTGAACAGGACCAGGCAGATTTCAACAAAGACTTGTCTATAACTTCTGTATACATCTGTGCTTGCTGTACCAGGATTTTCTGTTTGTCTCATCTCCTCATGCCCAGCTCTGCAGATAGTTTAGCCCTTCCTAGACCTAAAAAACTGAAGCAGCGCTACTGAGCTCTGTTAAATTCCCTTGGTGGCAACATTTTTTCCCTTGTGCCCTAGACAGTTCCTGTCAATTGCTTTATTCCCATGACAAGGTGGCTGCATTTCACTGTGAATGAGATGCTTTCTTAGCGTTTAACTGTAAAATACTTTGAAACCCTGGTGGATGAATGATGTTGTATCATAAATATAAAATGAATATTGTTTTACTGTTCCTGAAATATTAATTTGTGCATAGAGCCACTCTTGGAATGTTTTTTACTAAATGTAAAGATCCTTTTGAGTCCTGAATGTCCTTGCTTTGGTTTTTATTATTAATATTCCCTCCAGGAGACATTGACTTTCCCTTCCCCTAGACATGCTGACTCCTGCCTGCCAGAGTGATTCAGCAGCTTGCCACTCACTTTTACAGAAGGAAACTTTTCCCCTGGCTTCTCCTACTGGCCTGGTGTGACCATGGCCAGCTATCAAGTGACATATTCGTGTGGCTGGTTGGTTCCTGGAACTGAGTCACTGCCGCCCTGCTGCGAGCTCCTTGTCTATCTGGTGGCTCTGTCCCTTACACGGAGGAGGAGGAGTGCCCTGCAGGGAGGACCCAAGTGGCTTCACAGCTTGCCCTTTTCCAGGCAGGATAACATGAAGTAACCAAAAGTTATTTATAATTGAGGTTGGCTGCTGACTGTCACAGTCATCTGGGTCTGTGAGGGGAAGTCTGCAGAAAATGCTGCTTGTTTGTTTAAACTGCAACAGACGCCCGTAAAAAATTCAAGGGATGAGGAATGATCAACACTTCCTTTTCTTTCTTTCCCATGCAAAAAATGGGGACAGCTCATTATTTTTGAGTAGAAAAATCTCACATCACAATATTTTAATTAAGTTTTGGTTTTCCTAATAGAGTGTTAAATAGCTGTCGGAGTTTAAAAGCATAAAGCCTAACAAAGCAAATCGAAGACACAGACGTACATACCTGCCCGCATGCCAACCAACTGGTACGTCTTGTTTTATTAAAGCATGGTATATGAAGCTAAATTATGTGGGCTTTGTGGATCTCTAAGTTACATGTTTTTATTGATCTCTTGTCACTTTTAAAAATATGCCATGAGGAAAAAGAATCCAGTCTTTGATATTGAGAAGGAAATTCAACTGCAGCAAGTAAAAGATCTGGGAAACTATGATTCAGCGTATGGGGCTGACACAGATGTCAAACACTTAATCATAGCTAATTAGTTTTAAACATTCCTGATCACTAGCCTTTAGGGACCATACAGGGGCCCAGTGCTGTTAACAGTTCACAGGACAGCTTTCCTAGCGGCCCTAAGGTAGGCATGTCAAAGCAGACGTCTTTACACAAAGCTTTCATATCCCCCAAACCAGCTAGGAAGCATCTCAGCCCCTGACCTGGGAAATGGGACTTGGAATCCAAGAGCCAGGGGCAGCGAGAGCCAGGTTTCCACAGCAGCACCATGTCTGAAAGCCTGGCCTCTGCCTGCCTGGGTCCCAACCCAGGAGGAAAGATCATGCCAGCCACCAGCTCTGTGTGTGTGGTGCTTGAATGCAAAAAAACTGGGAGGCCCTCACTGGTACTGGAGGAAGGGCTTGGCTGAGAGGGGATGGGGTGGGCAGCATGCTGGAGGCCGTGCAGGGCACAATTGCTTTGCCCCCTTGTAGCAACAGCTGTCAGCATGGAAATAAACCTCAGCAGAGCTCACAGCAAATTGCAAAGGGCTGCTAGTAGGATGGAGGACTGTGCAACTCGTCTTGTGTGCAGGGGGGAGGTGGGATGGAGGAGTGTAATGTCGTCAGTACTGCTCCTCTGGGCTGGATGTGTGGGATTTGGCTGCAGGCCGTGGCACGTCCACTCCCTGCCAACAGTCCAGTACCTCCAGCTAGGTATGGAATGATTCTGAGCAATCATTTTTATATCTTTTCAGAAATTAGTCTGCTTCTCTAGTGGCCTCTTGCTGTTGCTGGAATTCAGCTGCTCACCCCAGAATGGGCATCTCTGTTGATATTGTTTGGTCTCATTATGTGAAGCAAACCAGATGCTCGTGTCTGATAGAACTGAACATAACCTCAGCGCTGTGTTTACTTACAACGGAGAAATGTCTTCATTTTACCTGCCTCCAAACCTGGATTTTTGTGCTGGAATAAAGACAAATATGAAATATGTACTCATATCTCAGGAGTTGTTTCTGGTACTCAACTACTAAAAATTCAGCTGTGGCCTTCAGAAGTTATTACTAATGTTTGAAGTCACTTTTTTACCTTATCTGCAAGGAGCACCTGCACTGCTGCATTTACCAAGAGCAAGAGTATTTCTTTTGTTTCTGCAGAGAGATTTAAAAGAAGGGACAAGGCCAGTTCATATGCTGATAGAGGTACAGGCAGAATGTTAATAGCCGAGATAAACAATAATGAAAAGAAAAATAAAAGTCCTTCAGTGGCTAGTCTTGAAGCCAAAGTCTGTGTCTCTGCTTTTGGGGGCCTTTTCACCCCAAGTTGCCTGTATGACTGGTGGATTTCATTGTAGTACAACTTCCAGTGCAGGAAAGGTATGAGTTTGGCTTGAACAGTAGGTCTGCTTTGAAAGTCCATTGAAATTTAAAAATCCTATTTTCCAACAGCCTTCTCCTGGCACTTTATGATTTGTGTTTCCAAATTGGATTGTTTGCAAGAAACCGAAATGTGAAAGCATAACATTTGAAGACGTCAGAGATGTGGCTGTGAGTGTTCCGTGCCAGCCTCACTGTTGCTCTGACCCTGCTCTCCTGAGGGCTCTGACCTGTGAGCAGGACAGTGCCCTCGGGACACACGGTCCCCTCTTCCACCCTTCCCTGCAGCCCTCTCCAAGAAGGCTCCCACTCGATTCACCATCCACAACCATTTCTCCCTCATCCTTTGGTGTGCAGACTATGGCCTTCTAGGACCCACTTTGTGGCCACCTGAGACATCTCTGTGGGGGGACCTCCCAGAGAGGAGCAGGACAACCATCCAGGTGCGAGGCCCACTGCCCCATCCTGCTGGTTAGTCAGAGCCCCTGGACTCAGTCCTGCCAAAGATCCTTCCAGTGTGCCACTTTGAAACCACACACCCAGTCATTTGAACAGGTGATGTGGTGTCACACGCTGGCAGTTGTTCGTGAACCTGGGAATGCTAACGAGAACCTGAGCTGCAACTTGCTGACAGGGTGGAAATGTGCCTGTGAAGGGCCTAACACCTGGTGACTTATCATGACAGCCTTTGATGTAGATAGGACACCGCCTGGCAGGAGGCTTCTTCTGAGGACACGGCTCATCAGGCAGCTGAATCAGGACAGGTAATGCCTTTTATCGCATGTGTTCCCCTTCCTGGCCCCAGAGGAGAAAGGCAGCACTCTGGGTACCTCCAGGCCTGTTCTGTGCAGAGGCTGTTAGTTTGTTCTTCAGGGAGAGAGTGAACTGCTGCACTCGCTAAGTTTAGCACATCACAGTCCATCATGACAGTCATGCTGTTATGTGCATGCAGGTTACCACCACGCAGTTACAACAGGGCTGTAAATGAACCTCCGAGGCTTTAAGTCGTAGTATAAAGAATTCATAATATAAATATTTTCTTAAAGAATGAGGAGCATAGGAAGTTTCTTCCAAGAGTATTAAGGAGAGGGCAAGGCCTCCTGACAGTCAAGAGCTGAAATAACAGTTGTAATTGTCCCAAATGGAGGGTATGCTCAGGTTATAGTCTGAAGGAGTCTGTGTGCCTGGGAGAGGAAAGCAGGAAACCCACAGAAACCAGGAGTAGAGACAGCAAAGTCTTCAGCAGTGCTTAGAAAAGTGCTGGGAGCCTGGCAGCCAAAGAAGTGCCAGAGGCAGGGGACTGTCTCAGTCATGGGTGTGGTGGGCAGAAGATTATCTCCTGTTGTTTGAGTCTTACAGTGCCTGGGGATCATGACTGTTCCCTGGCCTTAGCAGATAAACAGCTACGGTGGCTGGTCACATCTTCCCTAAGAATGGAAACACCCTGCAGGTTCCTGAGCTTCACTGAGTTGCTCGTGCTGGGAGTAACATCAACGGGAGAGAACAAGCACCAAATTTTGCTTTCTTCTCACTCCTGCTGTAGCATCAGAAAGGACATTTCTTCCTCCTTCCTTTGGCCAGCAGTTCTCCACAGCTTAGGTCATGAGTGAGGGCTGCCTCATGTACCAGCTGCAGAAACTGGTGTCTCCTCCATAGCCCTTCCCATACTGCACAGGCCAGGAGATGTGCTCCCGCCTGTGGGAAGAAGACTGTTTACTGCTGACAGTCTCAAACCTCATGTATATGCAGGAGTGCTGCATTTAAAAAGTGAGGGATGGCGGGGTGATGAGCAGATGTCTTATGCACATGAGAAACAGGCACACACACCAATTTGTCTGTGCTGGCTTCTTCTCCGTTCCCAGAAGCAGAAGGCATGGGATGGCACCACAAGCTGACAGTGTGGGTCAGGATCACGGGTCCGCCAAAACAAGTGCTAGAAAAAAGCTTCTGCCATTTATCTCTCTCCATCATTAAGGTGGCAACGATAATACCCCTGGGAGTATTATGCAATCCCCGTGGAGCAAAGCAAGAGTGGCTGTGAGCTGGGCCACTCCGCGGACACACCTGGGGTGATACCCTTGTGGAGGTCTCAGGAGCAGATGCTGAGCCTGGATCCCACTTCCCTGGGGCAGAATTCCACCTGCAGTCCGTCACTGGGGGTAGTACTGGTATAATCAGGCAAATGATTCGCTGGTACTGACCCTGTCCTGGTGTGCCAATCTGACATCTCTTCTTCTGAAAGTGAGGTTAATTGGGAGAAGCTCAAGTGTTTTTCTGATATCTCCTATGTGGAAGCAGGTAGGGTTCAGACAGGATGAAAAGAATATTGGAGGGGTGCTGAAGAAGCAGGGAGCCTTCAAGCAGCACTGTTCAAAGCATACACGTACTTGAAGAAACATTCTGCAAGTTACTTCATTATTATTGTAAACTCCACCAAGTGAAAATAGCTACAAGAAAATGCTGTTCATGATGCTACACCAGAAGCTTGCATCAGCATGAGTCAACAGGGGATATTAAAATCAAAGTTGTATTTATATTCTGGGCATAAACTCAGCCTATACCACTGGAGATAACACACACCCTCCCCATCATCCACCTTCAGGGAGTTCACACCTCCCTCTCTGTCAGTCTGACTCCCACTCCGGCAGTGGTTGCTTACAATACCACGGTGTGAGCTGCAGGTTCCCTTTGAAATACGATCTTTCCCAGTCAAAGGCCCTTGGAGCAGGGCACTGTCTTTTTAGTCAAGAATCATGGCATTCATATTAGCAGATCTTCTAAGGAATTCATGTTCAGAAAACATACACTCTGCAGAAATGTTTCATAGAAATTAGATTGCAAGGGGCAAAAATAGCACAGTACTCTGAGACTGCAATGGGTAGAGATAATTTTCTTCAACCATTCTCCCAGTAATTGATTTCTCTCCTGGCATAATTTGAGGAAAATACTTTCTTTCATTCCTCTACTATCTACCTGCTAAGCAACATTCTTTCAGTGGATTTTTTTAAGCATGCACAACTTTGATCAAGTGCTCATCATAGAACTGACAGAACAATTTAGTGCTATTGAGCATTTTCCTTGTAGGACACTCATCAATGTTTCACGCACTTAGTCACATCCAAGTCTGGGACAAGTAGGTTTCATTCCAGTGAAACCATTGGAATTGCATTCACTTCTGCAAGAGTTGTACTTGACCATTTCTTTGCACAATGTAAGCGGCGGTGACTCATACAGTCGGATTGTATCTGGCTAGACAATAATGCCTGCAGAAACATAAGTCAGTCTGTTCTAGTCCTGTTTGGTAACAGCTATTCTCCTACCAGACTTTTGTCTCAGATGCTAGTGAGTCTCTGCTGATTCAAGCTGTGAAGGTTTCTGCCAATATTTTACCTCTAGAAGAGAGGAGGGAAAGACATCTTTCACCTGAACAGTCCAGACATGTAATTCATGTTAAAGGTCAGCTGAAGCCTTACCTGGACACAGCCTGCTCTGTCAGACTTATGCGGCCAGGCTCAACAGAGGTGAACTGGACCGAATCATAGCCCAAGGTGTGTGAGAGGTTTGGCTGGAAGAGTCTCTTCCAACCTTAAACCCTAAGAATTGATGGAAAATGCCTTCCTTATTTTCCGTAAGTAAGACTATGTAAGACATCCCCTTGGCTCAGATCAAGATCCTCCACTGTTTGGGGTTCAGAGCCATCAAGAATGAGATTTGTGGATCTTTCTGTTCAAAACTCTTTCCTGTTCCTGAAGAAAACCCATTGCCTCAGAGTGTGTTCCCTAGTGACAATCATGTGCAGAATTGTCATTCATTGTTAAAGATTGGTGCGAGGCCTTTTTGTCCTTTCCCCTCATCATCTTGACATAATAATTGATGGCTCATCTCAACCACAGGGTTACATGGTGAAGTCATACCACTGCACTTGTCCACGAGTCTGGTTTTGAGGGAAATCACATCTTTTTCTGTAGGTTGACTTTGTCCTCAAAGCTCAGCCATAACGTGATTCTCTGACCAATGCCAGCTTTTATTGCATCCTCCACAACGTCCAACACATGGAGAACTGAGCCTACAGATTGCAGAGCTGCTCTTCCCAAGCTTTTGTCCTCATAGAACTGCATTTGTGGCCACAGTCTTCCTTCAGTTGTCACTTTCAGGCTCTCAGACTCGGGAAGAGTCACAGCTTATTGCACGGAACCTCTACTCAAGCAGTAGGCAGAGTGTTCTTCATGAGCAGAGGAAAAGCAATGGATACCGCAGCCACTCAGATGGATTCTTTGGGCATCTACATCTTTTGTGTGGGAGATTTTTTTTTTATTAATGTGAAAAAATAGACAAAGCCACTTCAGTCCGAATGGCCTATATGAGTCATGAAGAAATGGTTCTTCCTCCCTCTGAGAGAGTTAGTCACCCTTTCCCTACCAGAAGGCAGATTTTAGGTAGTTTTGACTGCACAAGAGTGCAGAAGATGAGGAAATAGTTCTTAGACACAGGAAATTATGTTTCTTACCCCATGAGATGGGCAGAATTGTTTCTCCTTAAACCCCAATCACCCTTTACAAGATGCAAGTGCTGAATTGCTAGGGATTCCTGAATGGCTTTTGCTTTACCTGTATCTCCGAGAATTCTGATTTTTAGGATATGTTTTGGAGAGCTGATTGTGTGGAAGAGATTGGTAGGCTACAAAATGGTCTGTGCAGGAAGGCATTTGGGAAAGCTTCTGACAGCCTGTAAGTAGTCTTCATAACATGTTCATAGATGGGAGCATGAGAATCCCGTCCAAGTCCTGCTTTTTCATTGACTGTTGCTTTGAAGAAAATATTTGACACTTGTGCCTCAGCTTCCCAACTATGAAATGAGAATTGCAAGGGGAATTTCCGCAGTCCTGTGCCACAGTGTTATCCTGTGTCTGAATTAGTCAGTGTTTGAAAATCACTTTCAAGTAATAAAGTACTACCTTTCTAATAGCAAAGTTGCCCTTTTCCTCAGGAGCCCCATTCAGAACCTCTCAACCTTGACAATAAATTGAAATTGAAATCTTTTGAGTACTCACATGAATACATTATCTTAATTTTTTGAAGGGATAAGGTTTTACGCAGAAGGTGATTTTGAATATTTAGCAACATAACTTTAGCTAAAGCTTTTTGCTTCCATAATTATGGTTTCTAATACAATTCTCTTAGTATTTTAGATTGAAAATGAGGGAATATCCTTTGGCTCCATTCCAGAGTTACCTCTGTTTTTTGATATCCTTTCAAAGGATAAGGGTCTAATTCTCCCTTCCCTGGTGCGCTTTATAGTCATTTACACATGTAAAATGCTATTATTCTCTCCTGGAAACATACACCAAAATGCAAATTGCTCTACAAGTGGAGCTAGCATCAAACTCAAGGACTCCAGAGGATAAGGGCAAATGAGCAACCTACTATGAGTAAGCTAGAGAGTCATCTTAAAGCCTGTCAGGTACTTTACGGTCCTAACCCACGTTCACAACCTTACCTTATGGCAAAAGAGAAGTACCTTACCTGTGGAGGCAACTGGGGTAAATACCTCACACTGACCACAGCCTCAGGCACATAAATGTTCATAAATGCACTTCTGACCTTTTCATTTGGCTTCTCTTCTGTTGGCAGATATCCTCAAACCAATCCACTGCGAATGTCTTCTAAATATAAAACCACAGCTTGGTGTGTAAACTCACTGCACATGGCCTTGCCTGTATCAAAAATCAAACAGTGGCTGGCAGTCAATTTAGCAGGACTAGTTACTGTGCACACAGCTGCGAGCAGAGCCAAGGGCATACCAAAAACTGCCCTGCACAGTTCATCCTTGCTCCCAGGTGCATACTGAGGAGCTGGGCTCAAGGAGCACCTTACTCCTGCCTAACCACCACCACCACCACAAAATGATTTGGGTTTGGCCCAGGCTTTTACGGCTCTGCCCACAGCCCTCCTACCCTCTGGTGCTGCTCTGGTTAAAAACCTGCACCTGGGGTTGAAGGGCTGTGGGGTACAGGTGTGCTCTGCCCCTTCCACTAGGCAGGCAGGTTCTCCAGGCAGGGCTTTATTCTCCTTTTAAAGTAGTCAGTAAGCCCCCAGCCCTGTGCTGCATCAGGCTGCCAGAAAACATCAGCTGGATGGCTTTGTCTGCTCTCTGGCCCCATGTACTCCTCTTGCAGCTTGAGGGAGGGGATGGACCTGAAGAAGGAATTTGGCATGGAGATGAGAAACAGGCAAAGCATCCTGTAAAACGAATGAAATGAATGAATGAATGAAAATGAATGAAGCATATGAAAAAGAGATTTGGAGAGAGAACAAAAAATTAGTTACTTCAGAAAGCCAGGTTACTCCTTACTCCAAATTAGTAGAGCTGCCTGGGGGGAAAAAAAAAAAAAAAGGGGGCAAAAAAACCAAAACAGATAAACCTTTTTGTAGCTCAACTGGTGCCTTTGCTAAAGGTGCTCTGCTTTCCAGTGAACATGCTTTATTAGCTCTCAGTGCAGAGGCCCAGGATCTGCGGCTCAGTGGCAGACCAATTTTTATGAGCTCTTGGAAAGCTTTGGGTGGGGAAGACACTCTGGGAGAGTGTCAATCTGGAGAAGTCCACATTTCTACTTACTGAAATCCTCACTGAAGTGGGACAACCCTTCTCTGATCAGCCATTTCAGAACCTGGTCTGAACAAAGCTTGGCCCTAGGGATGTGGACAAAGAGATCTAGGTTCATAAAAGAATCCAGGTGCCTTTCCAGGTGACATGGCTAAGTCACTGGCCACCTACAGTTCCTTCTGAAGTTTGTGAAAGTTATTGGTAGGTATTCCAGGGTCAGGCTTGTGATCCTCTCTTGAGCAGTGACTGAGGTACCTAGGAAGAATTATATATGTATTGTAAATGCACTTGGTCTCTTGTTGATGTATGTGCAAATAAGTATTTTTGTTACATGGCTCCTTGCCAGTGTTCCTGTGAAAGTCACATGTATAATTTTTCAGCTATAAGTTGATAAAATACTATAATTAGTTTCTGAAATATTTCTAAGTTAACCCCTATTTGTTAAGAAAAAGAAAAATCCATCTTCTCTCCTGAAGCCCCAAACAAATAGCTTCTTTCCTGTCCCAGAGACTGCGGTGTGTAATCGGGCACCAAAAGTTGTGTCCCTCCTCCTATCAGGGCTCTTGTATGAAAAGTTTGCTAACAGGACTTTGTCAGTGAATTTCCTGACTTGCTTCATGGCTTTCATTTTTGATTTTAATTCTGTGTTAGAATCAATGTTTTGTACCTAATGTTAAAGTGTCTGGATGATTTCTGATCCCCCTAAATTAATTCCAATTTCTACCCCTTGATAGCTGATTTGGGTGTATCAAATTATGTTGGGTCCTTTCTGGCAACTGCCCAAATTACCCAGTAACCCTAATTTTCTTCTAGTCCTGTCCATTTCTTGAAGAATAAATTAGAACATGCCTGTCTCATATGTCAGTTAAGGTCTTGTATCTTTCCTAGCCTCCTTTTCTTAATCAATAGTATTTTTGTTGTTGTTGTTGTGCTCATGAAGGCCTCTGGATTTACAGCTCTTAAAGTCAAAGTACTTTGTCTACAGATCAAGTACAGCAAAGAGAGCAGCAGTTTTCACATTACTTTGCCCATCCATCTCAGTCCTGGAGGGGGCCAATTTATAAAATGAGAATTGGACGTTCTCTGTTTCTGCTTCATCTTCTGCTGAAACTGCAGACAGGGAACAAATCACTGGCTATTTCAGGGTCTAACAGTGGCAGAATGAAGACCTGGACTTCAAAAAAGCAGATTTCAGCAATTTCAGAAGGCTGTTAGGCAGCCTTTTGGGAAAAAGTTCTAAGGGAAGAAGTGCAGAGAGCGGATGGCTGTATTACAAGCAAATCGGCCACTTGTCTCGGTGCAGAGAAGCAGAAGAGTTTACAGTAAAACCTGTCTGGCTGCATCAGAAGCACTTCATTACTTGAAATCCAAAAAATGAGCCTCGCAAAGAGTAAAAACAAGGCAACAAGACAACATGAACAGCTTTTCCGAATGCGTAAGGAGCAGAAGAAAGGCAAAGAGAGATGCAACTTGTCTGCTTAGTGGACACAGAGACCAAATAAAGTATGACAAAGAGATGTTTGAAGTATTCAATGCTTTTTTGGTTGAATCTTCATTAGAAAAGAAATTGCCATGAAGAAGAATTCACGTGATTGAAGAAATGCACTGACTGGTTTGAATGGGTTCATGTCAAATTGAGAAGGCATTACACGTCGGATTCCAGAGGGGAATTTTTTCCTTGGGACTATTTCTGTTCACTGTCTTCATTATCAGGGTGGATGATGGAAAAGACCTCACATGCAGCAGACACCAAGCTGGGAAGGAGTTATAATGAGTTTGGAGGGCATAATCAGAAAAAGAGTGATCTTGATGAGCTGGAGAATTGGTCTGGGCTCAGCGAGATGGAATCATTCTGGGACAAGTTGGAAGTATTACACATAGATATCAAATGCATACATACAGATTGCACAAAAGCTGCTGAAACAGCAGTACACGAGAAAGGGAGCTGGGGTTGTTGTGCACCACAAACGGAGTGAGCCAATAATAGGCTGCTGTTTTGAAAAAGGTGAGTCTTTGGGTAGGAGGTGTTAGCAGGCAGATAGTATGAGAGCTACTTGTGCCATCGTACCGGGTGCTGCTGACATCCCACCTGGCACAGTGTGTCCAGGTTTGGATATCATGTCAGAGGCAATCTGGGCAAAGCAACAGAAGAAGGAAACTTTCAGGAAACATAAGATAAGTGGGCCTTCTGTTTTGTCTAGAGAGCAGTTGACTGAGGGAAATCATGAACCTTTCAGGATAAAGAGAATTGTTTTTTACTTTCTTTGTTTCCTATAGGTAGGATGAGAAATAATTGGTTTAATTTACAGCAACATGCCCTTAGAATAGGTGTAGCAAAAGCCTGTAGGAGAGCTATGAGCTCTGAGGGGGCAAGGAAGCGGACTGCAGCATCGTCTTCACTGAAAGCTTTTCAGAGCTGGTGAGAGGGTGTAGGTGATGGAGCTGAGCACCTCTCAGGATCCCACTGATCTCCTTCTTGAGTCAAGCTATGGGACTGGGAAGAGATTCTGGGGGACTGTACGGTCCACTCCTCCCCAGAGCACACCTGACTAGAAAGCAGTCGTGTCAGGAAAGAAGACAACAGTGCTGAAAATAACCCCACAAAATAGGAAATAATACTTCCTATTTCTGTGAGTGGTATTACGTGCAGTATGTTTTACAGAAATCAGGTGCTCTGTGGGTCACTGATTTGTTCACATTTACCATCCTGTGATGAGTTAATGCAAAAAAGACAGTGCAGGAAGAGTCAAGCTGGGATAAAACTGCATCCAAGGAAAAGCTGTTTGCAGGGATGAGGTGGTGCCTCAGCCCTGTGAGCAGCACGGTCCTTTTTCCCCTTCAGGAGGTGAGCATTGGCCTGGGGATGAATACACGGCTTCCAGAGCTCCAGGTCTGATGCTTGGCAAACATCCTGGGAGCTGCTGGGAGGTGAGGTTCAGGTCCAGAGTTGTTGTGCTACAGGATTCAGAGAGATGCTGGAGGCCAGGACAGAAATAGGTTCTGTCGTTGGAAACCAAGAGATACAAAATGGAACTGGGTCATGGCCTCAACAAGTGCTAGAGACAGTCACAGGGTGAATTTTGTCAGCAGGAGGGTGGAGGACACACAGAGCCTGAGTATTTTGGCCATGAAATGTAAACTGCTCTCGAGGCAGGGGATGGTTCCCTAGTTCCCACAAACCTGGGCACAACCTGACCAGGAGCAGCCCTGGTAGGGCACAGGAAGGCTCAAAGGGATGACATGAAACCCTCTCCCTATTAAGAGGATGGAAGCTGGCCCCAGCCCCATGTTCCCCATCACATCTCTTTCTCATGGTCTGTGTTTGAAAGGAAAACAGACCACTAGCATACTGGAAAGTATATTGTCCCAGAATGAAGGTTTCACATAGGATGGGACCTGCAGAGCTGCTCTGGATAAGAGAGGAGCCCCAGGGAAACTTGAGCATGAGCTTTCAGCTTCTCAGTTTATCCCCAGTCCTGCTTTTCCCTTGTGCTTGAAAGGCTGTTCCCCCAGCTCTGTGTACGCGCACCAGCTGGCTCTCTTCCAAGCACTATGCGGTGAAGAAACGCCTGCTTGCGTACCTGCTGCAAACTATTTACACTTCACCTTCATTGGCAATAAATTAGCTCTGCAGAGGAGGTCTGAGCAACAGTTGTTCTGAGCAGGGAGGGAGCATCCGTTCTGTGACAGCGTTTGAACAGCCAGCCCTTATCGTCACGAAAGGAAGAGTGCAGGGAGCGGGTTGGTGCAAACCAACATCAAGTGAACTGTGTTTGCCAGCAGAGCAGCTTCCCATGTGAAAACTCTGAGTCCCTTTTTCTTGACAAGGCCACAGCAAAGCCAAGTCAAGGACAGAGCCTTTTTTTCCCCAAACCAGCTGTTAATGGAGTAAGTAATTCTGCAGACCTGCTTTTCACATCTCACTCACTTTATATGCATCCTAATTAAATCTGTCGGGGAAAATAATTGGCTCGGATCAGGTCGATCCGGCTGAAGTTCTAAATAACTTTGGTTGAATGGTATTTATATTTCAGCAACTAGCTTGGGTGAAACGCTCACATGCTCAGCATACTAAGCCTGTGCTAACTTGGCATAAAAATAGCGCTGTGGTCCATCAAGTGGCATTAAGTCGCATCTATAAAAAGACATACAGCTGCCTCTGAAATGCAGCCATCTCCGGGCTGGAGGGGAGCAGACCAGCCTGTGTCAGCGGTTGGCAGCATGGACAGACTACCTGCTTGGGAGGAGTGATGGGAATTACCCTGTGGAGACACAGTGGGAACACAGGAGCTGGTGAGGAAAGGTTTTGAGGATGTGGTCATGTCGTGACAGTGCAGAGGCAAGGACCAGGAAATAGGAGGGAGGGACAAGGGTTTCAGACAGGGCTGGGAGTTAAGGTGTATGGGCGCAGGAAAGTGGCATCACAGGCCAATAAAATGCTGGGACTGTCCTCACCTGAGGGACAGACCTGGTCAGAGATGATGGGTCCAGGTACTGGCAGGGAGATGTCATTCTGACAGCTGCACTGCCATGGTCAGCAAGTGAACGCCATCCTCTCACTGTGATGCAGGGTGCTCCTGTCCCTGGTTATTTAAGGCAGAAACATCCTGACTTCAGAAATGCACAGATGGACAGCAGGTGTTGCTGTGCTGAAGGTCAAAGCTACCCTGAGAGCACCTTCAGGTTTCTTCATCCTACAGTTTCTCTGTGAACATTTGAGCCAGCACTTTTTTCCCCCTCCACACGAGAAATTGTAGATCTGCAGCCAGATCCTCGCTCTCCAGCTCAGCCTTCATCTCTGCTTGCTGCAGCATCAGCCCACTCTCTTGGATCCTAGAAAAAGAAATTCATCTTTCCATCTGGTCCTCTTCATCTCCTTGTTGAATAGGTAGCATTTGCCTCAGATGGCTCGCCCCGCTCTGAAGAACAACATGTTTCGCACTGCACAGAGTGCCACAGAAGGCCTTATCTCTATAATCAAACTGTGTAAACTGGCTCTCCTCCTGCAAACCTTCTCTAGTAGCCTGTGTTGGCTGTGGGGCTCCCTGGGGGAAGCCTGGGTAAATGAACAAGTGAGAGGAGCAGTGCCACAGCCTTCTGCACTTCCTTTCTCCCCGACACTAAAAATAACATCTCATTTGTAAATAAAGTAGCTCCCAGACTATTTTTATAGTGCTCTGGAGATGCACTGGATTAACAAGGCCACATCTTGAATTCCTCTGGCACCCCAGGTCACATCCAGCACAGGCAGCCATTGCGTTAGCTGTGTCAAATCACAGCGTGCAGCCAGCATATTTCTGTCCTCCTCTGGAGGATCCACCCTTGCGAATGAGAGTAGTTTTCCATCCAGCTGAGTTTCTGATTTCTCTCCCAGGACTGCCAACATGACCTGCACACAGGCAGCTTCTGATCATCGCAACGAGGACACCAGTCTGCAAGAGCTTGTTCCCAGGTAGGAACTGGAAAGCAGAGAACATACTCAAGCAAGTGGCACCGTCACACTCACTCCCTGCTCTTTCCAGAGCCAAAACGGACAGCCAGCTGGCAGGGTTTGCCACCAGCATGGCAATTCTTGCTGTTGCTGAGAGTCTTTATCACCTTTCTCAGCCCTGCAAAGGAGTGCACCACCGTGAAAGTTTCTTTCAACCAGCACTGATGTTGACTCTGTGGTTAATCTCCTACAGAAGTCAACAGCCCTGAAACAGAATCGGCAAACAGAGATATGGGAGTGGAACGACTTCCGTCCAGCCTGCAGGCTGCACCACGGGGTGCCGCTCTCCTTCGTGTGTCAGCTGCGTGGGGTCAGGCTGTGAGACAGCATGGAGAAAGGCTACTCAGAGCGGGTGGCTGCTCTTTCTCACTGCTAACCTGCAGGAGCAAAAGGGATTGTGATAAAGCTACTAAAGCTAATGGACGGTGATTGCAGCAATCACAGGTGGAGTGCAGCTAGAATTAATGTGGCTAATTTGTGCACCGCTAGCAATAAAATCATGGCAGCTTAGAGCCCAGGGTGCCGTGTGGGCAAAGAGCCTGAAAATGTAGTACTGCTGCTGTTTCAGCCCCATCTATACCTGAGCCAGCTTTGCTGATGCTGCTTGGGGGCAAGCAAAGACTCTGGCAGCTGGCCTGTCTGCAGCAGGGATGGGGACGGCACTGAGGAGACACCAAGGGATGGAGTCCCAGAACCTCTCACATCTTTCCCAGCACAGCACAGAAATCAGCAGGTACCTTTAACAAGCGCTCTGAGCCTTCCACAGGTCCTAGAGCCTCCAGGAACAAAAGGGAATTTGCCTTTGCTAAATTGACTGCTGAGGAACGGGTCAAAAAAACCCCTCTGGCAGTGATGTGACATGGATCCAAGCTGGTGGAAGGCACAGAAATCCCACTGCCTCCCCCAGGATCCTTCCCATCCCACCGGCTCTGGACAGCTGCAGCAAAGCTTGTCTGCGGTGAGTTCACCGCTCCCAGGACCAGTCAGATGAAATCCTACAACCTGTGTTAGAAAAGAAAGCAGGCGCCTTCTGCCTCTAGTCTGAGTCCAGGAAAATACCTCAGCATCAAAGAATACTCTACCTTAGGAAATTTCTGTGAGAGCCGTACCCGTTTCTCACTTTCAGTTCAATTATTTTTACCCATCCCTCCCTGCCCTCACTTAAAGATTTATTTGGTTTCCCCTCTCTCCAGGCTCAATCTAATTAAACAAAAAAAAATGCTTTATTCATGTGCGTGTTCTGTGAACTTTACTCAGGAGAAGTGCTGAATACACCAAAAGCAAAGAACGGTTTTCATCTGACTAGGGCTATTTTCTGGGATTTTTTTTACCTTCTTGCTCAGCAAAGCTCTTTTTCTCTTAAGTAAAGAAATGACTGAAACCCCACACTTTGATACACAGGCAATTCAAGCTTCAGTAAAATAACAAAAACATGAACTGCTATTTTATTGGCCACTGAATTCCTTTTCCACATCAGGAGCATTTCCATAGAAGTGATTAACAAAATAAGACCTTGATCCCTTGAGTGTAAGAAGCTTTTAAAATGGCAAAGTTAAGCTCTTGGAGTACAAGAGTGGTTAGACATAGGATCATCTGGCAATATCCATGTGATTTCCACTTCCATATATATTATGATACCATCATTCATCTTGAACCTATGTACTTGCATACTAATTTTTCCCTGGGAATCTCTCCTACCTTCACTGTCCAAAATAAACGGTGATCTCACGATCAGCTATTTCATACTTTTCATCATTTCTCCTCGTTATTCAGAGCGTGCCTCACGCCTTATTTACAAGCTGTGATTCAAACCGTGCTGTGGAGGAAATGGGCTGCAATTTCCAGATTAGCTTTTCTGCGTAACATTTTGTGGTAGCGTCCGAGTGCTTCCCAAGTCTTCATGAATTTGTCTAGACAGCTTCTGTGTGAGGTCCTGTGTCTCCAGGGCTGCTGGAGGCAGGGGTGTCAGAAAAATGCTTGGGAAACAGGAATGTTAAGAACGAGCATTCGTAAGGCAACATGGAAAAGGAGGAGAAGTCAGACACGGATTAGTCACGGTGCTGTGAACAGAAGGGCAGTGCGAAGGAGGGAGTCCGAAGGGTGGCAAGTGTGTCGGTGAACACAGCCCTCAGGATGGGGTCCTGTGAGGTTCCTGGGGGCTGCACAGCACCGTTGCTCTGTGGGGGGACAGAGCACTCTGCGCCCCAGCAAGGTGCTCGCTGTGCCTGCAGCCTCACCCCAGCACTGCCGCAGCCGCTAACCGCAGGCACCAGCTCAGCAGCCTCTGCCCTGTTCTTCTTGTCCCACTTGTAGGATGGGGAGATAATGCTGCAACAGGGCATTCTTTGTCTGTCAGTGGCTGGGTGGACGACTGTTGTTAGGGCAGGGTGTGCTGGTTTGAGGGGCAGCATGATGGGGAGTTGTGCTGCAGTCCCCACAGGGATTTTCCCCTTGCAGGATGGCGAGAGCCTGGCTCAGTACACAACATCCCCTTGTCCCCGAGTGAAGCATCCTTTCCCTTCCACCCACCAAACCCAACCATGTTTTTCTGATGCGTTCACGGCTCTTCTGCTCAAGTGTGCTTCAGCCAGCAAGTGAGAACGAGGGGAACACATCCATGCTGGGGAAGGCAGGGGTTAGCAGGGAGGTTTCTCAGTTGGCACCTCTCACACTGCTGCCGATTGCACCGCATATTTTGACATCTTTGGTGTTTATAGCTGTGGCTTTGCCATTCCCCAGTGAGACTCTTTCTCAATTAAGAAGCAATCACATTTTGTTAAGATGAAAGAAAAGTGGCTCTGAGAACTAATATTTGCAGAGCCATACGGGTGATTACAAATATAAGTTGAATGTTCTTTATCAGAGCACGCTTTCAATGCACCTTTATGAACAGGGCAGATTTGTCTGTGCACTGAGCTAGGGAGGTGTGTGTATTGGTTTGCATTTTAGGTATGGTGTGGGTAGGTAACTTTCAGTGATAACAGAATATGATAATTCCTATTTTTCTGGTTCTATTACTCCCCTGCTTTTCTGAAACTGCTGCCTCAAGTTTCAACCTCAATGCGAGCAAATATGTGAAAGATTGAACCTTGGCCAGCAAGCTGCCAAACAGCTGCATTTCAGCAGAACTTAGTGTCACGCCTGGATGACTGTATCCCAGAGCTAAGCTCCGTGTCACTGCAATAGTGCAGCAGAAAACGGCATATTGAAGGTGCGGATCAATGACGTTATCCACAACGTGGCCATACGGAGAGGGGAGGCAAAGCAGGAGCCCTGCGTGATGGTGCCCAAGGGGCTTCTTTAAGAGCAGGCTCTGCAGTAATGACTGGTAATGTGGAGAGCAGCAACATATTAAAAACACCCTTTCCAGCAAGCCCCCTGTTACTGAATATCCAGGAACAAAAGAACTTGGCTCACTCTCTTGTGCCGATGCTTCTGTTGCCTGATACGTACATGATGTTGGGAGGCTGTTTTGAGCAGGGCAGCCCTCTCTGTTGCTGTCCCCATCAGTGCCGGTCCCCTTTCCCTGCTTTCTTCCCATCAGGCTTGGGGCTGGCTCAGGGTGAGCACTCATGAAGACCAGAATTGCAAACAGCGGATTTACACAGAGGACGTGGCACAATGAAGCTGTGAGTAAAGCTTTACAACCAAGCTACAAACTGACCCTGCAACGTCACGTGGCTGGCTAATATCACGCACAATAGGTGGAGTGAGCACTCTCAGATTTACCAACTAGAGAATCTCTGGCCCTATTATGAATGCACCAAGTGGAGTGAGGCAGAAGCTCAGTCTCTGCAAGGCGATGTAGATGATTAACACTAAAACCAAACCTTCTCTAGATTCCTACAAGGTTTTGGGAGGACAAGGGGATCACGACGGGTGTTTGTTCTCCTACAGATTTCCAATCATACTTCTGTTGCCTCCTACTACATACACATACAGGGTGTTCAGGGTATTTGTTTCTTCTCCACTCCACTCCACCAAAAAAAAAAAAAAAAGGATATTAAATTGGGGGAGTCCAATTACTGAAACTTAATTAAAACAATTTAAAAACGACTTAGGCAATTATCTAACAAGTGATCTTTTTGGTAGCAGCTGTACACAGGCAATTTATTAGTTAGTGAAGCCAACCCTGTTTTTTAATATAAACAGACTAATTAATCAGTGGTTAACTCCTGTAATGACCAGCTCTGGCATTTAATTATTGCTGCTGTCATCAAGCATAATCACTTATTTCCCAGGGTTATTATACAAACTGCCAACAGTGACCAGTCTGTGTGAGTTTAAAGCACCTTCCCTAATTATCTTTAATTTCCACATCCTCAGGACTTCTTTGGAGCACGTTTTTCCTGGTGTGAAAAGTTTGACCCAGCTTTTTAGCTCAGTAGCAAATTTCTGAGAATGCTGAGAATTTTCTGGGAAGCAAAACTTCCCAGTTGTTCCAGGTTTTATTTGCTGGGGGGAAAGGAGGAGGAAAAAGTGTTTCTTTCCCACATTAGAACTCCCTCTCTGTGAAAACCCTTTTGAACAGGGCTGCAGAAAAACAAACAAACAAAAACAAACACCAAGGCAGATGTTGGAGTTATTTTTGTTGCCTTGTTTCCAGTTCCTAACAGAGGTGCTCAGGTTTGGTGGTAAGGAAACAGCCCCCATGAACGAGGGCTGAGAGCTCTCCACAGCTCTGCAGACAGCAACAGCCTGGGCACAGGCAGATAAGAGAAAAGCTCAATATGAGACTAACAGGAGAAAGCAAGGAACCTCCCGGGCTCTCCAGAACTCACGAACAGCAGACTAAGAGCTGCTCATCATTAGAAAAAAAGAGAGAAGAAAAAATCAGAGATGACCAAGCTCTCACCTTAATCTTGGCCTTTGGAAAGCCTCTAGGATAATGAATAATACAGGAGTTGTACATTGAATAACAACCCTTAAAAGGAGGCACAAACATCTCATCGGTGAGCATGCCTGCCTGGAGAGTGTTTCTGCGGTCTTGGTGCTCACACATATGCGGGTGCAGAGTGCTAACCCCGTGTAAGCTGGGTGTGTGCAGGGAGCTGCGCGCTGCCCCTTCTGTTTCCTGGTGATTACCCAGCCCGATGCACATTTCAGAGAGTTAAAGATTTTTTAACAGATTTAATAAACCTGAAATGTCCGGCAACAGATGCCAAATTTGACAATCTCCCCAGAGCTGACAATAAAGAGATTCTCATAAACTCAGCGGAAAGGAAAGCAGAGAGAGCAGAGGAGCTATTAGTGTTGAGGATAGCATGAAGCAGTTGCAGACAGCAGTCAGTAGGGCAGTAAAAGCTAATAAAACCTTGATGTACAAACCAGACTAATCAAAGAGCAGGTCCCGCTTATGTACCTCCAGTCTCCTTGGCCTTCACACAGCAGCCAGCGGGAATAGCTTGATTGCTTTTGTAGATAAATGGATCCCAAGCAGGCAATACCCGAGCATCTCTGTCAGCCCACTGGACTGAAACAAGACTTCAAAATCCCTGAAATGAAGCAGTGATCTGCCTCAAGTTTTCAAGCTGTCAGCTCTCCGCAGCCTTGCGAAAGAAAAAAAGCCCAGGGTTGGCTTTGAAGGTCTGAGTCAGCACGGGGGAAGGGAGAGGCTGCCTCTTTCCGGAGCACGCCTTCTGCAAAGGGCAAATAAACAGTGCTGTTCTCTGTCCCGCGGAGCAGAGGAGGAGGGCAAGGCTGGATCCAGCCCTGGTCATGCAGATGCAAACATGGAGCTATAAATGGAGTTATTCCCAGTATGTCCTGGGGAAAACGGGACCAGACCTGGGACCCTGTTGCCCTCATTTTTTGTGCCCAGATTTTTCCTGAAATCCAGAGTCAGGCTCTGAACACTTGGTGAGTAATAGGCAAACATTTTGGTGAAAAGCAAAGCGACGTTACTAGTGACGTCAAAGCATGCCTGTTGCTGCTCTCCACCAGTGCCACGTCCCTGGCCTCATGAAGGGCTGGTCTGGTCCCACAGCATTTTAAATGAAGAATACGAACCAGCAGTCACACAAAGGTGCTGGAAAGATCGGAATTGGGCGATAAAGCAGTTATTTGCAAAGTACAGGCCTATTAGACAGCCCGCATTAACCTGATGAGTGCAAAGGGAGAATAGGTAGAAGTTGCTGTAATGGACCTAGACTAGCAATGACCTTAAATTTACGTCTGCCATAAGCACCCCTACCTAATTCTTAGGATGAAGACACCCAGCCCATGCTCCCCATCACACAATCTCCCTCACATCCGTACCCGTGGGAGGTCAACTCACATCTGGGGAGGAGCGAGACTGTTTCCTCAGGGCCCTAATTACACATCAGCACTGGTCATGATGAGGGCTGAGACCTGCTGGAGTCATCCAGCACCGCTTCTCCACCAGCAAGGGCAGAACGGGCAGCTTTAAAGAGTGTTTTGAACCAGAGACCATTATTCCTGGCAGTGAAGCAGTGTTTAGTGGATAAGCATCCAGATCTGGGGTTAACTCTGCTTCCACCCAACACAAGCACCAAGACCAAAAGGAAACTGAACAACAGCTTTTCTGGCTGAAAACACACAGGTTTTTTTTATTTTTGTGTTGTCTGGTCCGACTGCAATAAAGCAGCGTATGGCCTGACAGCACAGGCTTTTACTACGCAGCAGTGCATGCATGCCCTTCTGTATGCAGGCTGCGGGCATGCTAGTACGTGCTCTCCTTGGTGGAAGAACTGGAGAACAAACCTTTCCCTGGGGTCACACTGTCACTGGAGGTGACAGGAGGGACTTTGCTGGCATCAGTGGCTTCCTGCAGGTGCAAAAGCAACCTCCTTCTACAAGGGCAGAAACTAACTCCTGCAGCAATGGCAGCAGGAATGAATGAAATTCAGGCAGCTGAATTTCATGCCTCCCAAGCGCCATGGAGCAGCTATGATGCACGGCCAACCCGCAGTCCCAGGGTTGCTGGAAGGGCAGCCTGGATGTGCATCAGGCAGGACAGCAGGAGATGGGTTCAGCCTCCTGGACTGGGCACTGCACTCAGCATGGGTTTCTCAGTCATCTAAGAGATCTGACGACTAAGAAGTTTGTCTTCATGGGCCAGGGAGAGGGTAGTTATGGCACGATTTCTTGTTTCGTGCCACAGGGTATCTCCAGGAGCACTGATGCTCTTGTAGCTCTTAATGCCGATGGTGCAAAGATAAGTTCAGTCCCAAACATCAACTTTATGCTAAGTATTGGGAGAGTACCAGTCCCATCAGTTGCTGGCAGCACCAAGCGGTTTTACAACTGACGCTCCCATCTTCCAAAAGCAAGTGCATAGAAGCAGGGCAGCCATATATTTCCTCCAATTTGGAATTCAACTGGAGGCAGAGAGCAAGCATAATTTCCATGCCAGGCTGGAGATGTAATAGGAAAGCCATCCAAAGGTGAAAAATGTGTCCCTTGACACAGGCAGACACTCCCTCCCACCTACTGCAGCCTTTCAGCTGCTCCTTGGTGTCTCTGTAATATAAACTGTGCCTATTTCCCTGCAGGCCAAACACCTACTCATTGTCCCAGGCTGTCCTTCTGCAATCACCTGCAGTCCTTCATCTCCTATGTGGGGCATCGCCACATGCAGCTGGACCGCAACGTTATCCTACATGCTGCAACATTCAGGCTGCTTGCAACGCAAAGCAGGTTGCAAGACCACGTGCTGCAGAAGCGCAGGCTTCACCGGAGTCTGTCAAAGCATGCTGGGGGGTTGCCGTGACAGGGTTGCCAAACACTACATCACTAGATCAAACTGTCCAGGAACCCATCCAGCCTGGCCTTGAACACATACTGAACTGAACTCCTGGCCCCGCACAGCACCACCCACACCCGAACCCTGTGTTTGATGGCGGTGTCCAAACACCCCTTGAGCATGGGGCCGTGCCCACGGCCCTGGGGAGCCTGTTCCATGCCCACCACCCTCTGGTGCAGAGCCTTTTCCTCACCCCCACCCTGACCCTCCCCTGACACAGCTCCATGCCGTGCCCTCGGGCCCTGTCGCTGTCCCCAGAGAGCAGAGCTCAGCGCCTGCTCCTCCGCTGCCCTGTGAGGGAGCTGTAGGCCGCCATGAGGCCTCCCCTCAGCCTCCTCTGCTCTGGGCTGAGCAAACCCAGGGCCCTCAGCCGCTCCTCACACCTCTTGCCCTCCAGACCCGCCTTTGGGTCCCTATCTTTGTAGTCCTCCTTTGGAACCACTTTCAGATATGCCTCATTGTCACCACAGATGTGTTCCCTTGGTCCTAAATTCATTTAAATGTGTTTCATTACAAAAAGGGTATCTGCTTGAAAGAATTTTTTTTTTTATTTACACGTGTTACTCTTTGTGATTATCCTATCTTTGTACTGCAGCCTTGTGTTTGTAATATTTAAGTACAGCCCGGGTGAGCTGCCCCTGCTCTAGTTTTGTCCCCCCGTATGCCACCCTTCCTCACATGCCTTTTGACCCACAGTAAGTGGGAGCAGCCTTTTTTAATACCTAGTATCTTGAGTATTTGCTGTTCCAATTGCATTAGCCCCTAGAAGGACCTCGCTGTACTACCAACAGTATAAGCAACTAGCGAGGGAATCTGTTCGTTTTCAAAAAGAAATGCATCCCTAGACCTAGACCTGCATGACTGATGAGAAAAATAATGTTGTGACTATAGCTTGATTAGACCTTAGCATTTAAAATAAGTGCATCTGCTTTAGTGAGGCTTACACAGTTTTTCTACTGACTCCCCGGTAGCCATTGTGTGGTGAAGCTTGATTGAAGGAACGTGGATTTCCAAAACGCGTTCATGTACATGTTCACTTAAACTGAACGTGAAACATTTAAGTATGCCTGTCTGGGCTGCCTTCATGCTAATCACTCACTGAGGGGAGCTGACACATCGCCTGTCCTCTAGCAAGCTAGGCAGCACCTCTCATGCATTGTGAGTGCAATATTGGGCAAGAAGGCTGCCCATCAGATGTGAGTAATAGATTGGAGGAGTTATGGCCTGTTCCCAGGTACTTTACGAGCAGAAGAATGGCCTACATTTATAGAATCAATTATTCACTGTGAACAATTATCCCAAATTTTCTCATTCAAAATACAAGGTAGTTAAATATGTGCTATTATCCCTACTTTTCTAGATTCATGGATCTTAAGGCCAAGGGGGTAATTAAGGTAATCTAGGTTGACCTCTAGCTTAATACAGGCTAAAAACACTCTTCTGATTATTTCTGCATGGAGACCATCATTTCTGCTTGAGCAACAGCGCATCTTTTAAGAAGACAGCTAATTATGATTTGAAAACATCATGTGCTACAGAATCTGGTACATCCCTTTAAGCTGTTTGTATAATTACCCTTGTTGCCAACTTTTTTGTCTTGTGTCTAATCTGAATTTGTCCTGTTTCAGCTTTCAGCCGTAGGATCTTATTATGCCTTTACATCACTAGATCAGAGATCTGTCTGCCACCAGAAACCCCTTTTATAATGGTGTTTGTGAGTCATGATCAGGTCACCTTTTATCTTCTCTTGAATAAGCTAGCAACATTAAGCTTTGTTAGACTTTTACTATGCAGTCGTCTAATCTTGCAGCTTCCATCTGAATCTTTGCTTGCTTTTGCCTTTATGAAGCAAACACAAAATTTCCTTAGAATTGCCAAAACCCATAGCTGGCAATTCCCTGTGTGGGGACTGGCGCCAGACTCGCATAGCTCTGAACTAGACGTTAACTTGACAAGCAGGATACATTGGCACACAACTGGAAATTGCTGGTTGCTGAAGCACAGGTGATGGTGGCTTGAGTGACTTCTGTATTCAGAGACAGCAACATATAAACATTTCACAGTTTTAAAAACCATTTTCATGAAGCTGAAAAAAAATATTGGAGAAAGAATTTTAAATGCAAGACATCATCATAACAATATGTGTAGGTTTTTGTTCCCTAGATCTCCAAAAGTGAGGAAGATAAGAAATTCAGCAAAGGCCAAGAAGAGTGATCACAGGTACGGCCAAAATAATTTCATTCAAGGAGAGACTAAATAGATCAGGTTTTGTCAGCTTGGAAAGGAGTTGATTAGGAATAAACGTGATGGAATACAACCAGCAATGATGTAGAAAAATTGAATGGAAATGACTGCAAACAAAGATAAGGAAGCTATCTTTGTGCCTGAGTTGCTTGGTTGTACACACCCCAGGCAAGCTGGCTGCTGCTGGAGGCTGGCTTGGTGGCCCTTTGATCACGCCCGGTCCAGCTGTTCTCGCCTTCCTAAAATGTGAAGCGTAATTTGGAATTTTATGCAATAGTTTATTGCATGCCCCAAAGCCACTCAGCTGCCCAACTGAGAGAAAAAAGTTACACTGGTAAAAAGAAGCAAGATAGTTTGATGTAGGCGAATGCAGCTGAATACAAATGCACATGCACACACACGCAGGGAAAAAGAGATAGTAATGAATATAAATTAGAAGGGTGTAAAACCAGCAAATGTTGTAATGAAGTGACAGGACACATGGAAAAACCTAAGGCAAGAGAGTTAATGGCAGTAAAACAAAGTTTTTAATATGTCGATTAATACAAAAAAATCTGAACAATGATTCTAATCTGCAAAAACATGTTTTTAATGTAGAAATGGCAGATAGATTCAATATATTTCGTGGCTCCAAATGTTTTTTGAGAAGTCTGCATGAAGAATTCACCAAGGGCGAAGATGAAATCTGTTCCCTTCCAACAGTAACTTGGCAATGTGCTAAACGCGCTAATAAGCTGGCTGTTTTTAACCGGGAGGTCTGGTTGCAGCAAGAGTTTTAAAGAGGCTGGATGAGGAGAGCTGTGGACTATTAAACTGGTAAACCATGGGAACACTGGAAAGACTTGCTTGTCTGGAGGTACAGAAGGTAGAGATATTGATAATTACAGGCGTGTTCGCCTGACACGAACAGTGATCCTGAGCAAAATACTGCAGTGCCATTAACAACGTGGCAAAACAGCAACAACAAGACCAAACAAAAAGAAACAAACAACTTTACTCAGCAGTAATCAGTTTCAGCTCAAGGGAGACAAATTGTTCAATACCAGCATAGTATCATGTGTGTTTGGTGATAGAAGTATTGGGGGGAATGCACTTCTATTTCTCCAAGGTGTTTGTTACTGTGCTGGAAAACATTTTAATCCACAATTACTCAAATTAACCAGTCACTCTAAGTGGAATAAAAAATAATTTAGCAAACTGGGCTCAAAACATGCATTTGAGTGTAGAACTATCATCAGCAGGCAACAGCTGGCTTCCTCAACCTGTGCTTTTCGGTACATTGCTACATACATGACCTAACAGATAATCTACAAACATTGCTGGAGGCTGGAGAGTGAGGACAGTGAAGAACACACACTACTGAGCTGAATTGCTTTTTAAAATCGGAGCCTGCAAATAATTCAGTACAGCCAAAAGTGAAGAGATATGCCTCGGAAGAAGGCGAGTAGGCTGCACTTACAGAAAGGGGGACACTGTCTTGGGTATCAGTGACCTGAAGGCACTGGAGACCCAAGGTGTAAATGTCAGCTGAACACAAGCTTGCAGTTGTACAGCCAGAACAGATACAGACATCCCTGGCTATAGGAAAAGGCTTGTTGCTGGCAGCAGCGCCCAGTTCTGCTCGCCAGATGCCCAGTTCCAGCAGTGTTAAATGCTTCAGAGGAGACCTATGATGGTAGGAGAATGTCCTGAGCAGTGGAGGGGGTGAGCAATGAGAAGGGCAGAGTCTGGCCTGACTGAAGCCCACACAGCCACACCATGGGCAGAAATCTGACCACAGCCCCAGTAGGCGTAAGGGGATTCAGTAGTTCGGAACAGAAGCTAGAAAGCTCCATTTTGAGATAACATTCGCTTTTAACGTTTACCCACTGAACTGCTTCAGGGCTTCATGTAGGCTCTTTGTCACTGTAAATCTTTTTTTTCAAGAGAGCATGTCAAGGTCTTTTATACAGGAGGTGAACTGGAACAGTAATTTTTACCTTTTTTCATTTTATGGACTTCTAAAAGATTTCATATGCCTACTGCTCTGTTTGTGCTCTGTTACAAACATTCTAGAAGTGGCCTGTGGACCAAATTTGTCCCAAAGAGACCAAAGTGGTCCATGGGTCCCTCCAGCATACAGAGCCCAAACATGTTCAAATGACTCTGAGGTGGGCGCTTCCTCACTGCTTTGTACTGAAAACATCTTTGGTGATTTTAAAAATTTATTTCAGATGAAAATATGAAACACGGCTGATTGCAGACTGACAGTAATCAGAGAACTTTATTGTCCAGCCATCTAGCAAGGCTCTTTGACTTCAGTACGAGCTGGATTAGGATCTGATCAAGAATGTAATAGTAGAATAGGGATTACAATTTATTAATTGGTTTGATTTTCCTGCTTGGACTACTAGACAACACTTCTGTCTCAGTGATGTCTATAACAGCAATGAGGGACAAAGCCAGGGATCAATTAAGTACAAGAATGAAAGGCATAAGGAATGATCTTCAGTGGTGCAGGATTGCTTCTTTCTGCAAAAGCAGACAAAGTGCTCGTTTGTTGTGTGCATGTTTGCCAAGTTGAGAAGTTATAGACAATATTGATCTGGGCACCCAGCTCTTTGGAGGCAGGTGCTGGGTGGAGGCCAAGGAGGCTGACGTTTCCGTGAGACATTGGTTGGGCTCAATGGGCCATTCTTCAAGAGAGCAGTCCCTTCTTCTCGCTGTTTGCATCTGTGTGCATTGTGTGGCTGTGGATGAAGCTAACAGCAGGCAGCGTTGTCTGGAGATCAGAGCTGGGAATCTGAGGGAAGAGCACTTGCTGCAGGTCAGGGGTTTCCAGCTCTCCCGCTGGGATGGCAGGCAGTGCGTGGGAATTCTTCCCGAGCCTGAGCTCATGAGCTGTGGGATAGGCAGATGACGTGTGGAGTGTTTGAAATGGTTGGGGGGCTGCAGGTGAAAGCTGAAAAGTAAACAAGTCCCAGCTTTCATTACTTATTTTCATAAATCCTTTCTCTTGACTATCGGCAGATACTAGCTTTCCATATCACTTAATGACAGTGTAAACCAGGAATTGAGATCTTCTTTCTCTGACCATGAGAAAACTTAATCTGAATTGATTTGATTTTTTTTTTTTCAGATAAGCCCAACAAGATTTCACAGTAATTGCTCAGAGGCGACCTCAGATAAGTATGAAGATACACAACTTCCTGAGCCCTTCTGGACAGTGCTCAGGCTCATTGTGAATGGTGAAGTCTACGTAATCACGCAGCTTTCGCTATTTGGATAGGGCTACATGAGAAAGGATGTATTTTCTTCCTGCTGGGGAGAGCTCAGTGTCAGATCTGGCATTTCACTTTCACCAAACATATTGAAAAATGTGAATGTGAGATCTCTTTTCCTCTTTTATAAACAGTGTAATTCATGCAATAACATTTGCAAAGCTTATGACTATATCCAGTTTATACAGGCTATAGCTGTGAAAGAGCGTGCCAAATAAGGGCAAAGTGCTCCCGGGAATCAATACGTTAGGACAGCCCTGCACAGCCAGCCCGCAAGAAAAATGTGGTGGTTGGCAAATCCTTTGCTCCCGATAACGCTCTGGGTTCTCGGCTAACTTCAAGCACACATCCGTTGAAGCTCCATGTGGAGGGCAGGATTTTCCTCGCATCGGCATTGTCTGACCTCTCTATTTCTGCTGAATATCTGCGTCACCTACTGATTGCTCTCTCTGTAAAATAATCCTCCTTAAATTATTTAGATGCATATTCTGCCTGCCCCTCGGCTTGTGTTCTAATTCTGGTGAGCAAAATGACCTCAATTAGAAATTCTTGCTTAAACATACAATGTCATGGAGCTGGCTTCAGTTCATCTTGTCCCTTTTTGCTTTTTCAAGCCCCATTTTGTATGTTTTTGTTCATCCGCAACTCATGAACTCCTGTCATTACCTACTCTTAAAACAAAACTTAATGGAAGATAATTATTTAATTTGCAAAAAGGAATTAAAAATGCCATAATTAAGGTTGCAGTTTTCTTTTTTATATCCTTGAGGGGATACTATCTGCTCTAATTATATAATCATACTAAACCAGGCCCCGTATAAAGATACATGCATTTTTAATACCAACATAATTTTTTTGGTTTCATTAGAAATACTTGTAATTTATGGTAGTAAGAGGGAGAGCGGTATTAGTGCTATTCATTTCTAACTTGGAGCCTTTTATTGCTGCTCAGGTTTCTATAGCAATCTAGGTGCACAGCACTGCATGTCTCTTAGCCACTGTTTTATTACCATTTCCAAATATATTTTATGCATTATTCTGACGTCAAAATCAGTAATAAAATGGCTCCAAAAGCAGTTGCTTCCTTAAAGCCAGAGAGAGGGCTGCAAAGAAAAACAAATTTCACTCCAGCATCCACTTACTCAGAAATTTTTTTGAGTTTCTTACAAATTATCTGGTGCTTAACACTGAAATTAAAACCCCTTTCTCGCCAAACAGTCTCCCACACGCTTATCTTTTAATACATCTATAGTAAGCTTCTAGTGCTTCTTCAGTCATTCTTTGCTACCCCACAGCCAACAGCACTGAATTCTGGCGTTAACACAAACCAAGACGTGACAGGCCAGCCTTTCCGAGGCTGCGACATCCACGTGGTTTGGAGTTTCTCTGAGAGGAGAATCTGGCTGAAGTTTTACCCCATCTTTCCTAAAGCCGGTTGTTTTGTGGAGAAACCCACATCTGTCTGACATGATTTGCCTTTCAAAAAACTCTCCAGCCTCCTGATTAATAAATAATTCTCTCAGAATGTACAGTTTGTGGTCCAACCGTTTGATCCCCAGTCTCCAATATTAACTATGGGTTAACTCATACTTGCCTGGTGTTTTTTATATATATCCTACACAAGAGGCTCTTTTGCATTTTCATTAATCTCCATAACCTCCAGCTTGTGCTCTTTAGTACCCACACATCCTCCTCAGGCTCATTGTTAATGTTTTCCTAACAAATTCAAAGGCTAAGAAAACATTTAGTGCCGCTGTCGTTTTTCCCTTCCAAGAGCTCTATTTATTGACCTATTATTTTTCTGCAGTTTTCGTTCCTACAGCATATTGATGGCGTTTTCTGTTTTTAAATATTTATATGCTTTCTTCTTGGTTTCTTTTTCTCCCCCTTTTTCTCTTCATGTCCTACTGTTACTTATGTTTCTGCTCACAGACTCCTAGGATGGCTGCACTGCTTTTTTTTTCTGTACCCACAGTTACACCGTGGCTTCTTTACTGGAATACTCCAAGCATGGCCAAATTCTACCCTGACTGAATTTGTTGGAATTGGCAGATGAAAGCCAAACAAACCACATCCGGCACTGGTTTAATAAGCTGATTGCAAAATCATTCTTACATTTACTTCAAATATTTGCTGATGTCAAAAGATATCTTTCTGCTTCCTCCTTCCTTTCCCCCCTCGTTTCCCCTAAAAGACAACAGTCCCGTATATTCCATCTATCCTAAACCACTGCATGCCGAGCCCTGGACAATGTCACTGGCAGCATCGATTGTGTCTGGTTTGAGCAGCTCTCTTGCTCCTAACTTTGAACACACCTATGGCACTCCTGTTTAAGAGGGCTTGACGAGCACAGAGGGCTGCTGCCTCAGTTCAAGCCACCAGACAGAATGAGGACAAGGCAGCAGGACCCGACATGGAGATGCTTGTCTCTGCAAAAGAGGAACAAGGCATTTTCTGATTCTGGAAGCTGTTTGGATTGCAACCTTTTCCTGCAATGTGTAACATCTCAGTGAAAATCTTAAAAATTTTTCATTTACTGAGAAAAAGGAGTTGATTAAGAAAAATTATTGTGGCAGAATTCAGTAATATAAAAAAAAAATGTTTGCAGGAAAGAAGAAGGGAAAAGGACTCTATTTCAAGCTCAGTGAAATGAACATGACTTTGCTCTGTTTTGCAAAACAGTGTCTCTGGTTTTCCATCTCTTCTAGAGGAATTCAGAAAGACTGCTGATGGGAGAAGAGAGCTACCATGGAAAAGTGTTCTCTATGGCCAAACTATGGGTAGGCTTTCTCACTGACAACAACCTCAGAAAAACGTTTGAGGCGTCATGAGCCCAGCTGCCTGCAGTCTGCTGTACGTAACTGCTGGAGAGTTACCTGGCAGGTTTTTTATCAGTGTAAATTCATTATGCTGATAAGCGTAGAGATACCAGCGCTGGTGCCTGGATACCCAAGCGTTCAGGACCTTGGTATTCCCACTGCTGGTTACGGTGTCCCGTAATTCTGAAATCTCCCACTGGCAACAGCATTTCCCAACAGTTTTGGCCACCCGTGGGAGAGCAGGAGAGACAAACTGGAGCAGGTAACTTACAATTACTGTCACTTTTGGTTTATTTACTGTGTTTTTTCACTTTGATTAGTGACAGCACTTTGAGACTCTCACTGTGTACCGGAGCCCCACTGTGCTACGTGCTGTGCAGGAACAAAACAAAAAGATAGTCCTTGCACGGAATAATTTATTGTTGTTGGTGNTTTTCTTTGATAGAAACCCATCCAGAGAGTAGAAGGAGATAAGGGAAGAACAGTCACCAGAGCAATAGTGAAGTTTGCGGTTATGCGATAGGGGTGTGGGTCCTTGCAGTAGTAGCTGTACGGCAGGATGGGGACAGGATTGCTTTAGTCAAGTCACAGCTGCAGAAATTGATGTTGCACCAACAGACACTTGGGAAGATAAGGAACCAGATAAGATTCTCACTGTGTGATTGCATCATGTTCTGTAAAATAAATGATGCAAAATGAATCTCCAAGACCTTCATAAGCTGGTTATGTCAGAGATGACTCCTCCTGGGTACATATTACACCCATGGCAAGGGATGTGAACAAGGGATGTGGGCTGTGGTGATTTAATAAAAGGTTTGTCAGGATGTTTGGGCAGAGTGGAGGAAAGAGGAGATAGATAAAGATTTTTTTATCCATGGGAATGTTGAAATGACATCCAAAAAGAAATGCCTGGAAGACTGGCCATAATTTTAGTTTGGACATAAAGAGACTAAACTGGAATAGCCAGTAGATCTGGGAATTATGAGGAGTGCGAATTCTACTTGCAAATGCAACCACCCAGGGATAGAACTGGAGGAGAAAAGAGGGTGGGAACAAAGGCAGAGCCTTGAAGCCACAGAAGCTGAAGGAAGGACAAAGAAGACCTCTCAGCTGAAAGGGTGGGAGAAAGACGTGCAGAGGAGAGACAAAGAGTGTGGTTGCCTCCGTTGGGAGTGACGGACAGGCCGCGATAAAGGAGGAGCAGGGTAGAGTCCTGCAGTCTGATACAGAACAGATAATTACTGACTTGCCTGTAAATCCCTTGCTCACCCTTGTCCCTAGTAGCATCTGAACACCAAAAAGTTGTAATGTCCATGTCCTCAGTTCCCAAGTGTGAAGCAGAAAATAATAGTTTGCAGCCAGGTAGAATAAGCAGACTTCTGTGGGGAAAGCAGCGTCCCTGATGGAGAGTTGTGGCTGTGCAGGAAAGAGGGAAAGGAAGGAGGAGAAGCAAGTTGTATTCCCAGCTGCCTGGTGCTGGAAAGAGGGAGCAGTGGGAAGCCCTCCCAGAAGCCGAGAGTCATGGCCGAAACTGAGGGTGGAAATGGTCGGAGTCCAGAAAAGACGGTGAGATTGTCAGAGGCATGTGGAACAAGGAACATGAGGAAAACAACGGAGAAGCCAATGATGTCATTGGCAAGGGACCTGCTAAACTCCATCAAGACATTAATAAAATCAGGATGAGGAGGGAGAGGAAAAACAAACAAACTGACAAAACAAAACTAAACAAATAAAAAGATAAGATAACGGGCAGGATTTTGCCAACACGACCCCAAGCATTTGTGGACAGCAGCCCCTGGTTCCTGTGCTGTGACCAAAAATACCAGTTGGCTGTACTTTCCAAGGAGGCTGTGCAAAGCCAACTCTGGTCAGAGATTTTGGCCAGGGACAGAAGGCGCGAGGCTGAGGTATAGCCAAAGGCTTGGTTCTGCTGCGATCTTCACCCTCTGCTAATTAACCACCTTTGCCCCAAAGCACAAGTGTGAAGCAGTCCTTTTCTAGCCACTGTGTTATTGTTTTTTTTTTTTTTAACTTATCCTACACTTTCCACTGATTCCTAGTGACATGGGCCTTGTGGCATTTATATCCGGTTCTGTTTCTCTTCTCTGTTTCCTCAAATTTGGTTGTACACCTGCTGGTCTGTGGTGTGTGATGGGGACAGCCTTAATATAATATATGGTAGATGACGTTTGCTAAAAAAGATGGAGAAAAAATGGGAAGTGGATGATTTGGTACAGCAACTCAATAAGCCAAAACATATTTTACAAAAAAACATCAGCAGTTGTGTAGTATAATATCACACACTGAGTAGGACTCATGGCTGTGCATAAGTTAGAGCAGTAGCTTGTCAGATAAAAAGATTAATGAAGTCTTCCCTCTCTGGTCACAGAAAAAATGGTTGTCACATATTCCCTTATATCTCCAGTCATTGCCAAACTCCTATTTTCCTTGTGCATGAACTCAAAAGCTGGGAATGAGAAACCTTAGAGAAATTTTGCCAGCCTCCAGCTTCATATTTTCTGACATCAACATGTAATTATCTCTGCAGGCGCATGGCAGGCATGTCTGTTGCCGTACCATTTTTATATACAGAGGATGACATATCTTGTGGTGATTAGAAGGTGGTACCTGAGGTGAGTAGAGGAGGTTATTGGCTTTTAAAATGATTATCAGTGGATCAGAAAAAATGTGTAGGATGCTTTAGATAGGAAATAAGATTTAGCTCGTGGCAGACGCTTTGAACCTTTGCCCTGGGGACTGCAGTGCCAGGAAGGACCTGGTCCCAGGGGGCTTTGGGATCTTGGGGGTGGCACTTGCCTCCTGGTGAGGACAGGGGTTTTAGATGTCCACGGGTGCACGAGGTGTCTGGGCCAGGCTATGCTTGGAACAACAAGAGGGGGACAGAGCTGGCCCAGAGGGTCTGGCTTTCTTCTGGCACTACTTTCCACTTCCAGGCCACTTTGATAATATAGGGGACGGTGACAGAGAGAGATGAAAAATGAACTTGGCGCCTGTTGCTTTTCCCTGGACAGGACCCAGCTGCAGCCTGGACAGCTGTTGTGTTTGCATTTTTCTGGTTATATTTTCCTAAGCTTCTTGCTATATTAGGTGCCCCAAGTTGTTTAAACCCCTTCCTCCTTCACAGCTGCCCTGTTAGCACAGAGTTAGCAGCTCTATGGATTGGCAATTTTTTTTTTTTTTTTTTTTTTTTTCCCCAATGCAACAATAAAATTAGAGTATTGATCAGTTCAGTTTCATGTTTACATGAGACAGACGTGCTGGCAGAAGGAGTAGCTACCCAGGCTGCACAGCCCTCCTTGAGCACTGCCTTTCTGCCCCCCAAACCATCCCTCTCCAAGCCCAAGGCCTGTGCCCTGCCTTGTCTTTCTCTATGCAGACAGGGAAGGTGGGGGGGGCTCTTCTGAGCTTTGGTGCATTTGCCCAGAAGGTCCAGCTGATGAATGACCCTGTGGCTAACCCAAACCAGCATCTGCAGTTATTGCTAGTGTCAAAAAGAAAAGTAGGTGTTCCTTGACAAACAAAACCCAAAAATGTACTTGACTTCTGAAAGTGGCTCCTGTCTAACTTTGGTTTTTGATGTTAAAAAAAATAAATCTGGTTTATTTGGAAAGCTCTTCCACTGGTAGACTTTATTTTCTTTTCCTTTTTGAGGAAAAACAAAAATGGGAAAGAAAGGATGTTAAAATATGAAATGATGTATTTTCCCTCATGGAACAAACCAGAGCTGAACGTTTTCAATCAGTTCCCCTAACTCACAGAGAAGCAGAGACATATATGGTTCTTTACAATAAGCAGAGAGTGTAAAAACACTTAGCAAGCTCTTGCCTAGACAAATATAAAGCCATAAGCCCAAATTTTCCATCTGGGTGGGTCGCGCTGTTATTCTGGTGTCAGGGTGGGCTGGATGCCAGAACCATTTCTCTTCCACCTGACCGGATCTCCTGCCCGCACACTGCCTGTTGCTGTGCATCCCCACAGCACTCCCCAGATTTCTGCCCAAGCACAGGTTCCAGAACCACGTGATTCGAGGTCGTTCGCACTGTGTGCTGCCTGGGGAGGGTGCCCAGTCGCCAGCCTCAGGTATTTGCAGGAGCACATTGGGAGTGCACTGGGTGAACATCTGGCAGGCTTGGCACATGCTGAGACCTGACAGGCTTCACGGCTCGCTGGGTCCCTTCAGCCTTGTGGCTGTGTGTGCTGTCCGTGATGCTCTTGCCCTACCTCGTCAGCCGCTTGCAGGAAGAATTTGAAGGTGGATGGTGGGGTTTCCTTGCTGTTATTCTAGGAGTTAGCTGAATAAGCAGGCAGTGAGGAAGCTGTCCCTGAGGTGGGAGGTGACAGGACAGATGGCACCGAGCTGGAGTGACCAGCAGCACGCAAGTGCTCTCTTGGAAATGCGGCAAGACAAAGAGTGGAGGAGGGATGGAGGCAGAGGTATGAGGAAGAGAACCTCATACCTCTGGTTCACACAGGCTCCCACATATGAGCCTGTGGGAACCAAGGGGAGAGTTAAGAACGATATAGGAAAGGAAGAAAGGTGGTGCATAAGGTCCAGGCCTGGAGAGGAGAATGAAAGGTTAAAATGCCAGGAAAGGACATTACCATTAGGCTGGCTTATATGTGTGCTGGCTTGGGGAAGGATTATTGTTGTTCTGTGGGGATGGGGCTGAGGTGGCAGTCTAGAAAATGTGTGGCCCAGTATGAAACTGCAAGCTGTGTCCCTAGATTTTAATCACTCTGGGAAACATCTGGCAGGGATTAGCGTGTCCATTGCCAGAGGCAGCTCCATTAGACCCTTTGGGGAGGGAGAGCCAGCAGGGTGGCAGGGGTGGCATGCAGGGAGAGGCAGGGATAACGGCAGAAGTGCATAACTCAAAGTGGGGCCTCCCTCTGGACCTCCAAGCAGTTCTGTGGGGGACCTCCCTGCTCTACAGCAGGCCCAGGAGACTCGCCTCCTGCCTCCAGCATCTCGGCATCCTCCACCAGCAACATAGTCCTGAGGGGAGGGCAGGCAGGTGGCATGCTCCCACACCATCCTGCCCCATCCCACATGCCTCCATTTTTAGATGCTGATGCTGTTGCCACATCAGTGGCTCAGGCCTTGCTCCCCTCACAGATTTGTTCATGCACGTAGTCTGCAGAGAAAGGGTGGCACGAGCAGCAGCAGCATGTTGATTGACTCCCAACTTGGTCTGAGCAACATCCAAATTTTCAGGGCACTGGGTGAGTGCATGCTGTGGTAGCCAGCAAATGGTTTCCATATGCTGTTCGTGTTCTTGTTGTTCGTCTGACAGGTGATACTTTTTTCCACTGAAATGGTATCCCCTCAGTGTCAAGCTGTGGGTCAGCGAGAGGGAGATGTGGTCTGTTCCAGTTAATTCTGTAATTGCGATCTAACTGGTGACAGAAAGCATTTGGAAAGCTTCTTAAGCAATCCTAATGATTTTACATTGTGTACACCTAGAGGAGCACTCAGCCCTTCCAGCTCTGCTGGTGCGTTAACATGTCATGTAATGAGACTATTCAGCTGAGATGAGAGGGGAGCTGGAGGAGCAGACAGTGGGGAATTGGTTGGATGCACTGACACTTGTGTTACCAGGGTCGCAGAAACAGGCAGACCAGAGCATGAACTCAGTACATTGCTGTTAATTTATTAAACAAAACAAATTGATATTAAGCTGTCTAAAAGAGAGTACATTTATCCAAAAACCAGCTGTTGCAATAGGATGGCAAGATTCAGTTCTCCACTGGCAATACCAGGACTTGAGAGATTTTCTGTGTGCTGGTTCAGGGATGTACCTGGTCTGCCCAGCTGCCTCCCTGGCTAAATGAGCAATAATGTATCTACTCAAAAAGCACCCCTCTATTCAATGATGTCCTTTAAGTTCAGACAAGGATTAACATTTCTGCACAGAAGCCCTCAAAACTGCCTATAGCTCACTAAATTGCGGTGGAAATAGATGGCAACTTATATTCCCCAACAGAAGCCTCCCCCCTGCCTCATTGTTAATAGTTTTCAAACGCTGTAGTTAAGTCGACAAACTTGCAATTGTTTTCCCTATAATCTTCCAGCCAAGGGAGAGAGTATTTATGCAGATATCACTTGGAATATTTGAGAAAATGTTTGTTTGTGGTTTTAAATACGGGGCTGCAAATTTCCAGCAGACCCCTCCTGGGTTATTTCACAGTCCTATGCATCGGGAATTCAGCCACAGTGGAGGAGGAGGATGACCATTTGCAAGCTCACAAATGCTCTTGCTCCCATGAGTCACTCTCAGTGGATTCAGGGGACTCCATTTGTAAGCACCGCTAACAATTCACATGGGTTTCGGCATTTTCTCTGGAAAGTGTGGTAGGGAAAATTCATCAGAGCATGGAGTGCTTTCTTTGTTTTGTGAACAGAAGAAATTATCTTTCTTTTGTTCATTCATTCATTCATTCCCTTCTTTCCTGCCTTCTCACCCTTTCTTTCCCTCTCTTCTTCAACACAGATAATTGAGAATCTGTCATTTTGGAATTCCTTTGTCCCTACAGAAGTTGTTGAGCAGTGATTCCAAACTAGCCCTGCCTGCTCTTTCAATCAGCAGTTCATCATCCTGAATTGTTGCTCACTTGCTGCAACCCTGAACAAAACGTTCAAGCAAAAGATTCAACAAGGCCAAGTGCAAGGTGTTCCGCTTGGGTCGGGGCAATCCCGGGTGTGTGTACGGACTGGGAGAAGAACTCATTGAGAGCAGCCCTGCAGAGCTGGGCTCTGACAGTGACAGGACAAGGGGGAGTGGTTTTAACCTAAAAGAGGGGAGATTTAGGTTAGATGTTAGAAGGAAATTCTTTCCTATGAGGGTGGCAAGGCCCTGGCACAGGCTGCCCAGAGAAGCTGTGGGTGCCCCATCCCTGGAGGTGTTCAAGGCCAGGCTGGATGGGCCCTGGGCAGCCTGATCCAGTGGGTGGCAGCCAGCCCATGGCAGGGGCTGGAACTGGGTGGGCTTTAAGGTCCCTTCCAACCCAAGCCATTCTGTGGTTCTGTGATTCTGTGGAAGAGAAATACTTTAATCCAGAAGGCTCCTCAGGTCTCATGTAGGTGCTCACTTGCCCACCTTACACCCTGGTGTTGCAGTTTACATTTCAAAATGATGAACACACACAGAATTCAGCTTCTAATTTCAGCACTGGGTGCCTACTGTGTCCTTCATAATGCTTTAAGCCATTCCTCCATGGGCTGAAGGGCATGGGGACAGGACTGAGAAAGGCATTAGACATGGAGTTTTGTGAATTGGAACATCTGGTCTGCCTTTAGCTTTAGGCACATCCAGCGCTGGAAGCTGTAACCTTCCCACCCTCCCTCTGTATTCTGCAAAGTGTCACCAGCTCCAGCACCAAGAGCAGAGGGCTTGGGCAGAGTAGTTAGAGAAGACACGTAGAAAGCCAGTCAGGTGAGACAGAATCTCAAGAGCCGGAATAATTGCGTTAAGGTGTACACATCCTACTTCCTGCTCCAGCTCCCATCCACATCAGTGCGGTATTGACCTTCAGGGGAAACAGGATCAGGCTCACTTTTGGGATAAGCAGATCAAAACTGGGTACAAGTTTGGACACATTGTTGCACTGTGATTTGAATCTTTTTTTTTTTTTTTTTTTTCCTGATATGTCCATGCCAGGATGTCTGAGTGATTAGACTAAAAGAAAAGATTTTAAGGTCTCCCTGACAAGAGCAATGATATGGAGAAAGCCATGGGGTTAGTAAATACAGCTATTATCCATTCATCCCACTTATCCCCTTAGGCGTATGGCATTCGGATTAACATTGTGCTTTATATACACTGGTTTAAGTTAGTCTTGATGCTCCAAATACTGCCAGAAAAAGAAAGGGAAGATAATAAGCACAAATGAAAGCCTTTTAAGAGCTTGCTCAGCTATGAGAAAGAGGGGTTAAGTCCTTGATCCAGCAAGGTGTTTAAACATATGCCCTTATTTTGAGCACGTGAGTGGGCCCTTTGATTTATTCTCGGGAGTCCTGGGCCTCCGGCTGGGCAGTGCAGCGGTGCACATGCTTGGCTTTCCGCTTGCGTAGTCCTGTGACTTTCCTAAGGAAACTCGTGCTCAGCAGGGTCGGGCCAAGGGGGTTCTCCAGGAGGTGCTGCAGCACGGCCAGGCCTGGAAGGAAAAATGTCCCCGGTCCGTGTCTCTGGCTCGGTCACCACCTCTCTGCTGGCTGTTTAATGCTGTTCAGCTAACTGCTTGTAGCTCTGGGATAGGCTGTAGCAGCTCCTCAGGAAAAAAATAACACACATTTTCACTCAACATTTTGGCACTCACAGTTCTGGCCTTCACCAGACATGGAAAAGAGAAGACGAAGCCAAAACATTTAGAGTCTTGAAGGAAAAGATACTATAAAAGTGTTTTTAATCAGAGACGACTTTCGGGAAGCAGAGAGGAAACAACAATTTGGGTCTAATTCTGCTCCTTCTGGCAAAATAGCCTCCCCCTGCATGAGATCACTGATTTGGCTCTTCTCCATGCTGATAACAGAAGTGCCTGCCTTGTATTCTCTGCTCACATGCTCAGATAGACCAGCTGCCAGATTTGGAGCCAGGAGGGGATTTCCCCTTGGGTCAGATGTACTGGCTCGGTTTCCCCCTCCTCTGCTCCCCCAGACTCAGAGTGCTCTGCCAGCTGTCTTCCTAGGGCCTGAGGTGGGAATAGCTTTCAGGCTTTTACTGCAGGACTGAAGCTCATAGTGGGGCTTTGGGAAGTGTCACAGGGCTGGGTGGGCAATCCTTCTGCCCTGCATCTGGCTGGACATTGCCTGTGATGCCAGAGGCCTGGGCTCTGCAGCCCCAAGATGGTCCCTTCTCAGCTTCTTTTTCTAAAATCTAGCTAGCCCTCGATCTTAGCGTTGGGGAGTAAGCACTGTTAAAGAAAGTAGCTTCTAGGGTGTTTGCAAGTAAATATTATTACAGGGAGGGGACAAGGTGGATACACAGCATAGGTCTGTTGATTCATTTTGACAACTGAAATATCCTTTGATTTGCTGCTAAAGCACCAGCTGAGCTCTCCTTTCAAAGCAGAAGCCAAGTACCTGCACAGGGCATGCCTTCGGTGTCTTCGGTGGGGCTGAGCAGCATGGACACTTTGAGCAATGCATGTGTGGAGATACCTGCCAAAAAGAGGAGGCAAAGATGCCGAGGAAGTCTGCAGTCCTGTTTCCTTGGGCCTTGCCCAAGCCTCTGCCGTTTGTTTGTACAAGAGTAATCCCGAGCACTTCACATGACAGCTCCCCAGTGATACATTTCAGAGGAGTTACACTGATTTACACTGCTGGAGGCCTTGGCCTATATTTTCCAAAGGATTCTTCAAAATTTCCTAATGAAAAATACCAGAGTGGTCTAATCAGCAGAGGGCTGGGTTACCACAGCCTGTGGGCTTGGATGTGCAGAGCTCTTCTTCCCCCCGCCTCCTCCAGGGAATCGCTAGCCTCAGCATGCTGGGGTGCAGGGGGCACCAGAGCTGTATCTGCTGCATCTCACCCCATCTGTGACGCTCCCACTTTGAAAAGCTGCAGTGCAACCTTTGAAGGGCACCAGATTTAAATACCTCAACATTTATTAAAGCCTTCAGCCACCTTCTTCACCCTCCAGCTCCTTGTCCAGGGGCGAGAAATGTAGTGCCTCCATGTCTATGGAGAAAAGGTGCAGGAGGTGAGAAGGGCTGATGAAAAACAAAATACAATCTAAAACAGATTGTTCATTGGTATTTTGAAGCCTTTCTGAAGCATATTATTAATACTTTGACAGGCCTTGCGTATTTTTTTTTCTGTCTTCCTGTTACAGGATTGCAAAATTCTTTTCCAAACAGACTTACTTCTTTCCTGTCGCTAAAAGTAGCAGAAGTGATTTATATGCACTTTGGAAAAAGGAGGTGCAGCTGAAGAGAAAAACCGGTCATCCTTGCTTCCACCTGTACCCAAGCTTCCTCTCCCTTCTACCTTCTTCTCCTGGGGCTCAGACACACGGTAGGGCTGGGGTTGCTGTGGCTTCTGGGCCAGCCATGGTAACTCGAGAGTGTGTCTGGGCCCAAGAAGAGCCCAGTTTTGCCTTGTTCAAGGAAAAAGGTCCCCCGTTTTTGCTTCACTAGGTGGCAAAGACTGAGATGCTGAGCTAGGAATATTACCTGCCTACACACAGTGAGGTTCGGTCTGAAATTCACTGCTCTGTTACAAATTTGTGTTGTAGGCTTTCACCTGGAATTCATTTTAATGATTACATCATGTAAGCTCTGGTGAAATGCAGCTCATAAGAGAAACATTGGCTTCACTTTAGCTAGAGCAGTGAGAGGGCAGTATTGCTGTCTGTGAGTATTTAATCTTGTTTGGGCTATACTGTCTGAGGAAATCTGAAAGTCCTCCTTGGGAGGGGCAGCGGCTGAGGGGAACCGGCCTTAACCAGGCCCCCAAGTCAAGAGCAGCACATTCCTGAAGCTGAAGCTCACTCAAAGCATGCCTTTCTGTATCTTGGTTCTGTATTCTCAGCTTTGGACTGAGCCAGACGGGGATTCACCAGCAGTCCCGAGGAGTTCAGGTGTTAGCTCCTGCAGACCCTGCAGCTCCTGCGTGGCGGCCCAGGGCCCTGCTCACTGCTTGCCCTGTGTCCATGCAGTGGAAGAAGGGTCAGGCTTGATTGAAGAGGAGTCCTGAGGTGAAATGAGTGTCTTTGCCAGGGCTTTGTCAGGCTGGAGCATGAGAAGTTAACAACAGACGCTGCACCTGATGTGGGTGGGAGGATATTCTGTCTGAGGTTGACGAGGGTACGCTAATGAGTATCATCAGAATTAGGTAACAGCGCGCTTCCATGTAGGGTTGCCTAACTCTCTTGCTGTGCTTTCAAGCTGAACATATGTTTTCAATTATTAACATGATTAATGGGAATGAGGTGACTTGAATCCCAATGAGCTCTATCTTGCCATCGCATGCAAAGCCAGCGATATGGTAATAGTTACGCAGTGTGGAAATGTGTGATTTCCTTCACTGGGAGGGGTCTTCAGAGTTCCCGATGCCTACCCCTCAGTAAGTCTGGAGATCCTCCATTAAAGCCACTTGCTGTATAAATCCCTGGGCAGCAATTTGGTACTACAACCTGCGTGCAAATATCCATGCGCTGATGGCTCCTGGCTCTGCTTCTCCAGGAGCAGAGGGCATGGAAATGGCTGTGCAGGGGCCAATTCATATGGCAATGTCCCGGCCTGATGTGGATTTTGGTCAGGAGCCTCACCAGGGCTGGGAAACTTGAAACCATCTTTTTCCCATCGTCTTCGTCTGGGACAGACTCCAGGATTCATAAACTTCCAGTTCAGGTGAGAGTCTCCCATTGCTTTCTGTGGGCTCTAAACCTCCCTGTCTGTTCTTGGTAGGTAAGTGTTGCTAAGGTGCACATCATTTTCACTATGCCCTATGTCTTTGGGTAGAAAATAAATAAGCTTCAGAATGTGGAATATGAAAAACAGACTTGGAAATTCTTGTACTGTTTAATTCCTCGCCAGCTGCACAACCCAGAAGTCATCATTATACTTAGACCATTTTTCTCCCATCAGTTAAGTCATAGTCGAATTCCTTCTGACACAAATATATACATCATTCACCCAAAATATGAAATTCTCTCTCTGGAAGTGAGTCACTCAACCCCTTACAAACAGAAAAATGTTGGATATAAGCAGTATTATATGGAATGAGTGTGTTTGCTGAAGGTCAAAGCCAGAAATGGACGGAGGAACACCCTCCTTCAGACCAACAGAAACAAAGCAGTGCCATGAGAGTTGGAACTGGTGAAACCAGCAGTCCCATTGGCTTGGATCTGGTGGTTGGGTGAAAGTTCCCATTTAAACTTTCCTAAGATTGCTGGACTTCTAAATTTGCTGTCTCTCACAGCTTATATTGGTTAAAATGAGGGTGATATCATATTACAGCTTCTACATCAGACATGATACACACCAGGGCTTTCTCCTGTCTGGATACTTTTTTCATGGATTTTGTAAAAAATAAATTTTCATCAGGTGTGGCTGACTCTGATGAAAAGCTTTGGGATTAGAAAAGAACAAGCAGGTAGAAGGAGGATGATTTCATAAATCATTATTTCCATGGGAAATGTGACAAAAAATATCTATACAGTGCAAGTGCAGATGGTTTTTGCAGTATCAGCAGCATGTGCACTTGAGCGTATGCAGATATACAGCATCAGTTAGCATCAAGAAGCTGTGTGACTAAATCTTCTTTTCAGTTTTGAAATATATGTACATGTACATATGGGTATATACCTATACATAACTGACATATCTTCCTGACCGTCTCTATGCATACATGTGTGCACATGTGCACATTTTTCTGTCAAAGCACTCTATATATTTAGAGAGAGTGCATAGCATTGTCAGCATGGGCTGGTATGTGACTATTTGTCCTACTGCTTCAGTCGCAGGTTTGTTCTTTTCAGATGTACCAAATCAAACAAATAGACTGCATATAAGGACTCTTAAATCCAACTCTATGATGGAGTGATGGCATCGGTGGACCAAGGGAGGGTGACAGATGTTGTCTACCTGGACTTGTGCAAGGCCTTTGACATGGTCCCGCACCATATCCTTGTCTCTAAACTGGAGAGATGTGGATTTGATGGGTGGACTGTTTGTTGGATAAAGAACTGGCTGGAGGGTCGCAGCCAAAGGGTTGTAGTCAATGGCTCTGTGTCCAGGTGGAGGCCGGTCACGAGCGGTGTCCCCCAGGGGTCCGTCTTTGGACCAGTGCTCTTCAACATCTTTATCAACAACTTAGACTGTGGGATTGAGTGCACCCTCAGCAAGTTTGCTGATGACACCAAGCTGAGTGGTGCAGTTGATACCCCTGAAGGAAGGGATGCCATCCAGAGGGACCTGGACAGGCTGCAAAAGTGGGCCCACCAGAACCTGATGAGGTTCAACAAGGCCAAGTGCAAGGTGTTGCACTTGGGTCGGGGCAATCCCAGGTGTGTGTACAGACTGGGAGAAGAACTCCTTGAGAGCAGCCCTGCGGAGAAGGACTTGGGCGTTGTGATTGACGAAAAGCTGGCCATGAGCCGGCAGTGCGCTCTTGCAGCCAGGAAGGCCAATGGCATCCTGGGCTGCATCAAGAGAGGGGTGGCCAGCAGGGAGAGGGAGGTGATCGTCCCCCTCTACTCTGCCCTTGGAAGGCCTCACCTGGAGTACTGTGTCCAGGCCTGGGGCCCCCAGTACAGAGGGGATGTGGAGCTGTTGGAGCGGGTCCAGAGGAGGGCCACCAAAATGCTCAGAGGGCTGGAGCACCTCTCCTGTGAGGAAAGGTTGAGGGAGTTGGGATTGTTTAGCTTGGAAAAGAGAAGGCTCCAGGGAGACCTCATTGCGGCCTTCCAATACTTGAAAGGAGCTTACAGGCAGGAGGGGGACCGCCTTTTTGCACGGGTGGATAATGGTAGGACAAGGGGGAATGGGCTAAAACTGCAAGAGGGGAGGTTTAGGTTGGACATCAGGAAGAAATTCTTCCCTGAGAGAGTGGTGAGGCGCTGGCACAGGCTGCCCAGAGAAGCTGTGGCTGCCCCATCCCTGGCTGTGTTCAAGGCCAGGCTGGATGGGTTCCTGGGCAGTTTGATCTAGTGAGCTAGTGGCTGGCAGCCCTGTCCACGGCAGGGGGGTTGGAACTAGATGATCTCTGAGGTCCCTTCCAACCCAAGCCATTCTATGATTCTATGATTCAACCAAGGAGGAGTGTGTCCATGTTAGTGAATGTGAGTGTGTGTAACAGGTGATGTGCAGTCATACAAATGTTGCACACAGATACACGAGAGACATCTACATAAGGAAAAGCAGAAAGGCCATCCCAGATAAGCACCTGTAGCCGTAATTACTACCAAAATCTGAACATCCAAATGCTAAGGGAAGGTCTGAATTCATCTGAATATTTTCTATCTTTCTGTAATTTTGCTGTTAGCAAACACAAAAATTGATGTTAGGGGAATGATCTGAGAGCGCTTGCATGTGGAATTTCCATGTGTGACTGTAGCTGGGATCTATAAAAATAAAAACTTGCCTAGTAATAACCTGTGAGTTCTCAGACTGTAAAATACTTATAATTGAATCTGCACTCACTGTTGTTTGCTCAGGCAAGCTGACACGAAGTAGTCTGAAGCGACACCAGTCAGTGACAGTGCGTTAGCAGAAAGTGTGAAACGTACTTGCCGCTGTCGTTGCTCAGGGTGTGCAATCACACGGAAGTTGCTGTCAAACACTACCAATTTTTGGTAATTGCCAAGCATGGTGAGAGTCAGTAATCCTCTATATTCCATTACCCATCCTCTGAGACATCCAGTTTTGCTGAGGAAGGGATTTTTGAAACAGAACCTATATTTAAGGTCAATTGGAGCCTGAAGAGATTCCCATTTTCTGAAGCTGCATAATGCAATGCCGCCTGCATCTGCAAAAGGCGAGGTGGGGGGATCTGCTCCTGCACTGCCAGCATGGGCAGGCGGGATTCTGCAGAGGTGCAAGAGCCAGAGACCCCCAGGTGCTGGACCTAGCCCTTCACACGCCCTGGGTGCGGGACTAGCGGCAGGGCCCTAACCAACCACGTGTTGTTCTGCCCGTGTTCTTGACAGCTGCAGTGACTTTTAAGCAGAGTTTAACAAGAAAAGTGTACTCTTGTTGTTGTCTGGGGTTTTTTTTGCTGCTTCTTGCAGGTTTCAGTTTGTAAGCAGTACTTAAACCTCTCAGTTTTAATGTTTTAGATAGATTTTATACCTATGCGGTAACCCTGCAGACCCCCAGCTCAGTATGGAGCACTTTGATGAATCCCCGTACAGATGTAACATTAAATATATATATGTAAAAGCCCTCAAATTCACTTCTGAATAACTGTGCAGATTTGGCTAAAATACAGAGGTATATTGATAGCAATGCAAACCTGGCAATCTTGTGTTTGTTTTTTTGAGATAGAATGACACTGAAGATGCAGCATTTATTACTGCCGCACTGCTGTTTATGTGGGTCAAAAATAGCCAATTCAGGCAGAAGAAAGCACTGCTGGGTGTTGGGGGGTGGCACAAAAATGACAGCTTTGCTGTTGGAAACTGTGTTTAGAACATTGCAGCAAGGGGACCCGTGTTATATTTTTTTAAGCACACTTGAACTGAATGTTTGTTTGAGAGGTCCTTTGGGAGAATGCCCCCAAACAGCACTGGCTGCTTATCACAGCCAGGAGGGGAAAGTGTTGGCACCTGTCCTCAGAGCCCCCAAGAACTGTGAGTTACAAGCCTCTGTTTGGTGCACAGAGGGCAAGAGTGCGTGAAAATACAATGAGGTGCAATTCTTTGAGAAGTAGTAAATTTCAACTCAGAGAATGATGGAACTTGTGGAAGAGCAACAAGCTGAATTTCAGTCAAATTCATCAAATCAAAGATTTCAAGCTAGTTGGCATTCATGGTTTGAACTTGAATGTTTTGTTTGGGGAAGTCCGTGGAAACTTTTTATTATTATTATTACTGTTAACGGGTAACATAATTTGAGATGAAAACAAACTATTTTATTTCAAGTCAGACAAAGTATTTCAGGGGATGATATTTGTTTTACAGAAACTCTGATTCCTTCTGGTTCACTTCCACCTAACCCCAGACTGCACACCGCACTGAAAATCCAAGCACTGCAAGCCCTGGACCCAACTTATTTCAGTTCCATGTTTCCCCGCTTCCCATAAGCCTCCATTACTGGAAGGATGCATCCTGACACAGATGGGGCTTCCAGTCATGGCAGACCCAACAAGCAGGAGGGGTCACCTCTGATGGGTGGGTCTTGTCAGGCACATGCTCTGCTGGTGCGCAGGATCTTTGGAAAGAGGTGGTGATCTTCCTACAGCAGATTCCAAGTTCACTCCTTTGCCCAAATGTTGACCCAGGAGCTGTTGTCACCTGGTTGAAACACTTTTTGAGATCCTTGTCATCTGGTCATCCAAGTGATGACTTCTGTGTGAGCAGGGTGGGCAGGTCAGAAACCAGCCAAAGGGAATCTCGGTTGTAAGCAGTGGGGGATGAACATTCCGCTCTGCGGAGATATGGAAGACATGACCACATCATGAGTGCTTTTCTAGGAGACGGCTTTTGCACTTTCTTCTTGCTATGTTACATGCAGAATAAACTTCTGAAACTGATTTATAGAAGTATTACTTTGTCCTCTGCAAATTTCACTTCCGTTGTGAAGTGCAGTCAGCTGTTCTGAGTAAATATTTATTAGATGTCAATAACATTGTTCAGTATTTTCTAAGTGTATCTTCTGAAGGATAAAACTGTGCACAGATCTGGCCTATGCACAAGTCTCTTATCGCTTCCAATCCTCTTCACTTCTCCATTCCTTCATGACAGGTTTTCTGCTGGCACTTGATGACATGCCCTAAACCTGGTTTAAATGTATTTGATCTAGAGATGTTTGTCCATGTGATTCCTGTATGGCTATGGTATTAATAACAAAGACAAAAAAATTTATTATCACAGCAGCAAGGGTGGTATGATCCTGTGTTTTTATCCTGCTCTGAGCCAAATTCTGTGGGAAATCACCCTTATATATGGTAGGAGAAGGTCTGAGGCTATTACAATATCAAGTCACTGCTATTGCCCTTCAAGGATGCCCGGCTGGCCACGAGCAGAGCTTCGCAGCCTGGCTGGCTGCAGGGCTGTCCTGTGCCTTGTGCCAGCCCAGCCACAGCTGGAGGCCAGCAGCCAAGCCAGAAGATGGCATTGCAGCGGTGCTTGTGGTTGCATTGGGTGGGGCAGCGTCTATCAACGGCTGGTAGCCTCCAATGCGAGATACTGGTTTGCAATGTGAGGTACAGTTAACACTGACCTGAACCAGCTGCTGTCCACCTGCTTAGCCATAGCCCTGGATTATATCTATCACCCACTGCAAAGCATTTTGTTAGCACAACTTTTGCTTTGGTGCCTTACACTCATTTTCAAAAGAAAAGTACTGATCCATAGAAAAATCTCCCATGTCAGTATCCTGTGACTAGAGATCCCTTGCTTCACGGCAGCATTTTGAACAACAGGAGAAGAAAGGACAATTTCTGAGATAGACGATGTTTCATCAAGGCTTTTGTGCCTTCTGCACTCAGCCAGCCTTTTTATTTCCCCCCAGCCCTCTCTCACGAATAACAAGTGATGCACTGTAAGCAAGTTTGGCAGGTCATCAAGATGCAAAGGTTGGGCTGTATGTTAAGGGAAGAATTCAGATATCTTTAATGCTTCACTCGTTATCCCCAGAACACCATCAGTTTGGTTCATGGACCTGCACTATAATCTGCCTGATATCTTATAGACTATCTGACCTATCACAGTCTCAGATTATTGTTTTTATTGACCTGGAATAATTGCTGAAAAGTAATGGTTGCCTTGCTATAGGCCTACAATGGAAGTGTATTTTGCTGTGCTGAGGGCAATGAGCTGTATCTAAGGGGATCCCATACACAAGTCATTTCCGTGCATCCTTCTGGTTATGTTCAGATTTTGTTATCGTTATTTATTTACTGAGCATTGCCAATGTGCTCTGTTTTGTACACTGTGTAGGAAAAGCACACAGTGCCTGACTCTCAGCCAAGTTAAACTAGCGTGTTGTGCTCTGGTGAGTCTGAATATCACTCCGTTATCTGCGGGGCTTACCAGCAAAGGGTTTCACATGGCTGTACTAAGTACCAACCTCTTCTTTGTTTCATTTGCTAGCTCTGCACTAAAATGCATCTGGGAATCTGGCCTTACTGAGAAACTGGAACTTCAAATCAGCATCTGTGGGAACTCCAGGACCCTGTTCCTAAACCACACCAAGCATGGTTTTCCTTTTATTTTCTCTCTCAGTTTTTTTTTATCCCCTTCCTGTGTGTTGTATCTTATCAGAATAAAATGCCACAAGGCTTCTCTTATTCCTTTGAACACAAAAGCAAAATCCTCATGGCCATGAATAGCACACAATCAGGGCTTTTGGTGATGAGAGCTGTTACACAAAAAGTTAACCTTCATTACCCTCTTTGTGCTCAAACCCCTGAGCACTGCTCACCAAGGGGCTATGAAAGGTCCCGGTCTGGCTGGCGGAAGATTTTTTCTTCATGAGCTCTGCAGGGAGCACCCATAAGGCCACGAGGCCATTGCCCTGTACTCCAGGGCACCTGGCAAAGAGTGGGCAAGGATGTGCTGGGGCAGCAGTGAGCTGGGGAAGGTGTGCACTGGGGAACGGATGCGCTCTCTCTGCCATCATCTCTAGGCAAGACCACTTCTCCTGGGTGCATCCCACTTGGACTGGAATTCAGCTGGGCTTCTGCATTGCTCGGGGTGTTCAGAGCAAGATGGGGCAGAATAAGGTAGAGGCAGCTAATGGCTGCCATGACCCCATCATGACTGTGAGCCTCCTGCTGTGCCTCCCACAGCTATTTTACTACGCAAACATGCGATCACGGCTCACTTGGACCTTGTGTAGTTTTTGTGGCATAGAGGTGAACCACCACAAAGCCCCTTAGGGCCCTGGGCAGACCTTGCAATCCATACTGCACCATGCAGAACTCTAGTCCTACCGTTGTTAAAACTGAGCTGGCTTAAATCTAGATGCCACTTCAGATGGAACTAGTCCTCTGGCTTGTGGTGTGCACATAGCTGCAGGGACATGAGCCAAATCTGGGAGCTGATGGGAAATGTGAGGGCTTCTGTGAGAATAACAGCCCGGAACAGTAAATACATGAGTAAATAAATCAGTAAATGGCTGAGGAAACATATCCCTTGCTATAGTAAGAAAATTAAGTGGAAGAAAGTATAGAATTAGAGAACAAGGCTGGAAGAGAAGGAAAGGGGAAGACACTGGAAAAAAAAAAAAAAAGAATTTTATTGGGAGTTCATTTCTCTTAGGGGAAACTAGGAAGGAAAATGAGAGAATGGGAAAAAAAAAGAAACTAGAAAAAAAAAAAAAAGAAGAGAGCTGTGAGAGGAATGAAAAAATAAAAGATATTGATGGATGTTAAAAATGTGTTAAATAACACATTGAATTTATGGGAAGGGAAAAAATTGTCTATGAATGGAAGTAAAAAGCATGTAGAACCAGACTTTATCGCCCTTATCCGCAACATCTTGTTGTTCAGCATGGGTAAGGCAGTGAACCCAGGGGGATGCTCTGCAGAGCAAAGGGCTGCGTGAGAGGAGGAATGAGAACCCGGCAGGAGGGTGAGGTAGGTGGAGAATGGGAAGGCTGAGAAAGTGCAAGATAAGAGACAAATCCATGTTAATGTAGAGAGGCTGATGCCAGAATGCTGGGAAAAGGAATTTTGTTTTTTCACCTTCTGCGATGCACACTTGCATAGAGGCAGAAGACTGGGCAGGTCTGGGGGTGCACAGGAGCCCCTGCATTTTTGGTGCAGGCATCTGTGCAGTGCCTTCTCACTGGTGTCTCAGAAGATCAACAGCTTGTTATGAGCAAGTTAGAGGTTCAGGATCCTTTCCTTTCTCTGACTTAAAGTCTTCTTTGAATAAAAAAGTCTTCTGAAAATGCAGGCTATTATACAGTTTTCTTCTACATTTCTTTTTACTACCACTTCACACAGGTTTGGCTGCCTGTGGAAGCAGTGAGAGGACATTATCCAATCATAACAAAAGCACGGCAAGACGATGCAAGGCAGGTCTCCTGTCTGTTTACCCGTACCAGTCACGCTCCCAAGGTTACCATCCTGCTTTATGCTCCATGCTAATTGCATTGCAGGGGTTTTTGAGGCTGTGAACAAAATCATTTGTAAAAGCCACTGTGAAGAAGGGCAAATCGGCCTGCGTGGTGCTCCTTCCTCCTGCAGCTAGACTGCTTCTCATAATTTAAAGTTATCTCACACACGGTGATACTGCACCGCAGTCTGCAGCACACGGCAGAGCAGACCCAGACAAGCACGGCTCCAGCTACTCCCTGCTACTAAGACAAGGTGCTGCCGAGGCGGTGCTGGCACCTTCATCTCCTTGCTGCTCAGGATCTCCCATGTCTTTGTGCTGTGTTATTATCTGCAAGGAGGAAAAAGCCTGTTCCTTTCCTCCAGGTTGTTGGATCGTAATCTGTTACAGGTCTGTAGAGCAGTGGGAGAGGGAGGATTTGCCAGGAGTGCTGGGCTTTCATGTTCTGGCAGAGACATTTGCTTTACAGCATTGCCCAGCAGCATGCTAGGGATAAAGTGGAATAATGCTGTGAAATCCCCACTGCATGAATCTTGGGATTCACAGCAGCTCAAGGCTCACACAGGACCTGCAGTGCATCCCACAGGTCAGGCTGGGAGGCTGCAGCATCTTTCGCTTCAGTGGGGCAGAAATTCGAGCCTGAGGGTCTTCATGAGTAGCTGAGCCCCACATAAACCTTCTCTACTTTCAACTACATTGAGGATAAAATTTCAGGATGACCTGGAAACTATTATGGCTAGAGCCCAAGTTCAGGTCTAGGATCTAGGAGCGACTGGAACGGCGTTATGTATGATCGCTCAAATGTACCTATATAGCTGGGAGCACGTGCGGTGCTCTGGGGAGAGAAGGGAGTACTCAACCCTCCCATGACTTTCGCTTCTGGGAAACCTATGTATGCCAACAGGGAGCAGAGTTAGATAACGGGAGTGGTCCAGTCTTGCCCACCCAGAGCATGAGACAGGAAAGGCATCTGATTCTGAATTTGTAACAGCTGAAGTGTTGAAGATACAGAAAAACACCCTCAGCTAAGCTTCAGTAGTGTGCTGCTGAAAATAAAAAGCAGTTGGATGGAGCTGTTGATAAAACAGGATTGAGAAAGTTGAGAAGCTGGATGAAAACACTGAGACCATGTCCCTACTCCAAGAGGGATCGAATATACCCTTAGTAGTGCCAGACCTAAAGTCCGCTGCTAGCAGAGAGTCTCCAGTCTCCCTTGGGATTATTAGGTAGCCTTGGATTTTCTGCCAATATCTAACTTATATCTGTCATTCTGCAGGATCTAGTTGATTCTTTCCTGAAAACTGGGCAAAATAAGTGGTCGTTGACCTTTCTTGGACAGTTTTTCACGTACTGGTAAACTATTATCAAATCTCCCTTGAGGGTTTCTAGAGGTACCAACCTAACTATCTGAGCTGCTTCTGATAGATCATGTTCTCTTATACTCTCGTTGGTCTTTTTCAAGCCACCCAGAACTAGATCCAATTCTCCAGCTGGGTGAAGACCAGTCCCTTGCAGAGCTGAGTAATTCCCTGCTGCATATGACGCTCGTCTCATAATACATCTCAGTATGAGATTTGCCTTTCAGGAGATTTACCTGCTTTGCTCGTATTTGCTTGGAATCCTACTGTAGCTCTCACATCCTTTTTTGCAGTCCTTTCACCTCTCCTGTGATTCTGCATTTTGTATTCGTACTTTTGATCTTTCCTTTTTTTTTTTTTTTTTTTTTGGGGGGGGGGGGGGGGGTGGGGGGGGGGGTGGGGGTGTGATTCGGCAGTGCTTTGTACATGTTGTTACCAAATTCCATCTTGCTAGTTTGGACTATTTCCCTAATGTCTTGAGATCATTTTGAATTCTGTTCGCATCTTCTGAAATGCTTGCATCCACTCCCACCTTGGTGTTATCCGCAAATTTTATAAGTGCACTCTCCACTCCATCATCTCCGATGACGGCAAGAAGATACTGCGCTAGGTAATAAAACATTCTTTTTAAAACCTCGCAAAGATAAATAGTGAGTTAAGCTCTGACAAAGAGCACTTCAGGATGAAAAAGGTGTAAGTATATCTTAGCTCTATGACTTCTAATCCCTGCTTGTGTGGATAGTCCACCTGTGCTACATACATGAATAGAGGCTAATTTTTGTGAGGGGCTTTCCTCCCCTACTAGCCTAACTGCAAATGAACAGGGATGCTGATAAACAGAAATACAAAAGGAACCATGTTGTACAGCACAAGCCAGTACTAGAAAGAAGCTTAGTGTTCCAAGAATATACAGCACTGAAGTACTTGTCAGTGTTGCAGTCTTTTGACACAAAAGTGGGACACATCTGAAACCTTATCTTTGCCCTCCACTGCCTAGTGCAAAGAACTGGCACAGTGACAGAACTCATCTTGCTCAGGAGTCAAGATGTTACAAGAGCCATCTCCAGTGGGAAAAAAAAAAAAAAAAGAGAGAAAGAAAAATTAAAAAAAAAAAAGAAAAATAAAAGAAAAAAGGCACTACTCCTATAAGTCTTACAACCCTGGGTTGGCAATCACAGCTTCTGTACTTTTGACAAGCCTGGGAGATTTTGTCTGAACTCAAAAATGTACAGTCTGTGAACTTGCTCTCTGGGGAAATGTCGAGAAGCAATGAATGAAGAGGATACTTTCATTAGCCTTTGGGATGTTGCCAGTGCTCCCTAACTGTTGTCAACTTTGCCACCGCTCATATGATTTTCCCATCCATGTAATCAGTTGTCAAGATGTGTCTTTTTTTGCTTCCAGGAGTTATTCATCTTACCTTTACCTGATGCCATTTTTTCCTATAGAGGGTTGTTTTCTTGCTTGAGCATCCAATGAGAACAATGAGCTGAAAATAAAATAAATTCCAATTGCATCTGTTTTATTGGTGGTGGTGGTGGTGGTGGTGGTTGTGTTTTGTGGGTTTTAGTGAATTTAGTGGTTCTGAATCACGCCAGATCAACAGCCTCTGTGCTGGTATCTTTCTTTTCAGTAGAGCAGATACAGGATCCCTGCAGGCTTTACTGAGGTTCTCGGTAGGACAGAGAGCAGTGTACTGCCTTGGTTGTAGTCTCCACAACAACTGACAGTGAAGGAACATGTTACTAGGGCAAACATTGCTCATAACCTGTGCTGTGGGCTCTGATCCACCACAAACAGCCTGAGACCAGGCTGCCATTGAGCGGCTCCAGGGTCATGAGTAGCTCAGCTGCTTCACTCCGAAGGACCCTGGAAGCTCAGCATGCTGCTGCCAAAGGCCTGAACCCGCTGGCCCTGCTGGCGGCAGGATGGGAGCCTGTTTGTGTCAGGAGATCCCTGAGTGCTTCCTGGGGAAGGCAAAGGAAAATCTTGGCAGAAAGATTTCGATTAGAAAGGGGTGGCTGGCTGCACACTGGAGAGAGATGCCTTGGCCCAGCTGACTTATTCAAACTTGTCTCAGATCTTGATAATGTCACTCTCCATGGGGAGTTCAAAATAAAGGCACAGCTGTGGAAGGATTTCCTACAATGAAGAGGTCCCTCTCTGAAGAATTCATTCCTCTGGAATAAATACAAGTCTAGAAGGAGAAACTGCTGCACTTGGTGAAACTCGATGCAGACCTCTCGTGTGTGTATAGGTGTGAGCCCTTTGGTTTGCATTTCTTTGGCTGTCAGAAGCACACTGACTCCTCTCAGACGCGTATCAGCTACTGCCTTGAGTTCCCACCAGGACCCTGCTTGGGATCCCACCAGGATCCTTGGCTGTGGGAGACACAGAGTCACAGGATCACAGAGTGGTTAAGGTTGCCAGGGACCTCTGTAGGTGATCTGGTCCAACTGGTCCAACTGCTTGAGCAGGGCCACCTGGAGCAGGCTGCCCAGGCCCATGTCCAGGCAGCTTTTGAAGATCTCCATGGAAGAGACTCCACTGCCTCTCCCGCCCTGGCAACCTATGCCAGAGCTCAGTCACCTGCACAATAAAGAGTCCTGTCAGGACTTCTGGCACTTTATTTCAAGCCTTCTTTTCTGTGCAGCAGCTCTGTACAATTTTTCAAGAATGACATGTGTAGACTGTCCCTGATGAGCATTCGAGATCTGAACCTGTTCATGTCTTCGAAATACAGACTCCCCATCTTTCCTCTCTCTCTTCATGAGCAATGATCTGAGCTCATGGCTGATCAGCAGCTGAAGTACCAGTGGGATTCTGAACTAATTTGGTATCCCATCAAATTCTTTGGTATAGCTATACAACAGCTCGATGTTTTAGTGAATAGAGTTAAAAAACAGCCCTCCTGGGTGTATTGGGCCTGCTGATGTTTTCTTGGCTTTTAGAACAGAAAATCTAACTAAAATAATAACCGTATGAACTGCCTCACTTTTTCCTGTTTATTATTGTTACTCAAGCACATGGTATGCCTGAAGGTAGGCTAGCCAAGAAAGCAGTGTAGACAAACTAAAAGCAAGCAAACACTATGGAGCGCCAGCACAGAGCGCCATGATCCAACCCAGGGAAAATCCAGCTGCTGGGTTAATTATTGTTATTTAGTCACATGCCAGAAAACATGTGATTAATTGCAGCGAGAAAATGTACTGCCCTTCATTGACTTTAAAAGGACTCTGCCTGCCAAGAAGAAAGATGAAATCTATGAAGTTAATAAGCTGAAACAGAAACATGGAAGAGGGAGATAAAAGTTGATAGTGGTTCTGCGGCAGGTGAGGCTTCCCATTGCATCCAGCCCCTGCCAAGAGAGCAAGAAAACCCTGACACCCAAGCAGAAGATGTTGTTTTTTTCCTGGCTGAAGTCCTCTAACAGTGGCTTGACAGAGCCCTGGGGAAGTGTGGGAGCGCAGGGAGTTATTTCTTAAGTAGAGGGCTTCTCTGCGGTGCGTAGGTGTGTGCCTGGCTAGCGTGCTGTGACATGAGCCTCCTCCTGGGATCCTTGCCTTCAGGTGTGCTGGTGCACGCTACCTCATGCTGCCAGCCCACTCTGCGCTTGTCGGCAGGAGCTCTGGGTCTAACCTGCTCCAGGGCATGTCTCAAGCATGATTCTGAAAGGGCAGATGACTCGGACAAACCATGCTTTGGGTAAGGCACTGCTCGGCTTGGCAGAGGCTGGTTAAAGGTAGAGTTTCTGCCGGTGCTCCACACGGTGTACAGCTGCCAAGGTCAATATTGTGTGTGCACATTTGTCTCAGCTCTCTCCCGCTACACCTCTGTGGGTACACCAGTGTCCCTAGGCAAGTATCGAGTGAGCTCTTCTACAGAAAGGACACATGGAGAATTTCTGGTAAATGTTTTATACTGCGCTGTGCAGCCAGGGATGTTTGTTCCTGTAACGCTGTCCTGGGACATCCATCTAGAGGGGATGACTCAGACAAGACAATTGACAAATAAGTGGAAGTGCTGCTTACAAAGCTGGGAAATCAGATGCAGCACTTTTCTTGCTCAGCATCACATCGTTCCCTATTCCCAGCATCACAATAGAAAGCATTTCCTAAAGCATGGGCTTTTCCCCTCCTTAGCTAGTGATGGGGAGAGGCTGCAGGTGAAGGCATGTCCCTAGTGCCAGGCTGTCCTGGCACAATCAGGATATGCCAGAGTGCACCCAAGTGGAGGACAAGTCCACTCTTTTCTGATGCTCTCTTCCTCTTCTCCCTCTCCCTGGGAAAGAGACATCTTTTTCTCCACTTCCACTTTTCTCCCTGTCATGAAGAAGTGGTTTTCTGCAGAGTTACCCCCAGTTTACACCAGCGCCTGTGAGATGACAGTTAGAGCAAGTATCTCTCTCTCTCAGATAGAAGGAATGACCTTGCTGGGGAATTTCTGATGCCAAAAATACTACTTCAGTGAAGAAGGCCTCATTTACACCTGTATATACTGGAAGAATCCAATTTACAAGTACAAGTAAAATCATTATCTGACCATCTCTCCATGCATTGCACGTCTGTCCCAGTTCAGCAACAGTTTTGAAAGCCAGAGAAAAAGGTGGACAATGCTGCAGTAGAATGAGAGAGGAAAAAGGATCTAGTCTTGGCTCACAGACCTGCAGATCTTCAGCTTATAGAAACATGACAGAAAGGTCTTTTGTTTGCCATTTGTCTTCTTGGAAGAAAATGCTTGCTACTTTACCTGAAACTCTTGGAAGTACAAAGAGCATGGAAAATACACAGTCTCTGTGATGCAATCCTCGTTTCTCTTTCGAATTACCTTGTGCGATAGATGCTGGGACCAAGTTCATTGTGGTTCAGGAGAGTTACACAGGGGGTGGATCCAGCTGCCTCTGCTGGAAGTGGAATGCTGTAAAGGTGATTTCTCGTGATTTGTTGGTTTTGGCCTGGTTTTCAGAAACAACATCTTTCATGATTTCAACAGATGATGATAAAGGTTTAAAGGCAAAAGGGTCATAGAGGCTACAAAGCAGGTCAATTTCCATCCTCTGCTGTGAATGAGCCTATTTACTGTCTGTTCCAAGGCACTGAAAGATTAAATTTGGGAGAAATCAATATATGACTTCTACAGGCTTTGTGAACTGAAACGGCTGCGAGCATCTCTTTTCTTTCTCACACGAAATATGCTCTTAAGCGTGATACAGAAGACCTGTGCAATTTGTCATAATGATTGTGGGATCCAAACACCACATTTTGCAAATGGCAAATGCGCAAAAGGACGTGATAAAGTAACATGTCTATTGATAACATGTGCTGTGTGAAAAGACTACTTTTAATTTCACAGTGTAAAACCTTCTTGGGGGATATCTGGGAGTACAGTCTATAGCACTGATAAAAAAGCATTGCTGGGATTTGTTTTTTTATCCATGGCTATAAAGCAAAAAGCAGACACTGTGCTAGGGCAGGTGTGTGTGGAGCAGTGACCTTCCTCGGGGTGTGGGGACGTGCACCGCTGCTGACCGTGAGAGCGTGCTGTGCCCAGGGTGAATTGTGTGGGTAGGCTGCTGCAGGCAGCACACCAGTTTTGAGGCATGGGTTCTACCGTGTGCAACTGTGTGGGAGCCAATAATGTGAACATCGAACGAGAGGAAATATCTCTTTTTAAAAAAGCTGGAATCTGAGCTCTATTCAGCCTTCCTGCAATGGCTGCTCTGGAAGTAACTTGTCATTGTCAGTAATCAGGGCGCTTCTCCAGGAAACGTGAGAACTGCTTGCACTGGCTCGAGCTGAAAGCACTTTTTTTAACACCTACTACAGGTGAAGTGGAGATGAGTAAGGAGATGATTTCCACTATCCAGCTGAAACTAAAATATTGTATGGCAAGAAAAGGTTTTCTTTTACCACGCTTCTGAATCATATATCGTTACTGAAGAGAAGCATTTATGATACCTAGGTTAAGTGCTTGTTAAGCATCATCTGCTCCCTGCTGTCTGTATAAGACAACAGGGCCTGATGTCCTGGGGAGCTGGCTGTCCGAATCATGTTCCCTTCAGATGCTGCAGAGAGACGGTCTGAATATGGCCCAGTAATTTTGGAAGGGAAAGCCCTGTATGCGTACCTTTTGTGCCCAGCTCCCTTCCTACCATGCTTCCTTCATTCCTTTTTCCATTTTGTCTTTCTTTTTTCCCTCATTCTCTCACATTCCATGTGGTGAGATGACCACGGTGCAGTTAGCTAGGGAAGATTTTTTTAAAGGGGTAAACCAGAGGTTCTTCTGGTGGAACGCTTTGACTTGGGGAAACCTCTTTCTTGGTCTCCAGGAATGTTACTGTATGCTAATTTAGCAGCATTTTTTATTCTTTGATAGATAGATAGATCACATTACTTGGCTGCAGCCTTACCGATCTGGATTATGAGTTTGAAAAGATAAAGTACCAGCTGAGATTGCAGAGCCACTGTGTGATATGCTCACATTTGTCTTGGTTGCTCAGAAATAGACTGCTGTATTATGCATTAGCACTCGGTGTTTACCCCTAGCCTTAAATGCTAGGCTGGTTCATAGCACTACGGCTGCAAAGCACTGCGTCGCAATCGTGCTTGAGAGGAAAGGATGGAATTTCCTGCCCGTCCTCAGACCATAGATCATCAGTCTTTACTGCTCCTGGCAGCAGTGAGGAATCCAGCATGACTCTAAGAATTCAGATAAATACAATGAACAGGGATCAAATTACCTCAATCAAAGCTGAGGTCATTGTTTCAGCAAGTCTCTCTCCATAGCCGATTCTCTCTTCCACCTATCATCACTCTCCTGTGAGAGATGATTCTGAGCTGTATCACATTTTGAAATCTGATCATCAGCCTCCAGAATGCCACAATTTTTTTTTTTTTTTTTTTTTTTTTTTTTTTTTTTGTGCTGCTGAAGTTCAGTCCAACCACTAAGTGACTCAGCTCAGGAAGAGTAGTTGGCAGTGGGTCTGTAGTTTGTGCTGGCTGCTGCCATCCTTAGTAGGAGGCCTACCAAAGGCTGAGTTGTTCTTTCCTTCCCTCATTGTGGTTTCACCCAGCAGGCAGCGCAGCACCACACAGACGTTCACTCACTCCCCTGCAGCAGGGTGGGGCAGGGGATTGGAGAAATGGTAAAACTCATGGTTTGAGATAAAGACAGTTTAGTAGGACGTAGAAGGAAGGGAAAATAACAACAACAATAATAATGATAAAATAAAATATAGAAAAGAAGTGATGCACAATGTAATTGCTCACCATGCACTGACTGATGCCCAGCCAGTGCCTGAGTAGCAGCAGTCACAGCGCCTTCAGCCAGCTCCCCTGCTTTTATTGTTCTGTGTGACCCCACACGGTATGGAGCACTGCTTTGGCCAGGTTGGGTCAGCTGTCCTGGCACTGTCCCCTCCCAGCTCCTTGGGCACCCCCAGCTCCTGATGGGCAGGGCAGTGTGAGAAGCTGAAAAGTCCATGACTTAGAGTAAGCACTGCTCTGCAACACATAAAGTATCAGTGTGTTATCAACGTTACTCCCACCCTAAATCCAAAGCGCAGCACCACACCAGCTACTGGGAAGAAAGTTAACTCTAACCCAGCCAAAACCAGGACAATCTTCACCACCCATAGAAAAAGAATCTATTTTTTCTGTTCATAAAACCAAAAAACTGCAAGGAATGTTGAACCTTCAAATTTAAGAGGGAGGAAGGACTTCCAGATTTGGATCACTTGACTTGGAAGTACATGGGCTTAAGCTGACACTGTGAACCTTTGCTGGAAAATACAGCATTTGCTGTGTCTGCATCACATGACATAACGTGTTGATTGATTTTTACTGGGGAAAAAACATTAAAAAAACAGCTTCCAGGGGAAATAGTCACTGCTGCGTGCTTTAAAACCAAAGATGTTGCCTTCTTGAAACCAAAATCCGCGAAGATAAATCTTTAGCTCTAATGGGCCTGAAGGTGTTCAGACCTTGCACAGCATACTCTGTGATCATGCAGGATGACACGCTGATTTCAAGGTAAAACGTGCATGATACAGCATTTGCTACTCGGGGTTTTAACAGCTCAGATAACATTCTTGGAGGGTAACAAGATTTTCTGGAAGTGAGCCATTCTAGAATGCTATTGCCAGCACGTCTGCCTACTCTGGGTAGCATCAGAAACTGTGCTGAAAAATTAAACAAACATAGTTCTTGGCATCTCAACAGATGGGAAAGGACATGTTGACTCCCAAGTCTTTAGCTGAGGAGGTAGGCTGTGTCTCATTGTTACCACTGTGCAGTGAGGAATTGCAAAACACCCACATAGATTTTCAGACCTGCTAGCTGCACTTAACCTTTAAACCTGCAAGTACTCAGCCATGAGCATCTAATTTTAAACATCTGAGTAGTCCGACTGACTCCGGTGGGAATATACACTGAATGAAGTTAAACATTTGCATAAATGTTTGCAGGTTCAGGATCTTTCACTACATACACAATTCTTTCACTATAAACACAAACTCAATGCGGGCTGAGTGTTCAGCTCGAGCTCTCAATGCATTAACAAACCTATATCCCTGCAGACGTATTCTAAATTTTATGCTAATGTGTGGTTTCTATATTGTAACACATCTTACATTAGGCTAACGAGTAACCTTTCTCTTGAGAGAGAAGGAATAATATACCTTCTGACATTACTGCATGGGTTTGAGAAAACATGGTCTGAAATGGATCAGCAACACATTAGCTTCTATATATCAAAGAGGTTCAGACATCTTGGTCATAATCTGGGCTTTCTGAGGTCTTCCAAATCTATTTTCTGAGTTCTAGACCTGATCTGAATATCCTCACTCCTGTCATTCCAGGGGCAAGATTGCTTGCATGAGTAAGGGACTGACTCACTTATTCCTAAAGGTGAGGACTGCTTTCCATTCCCACTGCTGAGGATTCATTTACCTCCAGCTAGGTCATTCAAATCCAGAAGAGGATGAGCAACTTTTGTAGTCTTTAGTTGCAAGAACACAGATGCTAACACTCAGAATTAGCCTCTGATCTTGGTTGTGTCTGTTTTAGTGCCTGCTCTCAAATGAATGTGGTAAAACAAGCTCTGTTTTACACCCGAGCTAAGGAGATCAGAATTTGGCCTATTGAATCTAGGTGCCGCACTACAGATCAAAGGAAAAGTTTTGATGATTCCTTCTGCAAATTTCACCCCTATTTGTACTCTCACATGATTGATCTCCCTTTTGTTTAAAGCACTGCGGTTGATACAGAAGCATTTAAATTCTGTGAATCATTCTAGCAATGCTGCGCTTAAAATATGCTAATATTTTCTTTTGAAATGCACTGGAAAAAATCATTTTAAAATGTCTTACATTTTTTCTTGAATTCCTTGCTTTAAGTTTTTTTTTTTTTTTTTTTCAGTTTTGCTTTGCTGACTAAACATGTTAGGACTTTTGAGGTGAAGAGGTATGTGCATGCGAATGTGTTGTAATACAACAGGCAGCTTTTCCTAGAGCTAAAGCTTTATAACATTTTCCGTTCTAAACCTCTGTGTTCTCTGTGGTCTCTGAAATTAAAATGCTTCAGGAGGAAATCTTCTGGCTTTGGACTTTTTCCAAATGTGAATATTTTGGTAAGATTTGAACAAAACTGGTTCAGCCAGTTCAGAATACCAGGAGAGTGAAAAAAAAAGTAAAAATGCTTCTTGAGCTATATAGATCCTTAGAGCCTTCCTTGAGCATTTCTGTGACTTTATCAGCAGAAGGCTGGAAAGTGAACTCTGACATGGAAGTAGCCTTCCTTTAAGGAGATGTGCCTTTGCTTGCTCAAGAGGAAATTAGTTTTGATTTGGCTGAGTTAAAAACCTTTGAAAACTGTGATTGAGCATGTGCAGTGGATTATTTCGGTAAGCTTGTGAAGTGTGCAGCTACAGAAGGATTTTCTGTACATGCATGGCTGGCTAATTTTGCTGGAAAGGGAAAAATCTATCTAAGCACATTGCTAAAATCAGTGAAAATACCTGAGGCTTCAGGAAGACCTTTGAAGGCTGTCTCAAGATCTTTTAGACTATGAAAAGGGCAAGAAAAGATTCTGTAGGCTTTGCAAGACATTTAAAGAGTAAGTGGCCTGCAGAATTCGTAAGGTTAAATGGGATTATGGCTCCAGAATCGAGCACTTGACACATCCGTGCACGTGACGTTCTCGGTGCGGAGCCACGGAAGAGCAGTGCTCTCTCCCTCAGCAGATCTGCCTGGTGAAGGAGCGAGTCCCCACGGCAGCAGGGAACTGCTTCTTCACCTCACTTCCAGCCGATGACAGAGCTTAGCAGGCTGGAGCTTATCAGCATGTTGGCAACCTTGGGCTGCTGAGGCTGCTCCAAATTACACAGAAAGTGTTGCTAATGAAAATTTAGCCTTTGGGGCGACGCGTGTGTGTGCAGCTTTTGCAGCTATGGTGCTCGCTTGCATCAAACATGCTTTGGAGAAATCAAAAACTCTCATCCAGCACGTCTGCATGTCTCCCGGCAGCCTGTACTCTCCAGTGTTCCTCACTTCAAGGGATGCCAGTTGTTTGATTACAGAACTCGTGTTTTGCACAAATTGGTGCCTCCCTCAGCTCCCTCCAAAACCAAGAATCACAATGCTGTGCGTATTGAAAGAGTCATTTGCACTGAAGACACGTCTTTATTTTACACTTCCTGGAGGAATACTTACCTTGGATTTCCTCCTTTGTCTTTTCATCCCTCTCTCCTCTCCACCAGGGCTCTGGCAGGCGGGAAGGCACACAGTTATCCGCTGAAATCTTTGCACACCTGACACCTTCTGCTCAGGCAGTGCCAGCACGGGCACAGCTCAGCCCCTGGGGAGCAGCGGTGCTGGTGAGCAGGTGAGCTCCCAATGCCGTGCCCTTTGGCTGCTGTATCTTCTCCCACTAACGCAGCAGGATTTCCACCAGGCCCAGCACCAGGCTCCTGCCACATCCTGGCACAGGCTGGGGTCCAGCGAGGCTCAGCAGCCGTCGGTGCAGATGCACTGGCAGAGGTCCAATGTTGCTATCAACAGGTGGAGCACAGAAGTGTGGTGTCTGGTCAAAGTGGGTGGTGGTAGAGCAGCCTATTAAAAAACACGGTGAGACAACAGAGAAAACCTCTAAAATCAGGAATGTTGTGTCCTGAGTGGATGCTGTGGCTCTGAAATGATAGAGGTGCTTTTTAATTGCTAGGGAACGTGCCTGTTCCCGTTTCAGTCTTGCATTCTGACTCCTTGTTGTCTCACTGCGCGGAGCCCACCAGGGCTGACCTCCTGGCTGGAGCCAGTCACCCCGAGCCCGGTGTGGGGATGATCGCCAGGCGGGATGCTGCTACCTGGGGTTGTGCAGCGACCTCAGAAGCGGGGTCTTCACTCCTGTGCAGAGACCGAGGCTTACAAACAGATGCAGGCCCCTGCCGCGCACAGAGCACCCGGTGTCCGTGCCTCGCCCTGCCCCGGCCGAGCCGCCCGAGCAGCCTCCCCTGCAGGGCGGCAGCCCCCGGCGCTCCGTTCC
>VXAV01005442.1:174906-190381 GCA_013399715.1 Alectura lathami | reverse complement strand
TAATTTTCCTTTGCGGCTTAGTTGCTCGCACTCACGGAGGTGCCCGCTGGCGGGGCAGGGATGATTTTTGCGTCGTTCTAAGGAAACGTTTTGAGGTGTTGGAGTAATTCATCGATGAGGAAGATGGGTGGAAGTTCAGTACTCCGCAGTTCCCATTTGTGTCAGCCAGACCGGTTTTATTGTAGGGTAGTGCATGAAGCAGTAACTTTACCCAGCAACTCTGTTTAGAAAAATTAATTGTGAACACCTGTGTGCTTGTGTGCCTCCCCACAGACAAAGTCGGGAGCTTTTAGAAACCCTTGTTGGAGCCCTGTGTTGTGCAACAGGACCTGTGGCAAAGCATCTGATAATCTTTATTTTAAAACTTCCCCGAACGAGCCCAGAGATGAGAAGAGGGCGAGCGAGCAAGGCACGCTGCAGTTGAGCAGTGCTACTTGCTAAAAATGGCATTCTCCTTTTAAATGAACAGTGCTGCTTTGCAAGGCTAGCCATGCGAAGCAAGGAGGATCTTTTTATGGTTACTTTGATGCCATTCTGTTCATCAGTGCGTGCATTCCAGGTGAAATTCTGCTGTGTTTGGTGATGGCTGGTTCCTGTGGCAATTCGTGGAAGCAAACGCTTGCACAATGACTTAAGGAACAACTTGCGTGAGCAAGGGTCCGCAGAGTGAGTCGCTGCTGGCTGGTGACTGACTCAGTGCTCTGATTTTCATTTTCCCCAGTAGCTACTGAAGGGTTCAACAGTAACTTTTGGCACAATATATTGAAGTAAGTGTTGAGCCTGTGTGGATAAATACAGGCTCTGATCCTTCAGAGTAGATACAGTAGTGGAAATAGATCAAGCGTGTGATAAAAAGTAAGGCAGTACCCTACAGCCTCTCTTGAAGAACCACGGGAAAGTATTTACAAAGTAAAAGCAATCTTAATGCTGCTGGTTCATAATGGGATAAAGCAGAGCTATCTAAGGCAAATACATCTGCAGATAGAGAAATATATTTTTAACTCCTAGTGTGTTTCACTTTTGAGTTTCCAGTCAGATTTGCAACTGAGCTCAATTCATTTTTACTGCTGGGGAAACTGCAGCATGGGGATAGTGATTTGCACAAGGTCACCTAGAAGACCCAGTGAGAATAAGACAGAAAAGGAACTAGTTCTTCGGAGAACGAGTCTGGTGCTTAATCTACTAGAACCTGCTGCTACTTCCTATTGATAGTCGTACAGCTTTTCATCACGGATTTAAGAGATCTATGATCCCAATACTTGCTTCAGTGTTATAACATCATCATTCTGCTGGAAATGTAATGTACCTTACTGATCTGGGTAATTGGGAGAATTTTAGCAAAGATGAGTTAAAGAAAATGAGATAGTTTCAGCTTCCACATCTTTAAACCTAGCACTGAGTTCAGGCTTATGAACTAAGGCTGTGGTATGGAAGAAAATAGGTACTGTGACCATGAGAAACAAGTGGGGAAATTAACAATTATGTGTGGATTGGTGATTTAGGATTCTATTTTCTGTCAGCGAAGCGTAAAATTTAATCCTGGGCCTCAGAGTATGTTAGCAAATGTAAGTAGGGGAAGATGTGTGTAATGTAATAGCTTTTGAATCTCAATAAAAGGCTTATTAACTTGGTGTCAGACCCTGGTATAAAGCAACAACAAAAACTGCCTTAAACTTACAAACAGAAACCCTGCTGTAGTAAATTTCTTGGTTTATGTGACTCCATGTAGTACTTACTTCTTTCCCACTATTTTGGTGCAATGAAAACAGAGTTGCTTACAGGAGAACGTTGCTTCTTACAATCAGAAGTCTCTGCCATGTTCAGTCTGTACCAAAATTACAGAAGCCAGAAGGGGATAGTTCTTCATTTATGTGAATAAGTAATTTGCATGTTAATTACAGATCTGGTTATACAAACAGAATTGTTTTTTATAAGGGTGATTTCTTCCATATACAGACCTGGTGTGTGTTATCCAGACATGCTGGCCTTCTTTGGTACCACACCCTGTCCTGTGATGTGATGAACACCATCAATTCCTTTTAGAAGAGGTGAAGGTATTCACCCTTCTCCAGGATTGCACCTGAGTAAGAGGAAAAAGTGATCTGTTTGTTTACTTTCTCTTGTTAGAGGAGTGTCAGAGTTGATGTAAGCTTCTGCCTCAGTTGGTTCTTCATTTATCGCCTTCCAAGCTAGCTGGATGCAGCGTGCAGTTCAGCCTTGCCCACGTGTTTGGGCTCTGGCAGCAGTGGTGGGAGCCACAGCCCTGTGTGCGGCGCTCTGGCTAGGTCGGTAGTGGGGCAGCGGGAGCTGAGCATCCATCAGCGGAGCTAAAGCGCGCGGAGTAGAAGCTGAATCATTCATCAATATGTTAATGGTGATAACTAGCATGAAGGAGCAATGGTTCGCATTTAGGACCTAGGCACAAAGCTGTAGCAGAATGAAGTTACTACTTCCCCTTCTGTAATTTAAGGTATGACAGCCTTTTTGCTTTTTTTTAGCCTCTCCAGTGAATCTCCAAAGAAAATGATTGTAAGCGTGAGAGCCAGGGGTTTGGCTCACTCTTTTTCCAGCCGCATCAGTGGGCGGTAGATTGGAAAGAGTGAGTCTGTTTCACCTGTTTGATGGTTAAACAGTTCCTAAATCAGAGGGTGTGACACAAGAAAGCAAGCTGCAAGCCTAACAGTTGTGAGGCTGAGGAAAAGTGTGGGTTACTTTTGTGTTCCCTTAATGTGCTTTATGTTAAACAGCCTTTGGAGTGGAGACTGGAACTTTCCTTCTTGTGGATGAGTTTCCTAACCCACAGCAAAAGGGGTTTGCGCTCTGTGTCGGAGACTTGCACGAAATGGAGCAGATTCTTCAACAGCGTTAGAAAGCTACGCATAGCCTCCCAGGCCACCGTCACTCTGATGTGTCCCCCCCATCTAAGAGTGGTGTGAATTAAATTTTCTGTGTTTGGAAGTCGTTTAGCTTTTTTTTTTTTGAGTCCTTTAACCACTAAGCTTTTCCACAAACGAGTGACTGGCTATTAAAACAACAAAAATCCATCTGTGTTCTAAACTCACTCTCATAATCACTAAAGAAGCAGGCCTGGTGAATGGAGCCCTTCAGGCAGGACAGAGGCTTGAGAAAACACCAAACGCTTCGCTGCTGCCAGGAGTGAAATCCTCATAGGTGTGCCCTGGAGGAGACCTGTAGGCACTGGCTGCCGAAAGCTGAGGCATCAGGAGGAGACGCCTGCTAGGCAAAGCCACAGCTGAGCCAAGGTTTGGAGTCTTCTGGATTTAGGCGGCAGAGTAGCGACAAACTTCTGCTTTTGTTGCCGTATGAAGGTGTTGGTTTTCCTTAATGTAGCCCTCTGTCCTCTTCCTCCATGCTGTGCCTCCCCTTTCCCTCTCCATGCAGTTTAGAGAAAGAGGGCAAAACATTTACCTGGTAATCGGAGACAGATAACTTTTGCCAGTGCTTAAAATAATCATCCCCACAAAACAAATGAAAAACAACACAAACCACCCCCAAAACACTTTGAAGTCGGAGCCTGTTAAGCTTTTGGCTTGCCAGGTTTTCTGAGTGTATGAATTGCAAAAATCTAATTTATGGTTAGTTGAGCCACAAGGAGGCAGGCTTCTCCTGTAGAACTGGTTATGACCCTGTGTATAGTACTGTTTTGTGGATTTTTTTTCTTCGTTTCCTGGGTTTGTGTAGGGCAGGGAAGTGGCTTTTTTTTTTTTTTTTTTTGGTAGGCTTTTGATAGTGGCTGTACCGTAAAGCTAGCTAAGGTGGAAGAAATTCAGAGGATAACAGTGATGCCTTGAGTACCTGATTGACTAAAAGTGACTCAATCATTTTGGGTAAAGCAGAGGGAAAAGGAGCCAGCTGCTTTCTCCTAAACTTTACAAGGATAAAATTTTAGAGCAACTCCTTTCAGCATAAGGAAAGCTTTCTCTTCCTTTTCCTTTTCTCCTGTTTTGGAACCTGTGAACTATTTCAGTTAGCGTTAAATGAGGCTCTTAGGCATGCCATTATGTATTGTATAATGACAGGAGAAGGAGAGCAGGAGAGCTACATGTCTGACAGACTTAGCATACCCGAGCTTCTTTTTGAAGGTTTAAGTAGGAGGCAAAAGGAAGTGTGTTTTAACTTGAGGTGCATTAGCCTGTTTTTGTCAGAGAATGGAACTGCAGGGTGTGAATTCTTCTGGCTCTTTTTCTCATGGTGTGTGAAGGCAGGAGAGCTGTGAGCTTCTTTTTGGAAGGGGGATAAAAGTAACCTCAGTTCTGTTGTCATCTTCTGTCTACGAAAGGCAATGCTGGTTTTAATGGTAAAGTACTGAAAGTTCAGTTTGTTGCATCCTTCTTAAAGGTAACTTCTGTGCCTCGTAAGGATGCCTCGTTGGATGTGATTTCTGATATCCTGATCTTTAGACAAGTGAAAATAGCAAAGACTAAAGAAGTCAAATTATCACATGGCATTCACTTCCTGGGAGGTGCAAGAAGATAGAAAAGGGTGTTGTTCTGTTTACCAGGCAGCAGTTTCCTGTCCAGCAGGTGTTTTTCTTCTACAGGCAATTCTACAACAAATGTGAAAGAAATTAAATGTCTGGGCACTTTGGTGTTGCTATGGCAGGGCAGTGAGAAATTAATTCTTAGACCAACAGCTGATGTCATCCCCCTCGATTCACCCATCAGTTTAGAAACTGATGACTCTGGCTTTGGTTTGGACGCTGTCACTCTTGAATAGCCAATATCTGTTTTTGTTTCGTAGAGAGAGAAGGGAAGCAGGGCTGTAGGGATGACAGGCGGGGCTGAGGGGACAAGAATAACTTCAGTTGCATGAGAAACAGGTTAGTTAACCCGCTTGTCACCTAGTTTGTCCTTCTTGTGAGTACTGTAGGTAGCTGTGCTTCTCAGTGTTATTTCATTGCTGTAGTTTGTTGTTTGCTGTGACCTCTGTGTACAAAAGTTTGTAAATTGTAACGATGTCCTTCGGGAGATGTGGGTTAAGGAATTAAGCAGCATGCAAACTAAGTGTGCCATGTACTCTACCTGTTCGTGCCTTGTCAGTCATGCGTTCTGAGGTGTATTGTAAACAAATGCCATCATTCTTTCAATGTATTCAGGGTCCTTCCAAAAATACAGCTTGAATGTAATACAATGGCACTTTTTTCTAATTTAGACACGGCACAATATTACTTCATATTAAGTAAAAGAGTATTGAGGACCCATTTCAGTGGTGACTAACAATGAAGTAGCTATCACTTGGTCTTTAGTCCAGTGTAGAAGAATAAAATAAAACATCTAAACATGCTAGAGAACTTCAATCTCTGTCTTCAAAATGACATAATTCCATGCTTTTTTTTCCCTTCGAAATGCTGATTTTATGTTTCTCTTGTCAACTCTCTTGCTCCTCTTCTTTGTGTTTCAGTGTAATGTGCTGTCCAAGTGCTTGTGTAAAAGCAATGCTGGGAGGTCAGATCAGAGATACAGTATTGTCCGCTAGAAAGCCTGCTCACAGCGATGCTCTGCTGCGGAGAAGAGATGCCTCTGTGTCTGTGCTGGGTGTCGTGAGAGAGTAACCCTAGTCGAATGTCTAGAAACTGTTTAGAGATAAGAACTCCTGTAGATGGCCTAGAAAATGTGGGTTTGCTTGATTTTTGGTAACCGCGTATATTTTTTTTTAATATGGTACCTTAGGATAAATTGTATCTATTTGGAAACAATTTTCCAAATTTTCTAGGATGCAATTGATCCCGTGCAACTCAGGTGATGAATTTAAGCTGCTCGGATGGTCAGTGCAAACGGCAGATAGAAACTTGTATTTTTAAGCTGATTTGGTTTATTTAAATCTTTTCTTAAATAACGTGCTCAGATGGTAGTTTAGCTGTAATGGTACCAATCAATGTGTAGCCAGGTGGTGTACAAATGTTTTTTCAACTGGACTCAGATAACTTGTTACTAAATGTGATTTTTAGGAGGAGCCAGTGGAGAAGCAACGCATTGCCAGTATGTTGGCAGTGCCATGTGTTGGCAATACACTTGGATTCTAAAAATGAACCTGCAGGAAGTAGCGAGACATTTTCATCTTTTTCCTTCAGTAATAAGAGGTTGAATGTCATTGCCTGAATATATTGGGATAGTGGGGGAATAGAATACCAGAGTGGGTGTTGCGTAAGGTTGTTCTGTTGCCATAATGTAATCCAAACTGGTGGTATCTTCAGCTATGTGAATTTTAAAATCTGAGTACGTTCTGTCATGCTGTTTTGAAATGAGTATGTGCTCATCTGCTTTTTGCTTTTGAGTGAGCTGTCAAGGAAATAAAGCATGAATTGAGGAGGGAAGAGAAATTACTTCTCGTGTACGTTACTGATGCGCACTGAGTGCGTGCCTACCTGCTGTTCTGTAAGGGTTCGTTTGCCAGGTAACCTTGCCATGGCTGAAGCAGCCCTGCAATGTTTGCTGTGTCCTGTGGCAGTTGTTAACGATCGAGACAGTGCAAAACCCAGCATCTGTTTTCTTTCTAAAAACTGTAACTTACACTTCCCCTGTTGGAATATAGCATATTTTCTTCTGTGGCTTTACGGTAGTCCTCTTTGGGGAGGGGGGGGGGCTTTTCTGTGTATCAACTTGCACGTCAAAGTTACCAAATAACTTGTTCCTATGATAGCAGTTTGTAGAGGCTATGCTTGAAGGCTGTCAAAGCTTTATTTTTCCAGTTGTGTTTCCATCTGTCTGAACTGTTTGTTTTCCCCACTGTTCTTTATTTTTTAAACACTGGATTTGTTAATTGCCCAGGGTACCTTGATTGTCATTTAAATGAGTTAAAGTTGAATACCTACACAGATGTTGTTCTCTGCCAGGTGGTATAAAAGAACTATCCCCACAGATAGTTCTGAGCTCTGCTTATGAAATTTGAATGGAAAAGGAATGAGGTAATAAAAGAACAAAGTCTGAATTTTAGAGCATTCTATATATCCACAAAAATTCCTATGTAGTGGGGGAAAAAAAGGCTGTAATTTGAATTTGTCATCATTATAACTATGGACTCTTATACAAAAAAGAGCCTACTGAAAAGTTTGCAGATTCAACTATTAAATAACCTCTTGAAGCTGTAAAATTGTCATACAAGGAGGACACATTTTTTTTTTTTTAAGGAAAATGAACAGTAACTGGAGATTCTGCTGAGTTCAGGCATTAGCCAAGTGCAGTGGGTTGTCTGTACTGAGTAACAGAGCTGCTTGAAACAAAAAGAATTTAGCCAGTGAAGGATTCAACAAAGAGCTGGCACTGAGCTAATGCTATTGTGAACAAATCCTCAAAGAGCCATGACTTGATGAGAAGAAAATGTCTCCTTGTTGTATGAAGTTCCAAATGTTTAACCACCCTGAAAATAATCTGCACAGCTGAAATTGCTTTTGGTTACTGAAATGCATTTGCTTTAGCTGGCCTGTTGGTTTAAGGATGGGCAGTGTGTGTATGGATGTATGTTTTACTGAGATGAAATACTAGGGTTTTTATATAGCTTGACTTTTTTTGCCTAAGTTAAATGGAAAAGTCTGTTCACTCAAGTACACTCGAGTTATCTGAAGACCTCAGTGAGGAAAAGGAAAATTTCCTTATTTCATTTGGTAGCAAGCTGCTACCAGTTAATGATGGCCTGTGTAATTACTGATCTTTGTTCAGATGCTGGGAAACGTCCCTCTCACAAAGCCACTGCTGTGGTAGGCAAGTTACCCAAAATGTGGGGGCGATTGAGTTACAGTATTTTCTGCTGGGGTATTTCGTGAAATTAGGAGAACATATGTTGTTCAGACAGCGTGTTAAATCCTTGTTACGGGCAGTCTCCTGTTACAGTGGAATGCTTCGGACTGTATGAGACCATCCGTTAACAGCAAGTCCGCTCGCCTTCTCCTGCGTTTTACCTACTGGTGGAAAACTGGGTGCGTTCTTTACTCCTCTGGCTTGTGCTTGCATAGCACAGTGTGGATTTGGGTTCTTGCCCTGTTGCTTGGCCAAGCAAGCACCATGGACGCAAAGAAGAGCCATGTCATGTGGTATTAACAAATGGGCAACTGACGTTCTAGTGTGTGGAATAATTATTATGGGCTGATACTTTGTAAAGCTTTATTTTAGGAATGTTCTTTTTAGTTCCACTGATGCAGCACCTATCTTTCTCCCAGCTTTCTTCTTAGGTGGTGGGGAACAGTAAGTGTAGCAAGTGCTGTAAGGACCCTTTGAGAGCTGGAGCTTGGTTTTCCTGCTTGGTACACTCTTAGGAGCTGTAGTTATGCCTTCTAAATGGATAGATGCCTGTGGATGCCAACCCTCGCCCCACTTGCTGGGCTGCGTCGTGTCAGTTAATGAGCACCCTGTATGTTGCAGCTCTTGCTAGTTAAATCAAAAGGCATTTGCAGTCTGAAAGAAGCATTTCAACCAAAAGTAGTCAGCAGTAGCCTTGCAAGCAGTAGCACTTATTTGTCTCTTTAGGTTTCATAGTGAAGCTAAGGTGCAAAAAGTGAGTGGAGAGGGAGCGGAGTGGAAGGTGTTGGTGCCTCCACTGTGTGACTGTGAGTTAGAAACACATCAGGACAAATAGAAACTTCTGCTGATCAAGGGAAGAGGGGGGGAAAAAACTCAAGGACTTGTCTGCAGTGACTGTCAGGGTTGTGAGAGGTGTAGTAATTATACAGTTCCTTGGTTAAGGTGCAGTTGTTCAGTTATTCCCTCCACTTACTGAATATGCCCCAGTAAAAATAGGCAAGAGATTAATCTTGATGTTCATCTTAGCCTAGGCCTGAAGTACCTGGCTTATACACGGCAAAAGTTATTTGCTTAAAAATCCATTTTGGTTACCTACTGCGGTAACTAATGCAGGTTATAGTGGTGTTCTAGGAAAATACTACCTGCACCCTGGGAACAATAGCTAGAAAGGCAAGGTAACCTCAGCCTGCGGTCACTTGTGTCCTTTCTCTTATGTGCTTGCAATCTCAAGAGCAAGAGTCGTATGCAAAACTGTTTTTACATGCATGCGTGGTCTTGGAGTGTGAGGAGGGGTGTGAGTGTGGTTTTTAAATATTCCTTAATGGTTGTAAATGTTTCAAATATGGCCATGACTGTGTTTTTATTTAGTGATACACTAAAGTAGCTTTTTTTTTTTTTTCAGTTAAGCATGTAGAAAGTATTTCTGACAGTTTCAAGAAGTGCATTTGCTAAGTTGTCTGTGTGTAAGTAATGATTTCTTGAAAAACTTGGCTGTTGTAAATGTTGTCTGACAGTACTGGAGAGCCTAGTGAAAAGATACCCCAAACTGCTTCAGGAGAAATTTGACTGTTTGCCTTGTAGCGCTGTCTGGAGTCCTGGTTCTGTTGTACAAACGGTTGAGTGGTCTTGACAGGTTCTTTCTACGCTGTGAGTTTAGAAAAGGGTTCTTCCTAGAAACATTTAGATACCTGTGAGTGAACGTTGGCTGTGGTCTTCCAGTGGAAATTCTCATGGGGTCATCTTTTGGTGTGGCCTTTTGTTCCAAACAACCCTTTCTGTCTACACGTGTCTCAACAAGCTGTTTTAGAGAATTGGCTTGTAAGGATTAAAACTTGATAATGGAGTGGACTCCAACAAATGGTGATGTCCCAACCTGTACTCAAATGGAAGAGACAACTCAAGCTTTTCTGGCTTTGTTAAAGTGTGGTGTGACCTAGTGTTGCTAAGCTTTGAGGAGAGCAGGACTGGACTGCATTGTGGATCTGGGTGTGATGCAGTAGTCAAGCTAGGTGGAGAACCACGGCTTGTGCCTGGTCCTGTGTGGTTGATGCTCACCGCTTCTGAAATCTTCAGTTCATGCATGCTCTGTTTTGTTTAGGATTGTGCTTTTTTAATGTTTATTTCACAGAGCAGCTACAGCTCAGATGCAGGAAACGGCTGGGAAATATCTTGGCATTTGTTCAGATTGACTGTGACTGTGGTTGTCCTCTCACAATATTGTTATCCCAGCTACTTCCAGAAGTTTCCAGTGACAGATCTGGATAAGCATGCAAGAAAATTCTTTTTTATTCTACTCCCTGAATTTTGTGCATTTGTAATATATATATATTTTTTTTTAAAAAGGGCAGGAATATCCTTGGTGTTCCAAAAACTATGAAAAAAAAAAAAGACAATTCAGGGATGTTGTTAGACGACTCTTGGAGTATGGGAGTACTTTGGATGTCACTTTCTTTGAGTGCTTTACAATGCCTGAACCAATTGCTCTTTAATTGTAAATTGTTTTGAAGACTTATTTTTTTGTGAAGTGCTGCATGAGTAACTTGGTTAAGTCTTGTGAGAGCTGCTAAAATGGTGTGAAGAAATATCAGTTTTAGTACACCGTTTGTGATGAAATGATGAATAAGAAAAGTGAATAAGCAAGTGCATTGCTAGCTGCAGATAGCTGTGGAACTGTTCCACTTCCCTCTAGTACTGCCAGGGTACTTTGTCAGACCATCATGGCACAGGGTGGATTTCTTCTAAATCATACCTTAGTAAAGGCAGGTTTTTAGGTGGAGATTATATTATATTACACAAATAAGGATAGACGTAAAACTGGTTTTAACATTTTTTTAAATGAAGAAATTAGTCTTCATGTAGATACCGCCACATTGCTGTTTTTCATACAGTATTTGAACAAGTGTTACTTTATTCTTTTTGTTTATTTCTATAGATCAAGTTTTGTTTCTCTTTCTGGAAGTGGTGGAAGGAGTGTTAAGTGATCAGTCTGGAAAATTTACTTCTACGTCGGTGTCTATCAAAATAATTATTGTGGGCATTTAGTTAGAGTTCTTTTGGTTTTACTGTGATCAGCTAGTGCTTGTGGATATCAGTTCTCAAGCACTGAATTTGTTTAGCTGGCCCTTTTGCCAGTTCGAGGGAGAGGAATCTCCAATGGGAGAGGTTCTGGAAGTATAGCAGTGTAACTGTTCTCCTGGCAACTGTGCTGTGTTTTCATTTAGGCTGTTCCCATGCTCTTACTGGCAGTAGACTGCAGCAGCTGGGATGTCAGCATGTTTGCTTTCTTGTGACATGGCTTATTCTTCTTTTTCAGGCATATCAGTTTAACACAGTAATTTTATAGTCTTTTTTTTTTTAGTGTATTTGAATGCCCTTTTGCCATTATACAAATAGCAAAAAAAGAAAAGGCAGTGAAAAAGGCAGTGGAATGGCAGGAAGTGCTAGGGCTTCCTTTCTGGTTTTGGAAGCTACAGTGGTGATCGCGCTCCCGAGTGCCATTTCTTGCCTGTAGTTCAATGACCAAGCTGTCGATTCTCTTCTTCCTTCTGAGTGCTGGAGAAAAATAAATCGTTTTTCCCAGCTGTGTCAGTGAACAGCAGTGCTTGCCAGTTCACACAGTGATGTTGGTGTGGGTAGAACTTCTGGCGGGTGGGAGTTGCCCCAGTCAGGCTGTTCGTATAGGTTGATACGTGGTGTGGGCTGTGTTTCTGCAGCTGCCTCGAGTACTACCATGCATGAAAATGTGGTCTTATTTTGTCCATGTTAACTTTAAGATTGCTCCTCTAAATACTTTGCCCAAAAGTATTTTTGTTTCTGTTGCAGAAATGGCAATTGGTGACTTGTCTCTAATAAAAATACAGATGCCTTTTAGAATCTTACAGTTTGAGTAATTAATCCCTGCCATGGCGCTCAGAGTCAGTTATGTTGTACTGTGGCTAAACATCTCAGTACAGCACCGTGCAGCTGCTAAAACTTGAATGAGGATAAACACTCAAACTGACTGTCACAGCTCCCATTTGCTTTCTTTAAGGACATGAGTACTTTATAAATCTTCAGTTCAGGATCTTTGTCTTTTAAAGCGTGTTCCAAATCGTGAGCCTCTTGTGTGCATCAGCATTGTATTTTACATGCTACTGAAATGAAATTTTGCTAAGGCATTCTGGGATGAGACTTCCCCTAATTTTACTTTGGGGAAGCTGGTGACAAATCAAAACAGCTCTTACAGAACTTCAGCTGGATGACAGCAGGTAGTGTTTTTGGTTTTGCTGTTGTCTCCTTACTCTTTGGATTAAACAGAAGTCAGGAGAGAAACGTAAGGAACAGCAGAGATGAGTGTGTGCCGCTTGGGCTGCTGCAAGCAGTTCTGACGCACCTTCATGCATGAGGCTGGTGACTGTTATAACTTGCAGGCAGTGTGGGCTTGACTGAGCGGTCAGCTTGCTTCACATTTCCTAACCCTTAAAATGAGGAGAAGGCTCGTTTCCTATATCCTTCTTGCTCACTCCATTTCCTCTTCTATTGGAAAAAAATAAATGGTCACCACCTCCATTCCATTTTGTATTGTTGGCTTTGTGTAAATGTATTTTAGCTGTACTTTAGACTTTCCACCTCTTTGCTGACCTCTGGGAACTTCATTATTCTGTTCTGTTTCGCTTCTGGCATGCAGGTGTTCATGTTCTCTCTTGGCAAATGTGAACGTGCAATGTGTCCACATGTTAAAGGAATGACTTGCCAAAGTGTAGAAGGTGGTGGCTGATGGCTAAAGAGAAACAAAACGCATCTTGTGTTAACGCTCAATGGAACTGTTTTCTCACTCACTGGGGCTTTGTTGCAGCAAACAGTTTAAACTAGGAACTGGCTGCTTCCGCTTCTGATGTCCCAAACCAGACAGTTTCCTTGGAGGAAAAAGGGCCACAAGAATCTAATCATTTTAGTAGTATCTGGCACACACCAGCACACATCTTATTTGTGTTCTGCAACAGAGGAGGGAAATAAGATGACACAGGCTGCGTCTTTGTTTTAAAAGGCATAGTCTCTGTTATGCGTAATTATGTCATCAGCCACTAACAATGCATCCTGTGTAAGAAAAGGAAGAAATAGGGGAAGATAAGCAGTAGGTCATAAAGGAAAGACATCCTAAAGAAACTTAGCCTTTTGCTTCCCTTTTCTCTGAAAATCATCCCTAAGAGAATGAGTGTGCTTCATTCTGATCTTACTGTTAGTATCGAAGGCTGCCTGCATTACCTGCTTTCTGCCTGAAAGTCAGAACCAGTTCAGCTGAAGGAAATCTGGGGAGAACAGGCTGATGCAGATCAGTTTGTTTGCTTGTTTGTGCTGATGGCAACAATGTATACTGTTGGTTAGCCTATTAAATTCACTTAGCTTTGAGGCTTACAAAACAATAAAGTCTCACTGCAAAGAATAGCAATGCAGTTTTAGAATAAGCTCTTCAGTGTGCCCATTTACAAAGTTCACTTGTAGACAAATACAAATATTTCCCATTAAGAACAAACATGAGTGGAAAGCTGTTCTTTTCATGTTTATATTTTGTTGTTTATGCTGTTTTATCCCTTTACTTACCCATTTGCTCTTGTCTTGACAGCTTGACTCTGATTTATTTCTTTTTCAGTCATGTCTGGATTTGAGGATTTGAGTGGTGACAATTATGTGTTTGTGTAGACTTTGAACATCAAGGAAAAGGAATCTTTCAACTGCCTTAGATTAACATTAACAGAGGAGGAGGCTTTTAGAAGCAGAAAACACATCCATGTTGATATTTCAGAGACTTTTGCAGCTATGAATTGTGGTATATGGAGAGATTAAATATGTGGTACACGGATATACAACACAGAGGGGAAAAAAAAAAAGAAGCTGTCCAGTCATGTTTCCCTATCTTGGGTGATCTGGGGTGTACCACTTCTGGGGCTGAGATGCAAAAAACTTCCAAGCCACGGTGATCTGTGAAAGCCTGAGTGCTGTGTAAGCACCAATCATACTTCAAAACTGCTAAAAGAAAAAAAATTCAGCTACGCGGGAGAACCTGCAAGCCGAGTTACAGCTTGAACTGTGGCGAAGCCATAAGGTAAGGAAAACCTTTAAAGAGGAAGGTCGACCTCTTCTTAACCATCATGGGACTCCAGTCATTGAAGCAGTGGATTTAGATTTTCTTTAACACTAGAATGCATGTCTGAAAACTAAAATTATGCCACTTTTTTCCATCGATGACTCTTTAAGAATCCATAGTAACTTTTGGTAGGTGGTGAATCAGGTTCTAATGAGCTTGGGACTTCCATGGCTCCCCCTGAGTTCAGTGCCCCTGCTACAAAACAGTTATTGTAGAACTGGGATTTCACTTTTCCTTTGTGCCGTCATCCTGTCGGTAAGTGGTGCTGGTGCCAGCACTGTTTGGCTGCCTGCACGGCTTCAGCTTATTTCAAAACTGATCAGAAGGTGCTTTGAGAGGTCTGCAGTTACAAAGGGGAGATGAAATTGCCAACTGAATTCTATCCCGTGGTTCGGTATCTACACATTTTAACTTGTTTACTATTTTAGAAGGTGTTTTTCAAACCTTACTTAAATAGTAGACTTGGGCTGCTAAGTTGCATCTTTCAGGACAGTGTGCATTTGTGAAGACTCTGTTTTCCAGCTGCCTGCCCAGTGACGCAGTAATTCTGAGTGAGTTCCATGTTCATCATCCCTTGCCATCCGCCTTTGTTACTTAAAACAAAACCTGTCTTGTCACATTGCTGTAAAAGAAATTGGGATGGGGACTTCTACTATCATAACAAGAAATGAGGCACTATTTTTTTTCCCAAAGTATTCTTGCCATTTGATGTGAGTACTTTATTTTACTTATAAACTGTGTGCATGGAGTGAAAGTGAAAAGTCTTTTACAAGCAGATTAGCTTGTTCTTGATTTTTGCATTTGTACTGTTTTGCAGCCTTTAAAACTTTTAGAATCTATTGGAGCTTGTTACTTTTTGAGGATGGCAAACTGTCAGATTCCCTATTTCACATCACCATCTATTCTGTGCTAGTTCAAAGCGACAGGAGTGTCAGAGCTTTCACTTCTCTGTGTGGCTGTAGATCACCACCTTGTTTTCTAGATCTTGGGTTGCTAGATGGCTGTAGTTGAACGTGTTTTCCAAAACAAGGCAGTGTTGACCTGAAGTGTCACAGAGATTTGGACATCGTAATAATTTCTTCCATGAAGGATGACAGAATAGAATAAAATCTGTATGGACAAGTTATTTGTGTTTTTCTTTTTGGACATAGGAGGAAAAATAGGCTTCTACTGAACTATCTCGTGATGTGACATTATGAGCACATGGTCATGATTAATGCAGAAGTATACCTAATTAAAAGTTTGACAGTACTTTCATTTTTTTTCCTCTTGCTTTCACAGTTGTGTAGTGTAAACTAATTGGAGTGAACAGCAACCATCCTAATACACACAACTGTGACTCTCAAAGAAAACAGAAAGCGGTAGCCTTTGGGAGCTTTCAGGAGTCCTTGAAGAAGCATGCTGTTCTTTACAGCTGAGTCTTTTGCAGAGCCTGAACAGCAACTTCTGCATCCAGTTGTCATCAGCTAATAACAAATCCTGGTGCACAGCAAATGCTTGGAATTCACTAAGGTTTAGTAGCCTTTTTTTGGATCGTGACAAAGTAGTACAGAGGCTATCAAACTTACGAGTTGAAACCAATGTTGATTTTCAAGCT
>VXAV01005442.1:149016-174895 GCA_013399715.1 Alectura lathami | reverse complement strand
GATTTTCAAGCTGTTGCTGAAATCAGCCTTCTGTTCAGAGGGCCACTGTTCTTCCAGGGAGCACAGGCAGGAAGGGGGCTTTGGTTCTGTTTACAAGGATCACCAAGCATCTGCTTCTGTGCTCACTGGCTTTCTTTGTGTCCTGTAACTGTGCTGTCCCTCTCACTTCTCTGTTTTCTCCCTTCCAGCTGATACTTCTCTGCTGCAATCAAGGAGCCATTTAGTTTCTGTCCTCAGGAGTATTTTCTTTCTGTATCTTTGTACAGAGCTATGCTGTTTAAGTGGGTAGCAACCCTGCCCATGGCAGGGGGGCTGAAAGTAAATGATATTTAAGGTCCCTTCCAACCTAAGCCATTCTGTGATTTTTCTGATGCAAGCCATACATCTAGTCTCTGACTTCACAATGGAGTTCTTACCTGCAGAATTTTTTTTTTGGACATAGGTGCAGACTGCTACCCTTTGTGTGTGTTAGGGGAAATTATGTAACATATTTTTGTCATTAAACAAGAATCATTTTTCCCCCTTCTGCTTAGAGAATTCTCACTTTAGTGTGGAAGGGGCAAACTCAGAAACAAAGGGAAGAAATAACATGGTTGTCACCCTGCTGGAGGGAAAGCGTGATGCAATGCTATGCTGGTGGTAATCAGATCCCAGAGAAATAAATGATTTTACAGAAAAGCAGCTCTTCAGACTGAGTTTCAGGGGGGAAATAATGAAACTTCAGTTTACTGTGTCAGGGAAACTGACAGTTTCAAACTGAAGTATGAATTTATCAAGGAGGTTTTTTTGAATGAAGGAGCAAGGGTTAGCTTAAAAATGGCTTCACAGTTTCTGCCAAATCTGAATTTGTAGACTCTGCTGGCTTTCTTTTTCCAGAGAAATCTGTTCTAGTGGCATTCTTGGAGTCTGTTTGGTGTGGCGTAACTCCAAAGCACTGGGAATTTGTTTCTCAGGAGTGGTGATGTAGCTATTTCTTTATTCTACTCGCATACAAAATCAACCATCTTTGTTCTGCTCATTCTAACATATTCATTCCATAAAATAGATAAAACTGTCAGTATTTGTCTTTGAAGCTTCCCTTGCCTTTGTGACATTTTCAATTGCTTGACTTGAAGGGAAGAACTGGCTTTGAAACACAGGAATTTATATTTACTGAATATGGAACTTCACATTTCTGCTTCTCACATCTGAGATTTGCCTATAGAGAAGGTACTGATGAGAGTATAGAATGTGAACTGAAGAGTAATACAGTCTGTTAGTGTAGATTACTAACAAAGTAGATCTATTAATAGAAGTTATCACAGTGCAGAGCCCCCCCTCCAATTTAGCCTCTGGAGCTGCACATCAACAGCTAGATGCAGGAGCTGGAACATTGCCTGGTGCTCAGAAGCAGTTGAGAATGGCTTCTGGATTGTAAACTTTCTTTTAACATCTTTGACCTTAAGCTAAAGTGTTGTTACATGGCTTCACTGAACAGACAGTATAAGCATTTGTCTGAGGTGAGCAGAAAGCAATCCATTCAGTGACTTTTTTTTTCTTTTTTAAAAAAAGCAACACACAGGAATTCTCCCCTCCATTATTTCCTCTCTATCCAAGTAACAGCTTTGAAGGGTTTTTGACAGCCTGATGCCATTTTTCAGTGGAAAGGTCAAATCTTTCAAGCAGTTGTTCTTTCCCATTGCCATAATGGCAGTATCCTTTGCTGTACCATACTGAGTAACTTGTTTTCTGGTCAGAAAGCAAGCCGTTGCTGCACGGCTACTTACCGGTTAAAGTGGTCTCAATTTGTGCAGAAGGCAAATAGCTGACAAATATTTTGTTCACAGCCAGGTTTTAAATGTGCCTGACTCACTGTGATTACCAGTTCAGTAACCGCCACTTCTCCAGGACGGGCAGCTGATGGCCTTAGGCTGCTGGAGAACGCTGCTTGTCTTGAATTTTTGGGAAATGTGACTCCAATTGTTAAGCTGCCACCAACTCTTAAGGCAACCGTGCTGGAAAAAAGTGTTTCTAAGCCCAGAGCTTTCTGGTTCTGCACAAACTGTCATGTGAGCCTTTATAAAAGGAGGGGAGGCAGGCAACTTTTCCTTGCCCTGCTTCAGAATTTAATTTCTCAGGAAATGCATGAACTCGGGGGAGTGAATTTCTGAAGCCAAATGCAGTACTGGTGTTCCTGTGTTGATTAATCAACCAGTTCTGGTAGTTTGAACTGTCGCTATGCTTCTGAAGAATGCACTTGGAACAGCTGAAGAATCTTTCATAATTGCTACAAGACTGAGAATTTTCACTATATTTAAACTTCTCATTACTCCATATCCTCTTTTAAAAGGCGGGAAGAGCAACTGTTCATCAGTACAGGAAATGTCTGGACGAAGTTTTTTTTCTTTTGAGTGCCCATATTCAGCCCCCAGCATTGTTCTTCCCCCACATCTCCTTCCTCTCTTGTTTGAGGTGGATTGAATTGATCTCTCTTAAACAGATTTTTAGATATAAATCTTTGTTTTGCTGTGGAGGAGGGAGATTATCAGGAGAACAGAGTATGGAGAAGGGTGTTACTGAATACAAGGGGCAGCCTAATGTCCAATCTGAATTATTTTCCTGGTGTCTTGCTCAGACAACTGTGTGTGATGGAGTATGGGAGTATGTTTTTACCAGCAACTATGAAGCTCTCTCTTCTTTTTTGGGTAGGTGAGAGGCTGCATGGCTGCAGATCTTGTTTTTAGCACAAGTGTGTGTGTGTGTATATATATGTATATAAATAAAAATCTACATAGCAAATTTCAAAGTTCAAGGACTAAATGTGTCATCTAGTTTGAGGCATTTTGACACCTCTAAGGGTATGATGACTTTCCTCCTGGCTGATCTAGATTTTCATTTCCTCCCCATTTGGAGATATGCAGTACGATCGGTAGCATCTTGAACCTCAAGTTTTAAACTTCCTGGTTAGACTCCAAAGAGCAAGGCTATGAGCAATTTCAGAAATCTTGTGATTTTTATATTATGTTGGAAGCTCTTTTGCTTTGAATTTAAGGGGAGATCTTGAAGAAGAAAGACTCATCACCAGGCATTACAAATACCTTTTTTTTTTTCTTTGGTTGTGCTGTATTGTACTGAAATATGCTTAACCTGTAGAAAGTATTGCTAATTTTTTAAGCTCCTACTTGTTTAGTTCCTTTTTCTAGTAGTGTGAAAAGTTTCCATTCTTCTGTGTATGCTGGGATGTGGAGAAATCGTGAACTCTCTCTTCCTCGTATCTGCAGCATGTGCCATTGAGAAATGCTGTTGTAGATGGAAATGCATCAAAATCATTGCTGTTGCTTGCTAGTTTGGCTGCACTTCCTGTGAGAATTTATTGACAAAAGGACTGTGATTGAATCCACAACTGCAGTGGAGTGCAAAACTACAGGACCAATGCAGCAGACCCAGCTAGGACCTTGGAAACCCAACGGCATGTCTGTCTTGCCATGGAGATTAGTCCTGCTCTTCCTGCTTATGAATGACGGAGTGCAGTCAGCCTTGGCTCTCTGAGGTGAGTGGGATATGTTTTGCTATTCTCCACTACATGAAGATGGATTAGGATCAGGTTTTTAGGATGTGGCTCACCAGGCAAAACGAAAGACTGCTTCTGAGTGAGAGTGTTGTAGAGAAAAATTGTTCAGGGTGGAAAGGAGATTCTGAAAGCAACAAGGATATTTGATGGCTATTCATTTTCAAGTCAAGCAAATGAATATTGTGGCTCATTCAGCTGTGCTACACACATTGTGTAAACTCCATCACTATTACTTCTTTCTGACTATTGTAGTAACTTTATTCAGTATTTGGACCAATCGTTTTCATATAAGAATTCTGCAAAACTCAGTCATATTTTCTATTTAGGTGACTAGCAGCTCACAACATAAAGAACATGAAATATGGAAAGGTAGTGAGGCAAGAGTAGTGAACAAATTCCAGTGCACAGTTCATATGCACGTTTGTGGTGCAGTAGGGTGTTCACTCAGGAGCTGTTTGGAGATGAGGCTTCACGGTCATTAATAGTGTTACCATGGATCTCTGACAAATGTGTACGTTGTTGTTGAAGGTGCATTAACTGATGCTGAACGCTGCATGAAACAGTGGTAATCAGAGCAGCGTGTTTGTGTAAGTCTAGCCACATCACTCCTCCATTGTCAGGAAACAGAAGTGGACAGGAGAGCACCACTGAATGAAAATAGTGACCAGTCTTGCTAGGGGTCCAGTAAGCACGTATGTGAGCCCTATTACCTAAAAACAGAATTATCAGACAACTGCAAGAAAATTGACAAACTGGCACGCCCTTTTTGCTTTGCCACACTGTTAAAGCTTTGTTGTGGAGTTTTGAGGCAGTGCCTCTGTCTATAAACTCTGGTAAGGCAACACAATTTGGAAGCAGAGCAATAGTGATAAGGAAGCAATTTTCCTTTTACCTTGACTTTCAGCCTCTCTGTAAAAGCAATCTAGCTCATGTGACTGCTGTGGTCATTTGCAGGAAACCCCTGTTATCACCTTATTAGCAGTAATATGTTTCTTCTGTCTCAGTTATTGTGTATTCATACCTGCTTAGCAAGAAGAGAGAAGTGAGCAGTTCTAGTAGGCTAGTAAAAGCAGCTTTGCTAGACCTAGATNGGAGTGAAAGAGGCTCAGAAAAGATGATAGTGTTGAAGAAGGGCAGTAAAGGAAAAACGTATACCAAAGGGGTGTCATCAACACAGCACAGTCAGAATAGCTGCTCTGCTTTAGGAGAAGAGTTGGCAGAGAACAGGGAGTGGGCACTATAGAGATGAAGGAGCAGATGGGTCTTAGCGAAAGGCGGGTAGAACATAGAATGAATTTAAGCATGTTATTTTTGATCTTGTGCCTTTAAAGTGGCAGTGGGCAGAGCAACCACCTGTTCTTTATCATCACTTTTTAGAAAATGTAAATAAGCCTAAATGTTAATTCACTACTGAAATTTCATGTCAGCTTACTCCTAGAATACTTGCTGGCTTGTTTGCTTCCTACACAGATGGAGAGTTTTGAGGAAAAACTAGAGGTTTCTGTGAAGACAACTCTCCTGACAACTTGCTATTGTATAGGTTAAATTAGGTATTGGTTAACTTAAGAACCAATCAACCCATTTAGGTATTGATATATATATATATATGCAGGTCTGATGCAGTAAGTTGGTTGGGTGCACCTCTTGCTGATCTGTGTGGTGCACAGTCTTGATTGACTATGTTCCATTATGGTTCTAGGTTTTGTGCCCACTTTGTATTTTTCCTCTCAGTGAAGTTTGCACTAGCTCTCAGTCCTAGGAGTGCAGTCTGCTTGCATTGAAGAGAAACTGTTGGAGGATCTTGCGTCTTAGTTAAAAGTGGGGAACTGCAGGTAGCGTCCTTGGATAGGACTTCATCTTTCTTTTCACCAGGAGGGGGAATGCTTCAAGCATACTTGATTTGTGCCTTAGTAGAGGCTGCAAAACTCCAAATACAGACATGATGCAAACTTGCACCAAGCGGTACCTCTTTGGCATGCAAAATCGCTGTTGTAGATGCAGCTGGTGTAAGCCACATCCATTATTAAAAGTTAATGTTTTCAACCAGCTGAAGTCAGCCTACTCTATGCTTATTTTTTCCCAGAGAAGTATAGTAGGAGGATGGGGACTCTTCAGAAGGTTGGAAGCTGTTGTGACACTAATTCATACTACACGGGGTCAGACACGTGGCATGTTTCAAAGCCTAAATGCAATCCAGATAGTTGGGATCTCCCTTGAAGTTCTTTGCAAAAATTTGGTGCCAAAACAGTGTTGCTAGCTAGGCCTAATAGCTGCTCTGTGCTGTGAAAATATGGGGGTTCAGGTCCAACATGCACTATTGAACATGCTGGACATCTGCCTGCGCTTATGTCACTGTATCTCCCTGAATGTTATTGCTCAGTATTCTTGTAGAAAGGAAATTGCATCACATAAATTTCCTCAAGTCCTGGGGCATATGTTTTGTTTGGTTCCTGACCAGGATTCAAGGGCATAGTTGAGAACACGAGTCCAGTCTGAACTCAAGTGTGTTCAGAAACTACAGACGACTCCATTCCTTAAAAAGAAAAGGGCTGCTAGGGTTAAATGAGAAAAATTAAAACACAGATACAGTGATTAACAAATTCCTGACTGTAGGCTTTGGATGCTGTTTGGTGCTGGTTTTTCTGCATGTGTATGTTCTTTCATTAACAATCAGTGTATACATAAGCATTAACCTTACGAATTTACATGAAGGAACAGGTATCACCTGTATCTGGTGGTTATTTCCATCTTCAGAAACTTCTGATGCTAAATTGTTGTGTTAATTTCTGTAAAATTAGAACTCTGAGATTCCTGTATGGTACTGCTAGTATTAAGTGATGCAACTTGAAGTTGCAATTTTTCTAATCACCTCTGATTACATTTTCGTTTCTTGCATGGCAGGGGTAATTAAATGTTCACTGAGTATAGTGCTTTAGGTCTTGCTGACAAAACCTGTTCCAGAAAGTGCTAATTCCTGTTCTAGCTAATAGTCTTACAGCCTGTTTTAACACAAAATTATTAGTTGCAGACTTAGTGTCAAAGCAAAAATGAAAGCAGCAAATTTTATGTGCATGTAGGCACTTTGAGACACAGTGTAGCTGGCTGTCCTGAATTACAGTGAGCTGTAGAACTAGCTCACCTGAAATAGTGGTACTTATTGGACACGTTCTTCAGTACAGCATTTCGTTTTATACCTGTCAGTTGCTTCTACGTTGCTACCCTGGCTTCAGCATAAGAAAATGGTCAGGCCAGAGCAAGTGGATTTCAGTTTCCGTCAGTGTTCCAGAGTGTTGTCTAAGAGGAGATCTGGGTGAGAATGTGACGGTGTCCCTGTTGCCTTTCAGAAGTTGCACAATGAACGTTATTCTGTCTCCTGCCATCTTAAAATACTGGACAATCCTTTCCTACATCACTTGGTGCCATTAAGAGATGCAGAAAAGACTGAAGTTCTAGATGTACTTATTTGTGTGAATTCTGACTGCTACAGATGAGTATTTTCTGCAGGGTGCTTAATGACTGAATTGAAGTGATGGAAAGGTCATTCATGTTTCACAGAACAGCATGCGAATTTGTGCTGTGCAGCAGCCTCAAATTAGGTGTCTAGTTGTGACTTAGTGAGGAAACACTGCGCTTCGCTGTGCGCAGCTGCTGCCTGTGGGAACCGCAGTACAGTGGTTAGCGCTTGGGGCATCTTTCAGGAATATAAGGCAAAGAAGCTATTGTGACGCTCTCCAGCATTGTAAAGAGTAAGACTTCCTCTTTGGTATGCCAGCTGGCTTTAGAAAACTTGGTTTTGAATAACCTGTACACCTGAAGTGAATTTCTAGATGAGTAGAGGATTAAAGTTCATACCACTCTTGTCGGTACGCTTCTGTGATGTTCTGTTTGTTAATTCAGCACAGGTTTTCAAAAGTTAAGACATAAACTACTGAAGACATGTCTTTAGTTCTCCTAAACTAAAAGACAATTTTATGAAAACTCAGTTGTCAGTATCTTATGCAGAATGTAGTGCGTTACCATATTAGAATTTTTTTTAAGTTACGGAAGCAGTATGGAATATTGAGTTTGTAACAATTTCTACAAAAGGATCATAGAATCATAGAGTGGTTTGGGTTGGAAGGGACCCTAAAGATCACCTAGTTCCAACCCCCCTGCCATGGGCAGGGACACCTCCCACTGGGCCTGGTTGCTCAGAGCCCCATCCAGCCTGGCCTGGAACAATTCCAGGGAGGGGGCACACACAGCCTCTCTGGGCAACCTGTGCCAGTGTCTCACAACCCTCACTGCAAATAATTTCTTCCTAATATCTAGCCTAAATCTCCTCTCTTCCAGTCTGTGGCCATTACCCCTCGTCCTGTGGCTACATGTCCTTCTAAAGAGTCCCTCCCCAGCTCTGCTGTAGGCCCCCTTCAGGTACTGGAAGGCCACTATCAGGTCCCCCTGGAGCCTTCTCTTCCCCAGGCTGAACAACCCCAGCTCCCTCAGCCTCATATATAGTCTTATAGATTTGAAGCGTGTCTTTGCTTGCTGTGAATATATAGAGTTCTAACTTTAAGAGAGAATACTCTTGACACTTCCTGTGAAACACTTCTTTGCAATCTCTGTTTTCCAAGACAACCAGTGATTTCACGGCAAAATAACTGCAGAAAAATTAGTCCTGAATCAAATTTGAGCATTAGCTTTTTCATCCTTTTGCTATAAGGCATGCTCACACGAAATTGTAATAAATAAATAAATAAATCAAACTTTACTTATCTAGCCTGTCTGTTGTGCTAGAGGAGTATTGATTGTTCCTGAAATTGATTTAGAGATGCAGCTTGCTGTATGCCTCTCTGACAACTATATAAAATCTGTGGGCCTGTTCCAAATGTTTCTTAGCATTTGTGTTACCAACAGACTCCCGATTGTTCCAATGGCATTGCTGTTGGTGTCCTGCCCAGGAAATGGGCAGCGCTACATGCCATCTGAAGCGCTGATGCAACGCCCCCTTCTCGTGAGTGGAATTTTCAAAGCAACTTTTAATGCTTCTGGATTAGACATTGAAAGCATCTCACTGTGGCCATAAATGCCTCCCTATTCCTTAACAGCCTGCCTGTAAGATTGCATCAGTTGCATTTTCTTTGTCTAATGTTATACTGGACAGATTACTTATCCTGCTTCTGCAGTTCCAGAGCTGCACTTTGTCTTTAACTAATAAACAGCAGAGACAGTCGGGCACAAATCTGCCCTTTTCTCAAAATTGTTTTGACAATTACATTTCGATCTCTGTCGCTGAAGACAAATGCTGCGCGTTGTGTTCTGTGCTAGCACCTCTTGAGTGACAAGCTTTGGGAACCTCACTGTTTGTTAAAGGAAGAGCCAAGCCCGAATAGTTTGGATGGAAATACAGCTGAGCCTTTTTGTTCTGGTTGGGTTCTCTCAACTTGGTGACTTTTAACTGGAAGATTACAGCTGGTGATGTGTACTGCAATGTGCTGGCTTGTTATTCTGCGTGCTTATTTTCTACTTTATATTTTCCATAGTATCTTAATTCTCCTCCTTAGTCGCTTCATCCCTTCCTCCCTGTCCTCCTCCTGCAAGAGAGGCCCAGTAGATGTATATGGACCATACGTATGGTCTGCTGTTCCATCTCTTGATGGGTTTCATTGTGGCTCCCTGTACCAGGTGTAAAAGTGCCAGGCTCAGTCAGGTTCTTGATACTGCCCCTCAGCCCCAGTGCATCTTTAACAGATCCCAATGGTTTTGAAGCCCCCACTAGTGGTCAAACCACTGAGGGAGGGATTAGTGGTTCTTATCCTGGGAAGCAATGACTTCTACTCTCATCACCTGCCTGTTGGCTTTCGGGAGAGTTGCCCAGACACCATGCTCCCTCCGGGCTCTGGAGGCAGCTGTGATGTCCATCTGAACCTCTTCTTGGTCTGAACAGTGGATGCAAGTGTTTTCTTCAGGGGTGCTGGAAAAGGTCTCTAATCTGGAACTCCGTCATTTGTTTTTGTAAATGTTCTCTAGCTAGCTAGCAGCCAGATTTTTTGTAGGTTGCATAGTTTCCCAGATGACTAATAGTAACATCTTTCAAGCAAGTAAACTTGTATTTCTCTAGTGGTTTGGAGAAGTTTGGAGCAAGAATACTGGGGTTTGAACAAGGATAATTCACTGTAAATTAGCATTCTATTAATTCCCGAAAGACTACATGTACGAAACAACCACCTTCTCATGAGTGATCTCCTGTAAGGGGAGCTGAGTTGCCCTCAGACCCTTTGCCTTCGTTTTAGGTGATACTCCTGTTCCTAGCAGCCTTCTGTTGAGAGTGGTTAGGAGTAATATTAAAGATGTCCTTGAAGTTTGTATCTTTCGAGGCTGTGAGATCTACAGTGGTTTGGATGCTTGGTTATGAAAACATTTGTTCAGAGCCTGACTGATAAATTAAGACTAAGCTTCCTTCATTTAACTTAAACAGGAAAAGAATGCTGTTACTTGTGAAGGCTTGGTGGCAAGGTTAGCTGGTGTGAAACGTCTCTCCAGGAACACTAGCTAGCTTCTTGTAAAGATAATTTCTAAAATGCATGAACATTTGTAGAAGCACGATTATTATTCATTTAAGGCATTTTCTACCTTTGTAGATAATGTTTTAAACATCTTCCCTGAGTTAAAACAGTTTAACTGTTGTTCAGCTAAATTAATGTCCAACTCTTACATGCATGCTTGTAAGTCTCCAAGGTTAACTGGCAAGTCTTTATATTGAGTCTGTGCCTTCTCTGAAGCCGTTGCCTGATTTTTCCTGTATCCTTTTTGATTATGATTTTGAATTACTCTGAAGACATGGCAGAGAGGTCAGGTTTTCCCCAAGGTAAGACTGCAGAATTGCAAGGTATTAGGAATACCATAGCGCTAATCTTCAGTACTGCTTCAGCAATTAGGTGGATGTTAAGTGCTCAAAATCCCTTCACTGGTTAATGAGGACAGGCTGCTAACAACATGCATCTCTGAAAGGAGATTTGTGCTAAGGACCTACTTTTTACATGGTAAATTACCTCCAATCTGTTTGCAGAATAGGTTTTGGAAAATTTTTATATGAAGTTGAGGATAAACTTAAAGCTGATAGGCCTAATATACAGGGTATGTGAGATCTATATTTTCTCTCTAATTATTAGGCTACAGGTACCTTTGCTGGCACTAATGAGAATCATTTACTTTGTATTTTTACTGTGTAAGTATGTATGTACTAGAGTTACTTTGTCCCCCCTCCAATATTTTTCAGTATTAGCTCTTGGCTTTAAGTATTGTAATTAACATTCTACCTTTTACCTCTGCCTCCTTCCTGAATGATTTCTCTCCACCAAGAGCCCAGCTTTGGCAAATCCATAGGCTTTATTCCTCAAGATTCTTTTTTATTAAATTTCATCTAACTTGCACTTTGGCTTATTGCATCATACAGAAAGTAGTTAATCTCTTTAGGCTTCAGACTTACTGAATTGCAGTCGGAGTTTGATTAGAACTCCTATTTTTGTGCAGGGGAGCCGTCCTGCTGGCGGAAGAAAGGAAGGTGGGGTTTGGGGGAAGTTTACCTATATAAGATGGGAGGGAAGGAACTGTCTTGTGTGTTGTTGTTTGTTTTGGTCTCAGCCTATGTAAAGTTGAAGAGGTTCTTACGGACTTTAATTTTGTCTTTCTCTTATCTGGGGACCTTCCAGTTGTCTTGACTGTTATCTGAATTCTTCCTTTCCTTGAAATTATTTCTTGTATATTTGTAGCATAGCACCCTGCCTTCTAAAGCTATGGCATTTTTTGCAGATCTTGCGATCAAGATATGAGGCTTCCCTCCTCCCAAACCATTAATTAGTGCAAAGCACTAGTAGTCACATGAAACAGTATTTTTTTTTTTTCTAAAAAAGCTGTGCAGGTTGTTACAGTACTAACTAAAGTACTGCAATGCAAGGTTTGTCTTTGTAGTAACTTTAGAGAAAGATCAGAAACTTAATTCTGTGGAGTTTTAATCTTTCTGTCAAATGGTTTTTACACAAGTATAGGAGTCTTGCCTTTATTAGGAAAGATTGGCTTCAGAAAAGTAATCCTTAGAGTAATTTCCTTTCGTTGTCAGCGTGAAGAAATTTAGTACCACATTGTTTGGCTTTTAGCACTTGCTAAGTGAAATTAAATTGCACGTCTGTTTGTTTCCAAAATGATCATTTTGGATGTTTGACAAGCATGCTTGCTGTTATCGCGCACTCCAACACTCACTCTGGGATTGTTTCCCCATTAAAAATAATACCAAGGCTGCCTACGAATCTAACTGGAAAACTAGTAAAGCTGTTTTATCTTTCAGAGTATTCAGAACAGCTATGTCCCAGTTAAGACCTCAGATGTCTGCTAACCTGGGTAGCCATCCAAGTAAATAAACTTTTCTATTCTCTCAGCCTGTGCCTGCCTTCTTGTTGTTCTCTGCTGCTGGTGTCCATTTTCAGTCTCTTAGCCATTACAACGAGGAAGAGCTGAGTAACACCGATCAGCTATCACGCGCTTTCTGGTGAAGCCTGCTTGGGTGACTGTTGGCACCCAGGAAATGTGTGCCCAGTGGTCTGATTTGCTGCAGGCCGAGCATGCAGTGCTGTGGTTTCCTGGCAGGGAGAGCCCGAGCTGGCAGCTCGGAGCGGGTGCGCACTGCCATGCCAGCCTGTGGGTCGCGCAAGGGGGTCCACAGCCAGGTGGCAAGCTGAAGATTGTGGGGATGGTTCTGCAGGTCATTGGGGAAGTGCTGATGTGAGTTCTGTCCAAAACACAGCCTTTGGGATTAAGAGGAAAACTACCGTTTATTCATGTGCCCATTTGTGCTGGCAGACTGGCTGACACTTTAATTCAGCTCTTGCTCTTTATTTTCTGTTTAGGAAATACACGAATTCTGTAGCAGCATGTTGCTGTCATGTCCTCCTTCTGAAGCCTTACAATTGTCTTGCAAAAAGTGTCAGGAGTATCCTTCTTGTAAAAAAAAAAAAAAAAAAAAAAAAAAAAAAGAGAGAGATGAAAAACAGGGAAAACCTTAAATGCAATATTCTTTGTGTATGTAACAATTTCCATGTTGGGAAATTCTCACAAAGAAATGCTTAAATCCTTGACACAGTGTTGGGATGGCTAATGAGGCAGCCTGTATTAACTGCACTGAAAATCTGTCTGTTGCTGTGTGTCTGACGATTCTGTAATCCTCAGTTAGCTTTGTCTCTTGAATGGATGGAGTACTGTCTGTGGCATGCCTTCCTCCAAGGGTTTGAAGAGAAAGGAGTTGGAAGTCCTTTCAGTCACCTTCTCCAGATGGAACAAAACACTGCTGGATAATATTTGCATGTATAAATCAGACAACTCTGACGAACTTGCCAAGTTATTCTTTAATCATCAATGAAACAGAATTTTCTTAGCAGGCAATGCCTTAATTGGTAGGCCAAGAGGTATAGCTGGTGAGCTAATAATCTTTATTTAAATGGAGTATTATTCAGAATGGGAGGCTCATCAACCCACAGATATGCGTATGCACAGAAAGTCAGGTTAGCGAGTTGCTTGCATTTTTCCTATCTTACTTTGATAAAGCATTTTTTAAATGTTTACTTCTGTATAGACGTTATCAATAATGTAATTAAAAAGTCATATCAAAGATGAAAATGTTTCTTTGCGTGTGAGTCATTGGAAGGCTAATATGAGAACTTGATAAGATCACGAGTAGGAGTAAGAGGAAGCCAAACTTGGTTTTCTTGTGCTGCAGTGAAGCTTGGCAGCCTGAGAATTCTAGATTCTGCATTGCTTTATTAATACCTTTCTCGTAATGGATGACATGCGGTATGTTCCTTCTAGGATAAGAGAAGTATTGATTGCCAGAACAGCTATTTTACTTTGTTCTCTCTTGTAACTATTTTTCCTACAAAAGGAATAAGTTTCAATTGAGTTTGCTGGTTGTGTAACAAAAAAAGCTGTTCATCCTAATAATTTTTTGTTGACCAGCAACTTTATGCATCTGCTGCGGTGTTTGGCTTTGTCATAATAACATGAGGGACCAACACTATTAGTCAGTGTTGCAGTGCAAGGTGGTGTGGGACATTTTAGAGAGACTTCTAATAGCCTGTATCAGCTTCTGGAAAGGAAGTCTAGGAAGGGAACCTATGTTTTATTTTTTTAAAACTTTTTAAGCAGGAATTGTACAATGGAAATGTGATTTTTGTTTCTAGCAGGCTGTTGTTTTGTTACAAAAAGGTTACTGCTTGCTTATAACGAAGAAAATGAAAACCTGAAAAACGAACAGAACAAATGCCATATCTCAAAGCTTTGTGCCTTTTATAAGTATTAAATATGCATTGTGACTTTGTCAAACCATTAGTTTCCATTTTTCTTGTGTGCATGAGAGCTTTTTAATTTTTTTGTTTAAGTTTAGGACAAACTTCTTGTAAAGGAAAACAATCTCTTGAGAAAATACCTGTTTTTTGGGCTCAATAGGGTTCTCTAAAATGCAAGTGAATTCCAGGATATTGAACTCACTTTTAAGCGCGCCAGTCTTCTGTGGCATTGTGCATATGACAAAAATTGGTTTGCATTTCTACATATTTGTAGCTGGATATCCCAGGATCAGTAGAGATGAGCTTTAAGATTTTTTTTAACTGATTTGTCAGCTGTAACTAAAGATATTGCCAATGCATGCTTGTAGCACATCGTTCTGTCTGCTGAACCAATGCGGAAAGCAGATAAATGCAAGCTGCACTGCAAAAAGTCTGGTACAAGAACAGGAGAAGCTAGCTTTTGTGTTGCTAAAACATTCCCTTTAGTTTTCAGTCCTGTGTTTCAGGGAAAGCCAAACATCCTCAGTTTATCACCAGTGAGGTGGTGTTATTGATCTTTCAGCAGTTGTTTTATTTGGATTGCCTGACACCTTGTGTATTTCCTTCTTCCTTCACTCTTTTTTCCCCTGACTTCCGAAACCTAGTCTCTTAGTGTTTGGCAATAAAAACATTATTTTCCTCAAAAGTTTACAAGTTTTCAGTATAGTTTCTAGAAGGTTCAGAGCCCTGCAGCTTGTACTTGCCCTCTCCAAAAAAAAAAAAAAAAAAAATTAAGGATACAGCTCTCCTCTTTTTAAGGAAAGGGAAATGTAACAACTCAGTTATGCAAAAAAAAAAAAAAAAAAAAAAAAAAAAAAAAAACCCACCAAAAAACCAAACCTATCACCAACCAGTATTTTATTTAATCTCCGAAGGAATGATTTAATTAAGGGAGCAAATATTTATTTTCTGTAATCTGGAATATATGGTATTCATACTACTGCACTGTCTAGATATTATTAAGATTCATTTTGGGCTTCAGAGCAGTTTTTTTTCTTGATTGCTTGTTTCCACTAGTACAGAGCTCTACGTTTTTCATTTTGGTGAAGCCATTCTGCATGATCTCTGCCGCTTTGCAAGTGTAGAAATAATCTCAAGATGCATTGATCTTCCACAGTTAAACCTGAATATACAGATTCTTATTTGTCCTTCAGTGTATGAATTCAGGGTTTGTGTAAGCAGTATCTTTTGTTCTCCTTTCCACTCCCCCCATTTCTTCCCTTTGTGTTGCAGATGAGCCCTTTGGTTCTGAAAAATCTCTTAAAACTTTGTCCATCGGTTCTGCAGGTTCTGTGTTATTCCTCGCAGGTTCCTGTCGTTCCACTGTCACTACAGACTTTTCTAGAACTTAGCCTGATCAGTAGGTCGGCCTCTGTAAAGATTGTTTCAGACCCCTACCCTCCCAGCAGTGCTCACCCTCTTTGTTGTGACTGAGGCCTTCAGTACAAGGGGGGTGGTTTTTCGTGATGGGTGTTGCCCAGAGTTATCCCTAAGGGTTGTCATCAGGTCTGTAAACTGCTTGAGAGGTACAGTGTGTTTTTCTGTGGTGGGGAGGAGGGCAAACAAGAATAAGCATGTGAAATGAAAACTTCTTTGGGGACAGACTGATGGGGCTGGGGCTGTTCAGCCTGGAGAAGAGAAGGCTCTGGGGAGACCTGATAGCGGCCCTCCAGTACCTGAAGGGGGGCTACAAGAAAGAAGGGGACAGACTCTTTAGCAGGGTCTGTTGTGATAGGACATGGGGAAATAACTTAAACTGAGAGAGGGGAGATTTAGACTGGACATAAGGAAAGTCCTTTTATGATGAGGGCAGTGAAGCACTGGCACAAGTTGCCCAGAGAGGTGGTGGCTGCTCCATCCCTGGAGACCTTCAAGGTCAGGCTGGACCTTGAAGCAACCTGACTCAGGGCTCTGAGCAACCTGACCCAGCTGTAGGTGTCCCTGCTTACTGCAGGGTGGTTGGACTGGGTGGCCTTTAAAGGTCCCTTCCAACTCAAGCAATTCGATGATCCTATGACAGTCTTTTTTGTCCACTCTTCTGTACAGAGTGCTTTATGTTAGACTTGAAATAAACCAAAAACCCTTCTTAATCCAGAAACCTAGTGGAGTGCAAGATGGTAGTAAAAATCCATTAACACAGAAGAACTGGGCTAAGAAATCTAAATTATAAAGGAGTGAAAAAATGTACTACTTTATCAACCTGTAAGTGCTTAATGTCAGAAGGTACAGGGATGGGTGCATCCCCATGTGAAGGGACACGAAGTACAAGGTGCTCTTTGTTATTCATAAGGCTTAAAGCAGGCTTGCCAGGGAACTGTTTCTGAATGCTGAATTTGCTAGGTGAGACTTGAATGACTGCGATATCCTAGGCTTGAAAAATCTACTCCTTACCTGCAATGTCGTCAAGGGTGTCTCATTAGTCCATAAATACAGTTTTGCTGTTTGTTAAACATTTCTGGAGAACAGCACTAAAGGATATTTGAAAATCTAAAAATGAAATAGCCTTGTTTGTACTCAGTAATGCTAGCAGCGGTTGTTTGTAGTCATGGGAATAAAATGATGCTTAAGACAGAGTCGATACCTTCTCTTAGTAGAGTGTGAACTGCAGTACAAAAACTTGTGTAAGCTCATCTTTGCCTCAGGTTGATTTCATAAATGCATGATCTTCCTGTGTCCAAAGCTAATCAATAAACCTGTGTTTGCTGCTGCAGGCTGACGGTAACCCACCAATAAACCAAGGTTATTGCTTATAGTTCTTGTTTAATAAGACATTATTGTATCCAAATGCGTTTAAACCAATAGTCTGATTAAAAAAAAATACTTAAAATGGTGTTTGGTAACAAAAACCTCATGTAGATCATCAATGTTAATATATTCTACTTGGTTTTACCTTTTCAAATATTATTTCAATAATTCTGAGAAGTCCCTCATGTCTGACAATTCACACCTGTCATCTCTAGGAATGGGCCAGTTGCTGCTTTCAGTATCTCCATTTGAAGAATGTGCCTATGAAGGGAAACTGTTGTCCAAGATATGCACCAGTTGCTTTAATCAGGAGCATTTCTGCTTGTGTGAGAAGATTTAGAGAGTAAATATATATTGTTAGCATTGTGTCTAAATGTGCTGTTGTAACAAATGGTTAGCACTGGGCATGTCTCTGATGGGGAGGGATTTTGAGTGTTTTGCCTTTAGTGCTGTTGGTAAAGGAGTCACAAGCACAAGAAATAGTAAAATCAGTGGCTGATGGGTGCATGGCTTCGAAGCAATGATGGGAAACAGAAGTGAACAGTGCTTAGCACTGTTTTAGAACTGCGGTCATCCCAAATTACAGTATAGGTTTTTCAGGTGCGGGTTGCTGCTGACAGTAAGCAACTTCTTTTTATAGTGCAAGCAGTCAGAAAGGTTTAGAAAAAGGTAACGGGCCAGCCTTGTGAAATGCAGGATCAGAACAATTTTTTTGATGTCAGGTTGAAGAAGTAAAGCTGACAGCTTTCAGAAGCGTTGTAAGAAACCACAACTATACCCTGCTCAGTTTGTACTGCAGCTTGGGTCAGCAGTGCATAATCAGTCCCAGCGTCCAAGAATTCTCTACAGTGCTAAGGACTGCTTCATCCTCTTAGAGGAAGTGTAAGCATGTGAGTGTGCATGTTTGAGTGAAAAGAATGAAAAACGGGGGAAAAAGCTGGAGTCACCAAGTGCTTGGCACTGACAAAAAGTACCAAACTTGGCTTTTGGGAAGTAGCATTCAGTACCTGGAGAAGTTAACGTGTGTCGGGTCCTGTGTGCATCTGTTCCCCTCCTTCCCCAATTCATTAAATCAGTGAATGTAGCTTTTAGTGCTTGTGCAGGCATAGGGGACTTTATCTTTCAGAATTTTCTTTAACAGTTCATTTTTTTCAACTTTAATCTACACATGTGAAGAATATCCGTCAGCAGAATGGCACATCCTTTAAGAGGTGACTTAATCTGTGTCTCTGTCCCTTATCTGTGTTTTCCTGCAAATGTGAAATAAATGAGTTTTCAAGTGGTCTCTGTTTTTAATAATAAGCCTTTTAAAAGTTGCCTTTATCTGAAATGCACGTATCCAGTAGTGAGAATTAAATGTCAAAGAAATACTTGCTTTCAATTGTTGCTTGGTGGTTCTGAAGTCTTTGTTCATTTTTCTCTAGGAGTTCTTCCACATCTGTGTGTTTCTGAGTAATTTTTAACCTGCTCCCTCCCCCCAACAAGAAAACTCTTCCGATGAACGGTTCCTTTTCTTTCCTTCCTCGTTCTTCTTTCTCCAAATGCTTGTGAATCTGTTGTTCAATTCAAAATAAACTTCAATATTCCAACTTGTCTGGTTTCAAAGAACTTGACAAAAGTAGTAGGTAATGACAAATCAGAGTATAACTTTCCCAAAGGAGCAGCTGTATTGTGAAATATTTGTAACTTCTTTTGGGCTAAGATTGCAAAGCCTAGTTTGTCATGGACTTAGCTTGCGTAGTTCTGTTTTCTGTTCTGGCCTAACTGAAACATTAAAAATAATAGTGAAGTTGCATTTTAGGCTGTATCCCAACTATTAATCTAGCCATGTGAATTAGATTTTAAGGAGTTGTGACAGATTGGATGAACTCATTAGCCTAGAAATTGCTTTTGAATTATTAGCCTGGTTAAATGTGAAGCATGGCTGTGCTAAGTACTACTCTTCTGACCCTCAGTTTCACTTTGCATGCTGTGACTCTGTGTCAGAGCTTCTTTCCAGTACAAACAAAATGGAGTAAAAGAATAGAGCGATATGTGCTGTTTTTTCATTTTAAATCTGGCCTAAAAATTGAAGCCAGTCAACTTCTCGTTAGTTCATCTGCACTATTCAGAACAATTTGTCAGGAGGATGGGGCAATATCAAAGAACTTCTGACTCATGCAGTTTTATGCCCTCTGAGTTTGATGAATAACTTGTTTCTTGTTCTATCTTCTAACTCTTCCAGGTGAAACAAACTGTTCTAGGACTTGGGAAATATCCAGAAAAGATTGTTGATTTCAGGAATGTTGTAATTCAGGCTTGATAACTTTCATCAGCCAGTCCTTTCACTTCACTTCAAATACCTCATTGTGATGAGGAGTTACAGATGATTTGAAGGACGACAAACGAAGCAAAGGAAGCAACTGTCCTGATATCTACATGTAGTATCTAACATTATACCTATTCCCTTCATCCCCCTGTTGTCTGAACTGTTGGGGTTGAGCAGCTGTTCTGTGTTTGTAAAGGATGAACCTGCTTAAAAATCTATGTAAAATGAGTTTTGTATAAAACAGATTAAATGGTCTATACAATCAGTGAAAGTGGAAAAATAAAGCCATAGCAATCTGATTGCACAGTCTAGTGTTTAAAGTCATTTGATGTTTGTTTTCATTTTTTTCTGGTGAGTTGTCTCTGATAAAGTGCCACTGTGTTGATTCAATTTATAATGACCTGTCTAAAGACAGAGATCACCTTTTAGCCAGAGAGAAGGTTGCTGTCCCACAGACATGATGATAGAGTTAGGTAGTAATTGGAAAAGAGCAGATGAGTAAGATTTCACATTTAAGTGGAGCTACTGCTGTGCAAAAGTGAGGACTGCCTCTGCAGATTGAGAGGGCGTAAATAAAACCCATTTCAGACTGAGGCAAGGGAAGAAAACATCATTACTCAGATCATGTATTTTACTGTGTCTCTGTGGAATAGCCAATGCTAAAATCATCCCCGCTCCTTTTCCAGCACATCAGCTATTTCATTCAGTCAGTTGCCCCGCTGCTTTAACTTACAGAAAATAAGTGGATAACAATGAGGAAAAAACATAATATCCTATTAATGAAACATGAATTCCTTATGGTCTTGAAAGCTGTGCTTTTTTTTTCTTAAAAAAAATTTTTAGTGCCAGATACTTAGTGCATTACCTGGCTATATATGTACTTGATTGACCACCAGCATATGAACGAGCTAGGATGTCTGCATTAGGTAGTTCACACATTCATGGCAGTATAGCTACAGCACTGCAATGATCTTTCTAGAATATGAAACTTTCCCTTCAGTACAATCACCAGACTGATGACTGTATTCTTACTAAAGCTAATTTATTGGAAGCTGTTTTCAATTGTAAAAACATACATAGTCTTTCCTGAAAGTGATGTAGTCCTTATTCCCTTATCTTTTTTTTTTTTTAGCACTTTTCTAATCCATTACAATGTATTTTTCAGGAAGCTAAACACAGTCTTATTTTGACTAAATTTTCAAAATGCTACTGTCATTTGCTTCTAGACAGTTGATATTTATTGAATTTTTCCTTTTTTGTAAGATCTTATTTCTCATGTTTTTTTTTTTTTTTTTTGAGGTAATGTATCTTTTCAGTTTGTTACTATTGATCTCCTATGGTTAGGATTTCAAATCTCATCTCAATTCCAAAGAACACTTAAGTTTTGTCTTCCAGTGATGGTTCAAATTGCTCTTCAGGTTTTCTGTTGCAATTTTGAAAGTGTGTTTGGTCTGTGTATACATATGCACTCACGTGAATTTAAGGAGTCTCTCCTCAGATCAGTTTATTTTTCTAAAATTGGGATGACTTCTGTCTTAAATTTCAATATATGTGCGTATATAGTGTGAGGAGAACATTGAATGCAGTGCAGTATTATGTATTGTCTAAATGGAAGGTGGGAGTGGCATTTTGCTGTCATCTTTTATATCCCAGTAGTGACTTCCAGATCAGATGATGGCTTTTACTTCATCTTGTGGCATTTTCCAATATTAAAGCTAATATTCCATTTCCAAGTTGGTAGTTAAAAAAAAAAAAAAAAGTTTGAGGTAATGAATACTAGAAAATGGTAGCTCATAAAACCCTGCAGGAGGATTTAAATTTAAACTTTGAAAATAAACTTTGAAAACTTTCTACTACTTTGAGCAGATGTTAGCAGCCTTAAAGTGGAATCTGCAAGTGAGTGTCAGTCTTTCCTGTTGAAACCTTTGGAGCTGTTAAGTTCTAAGACATCTGTTATTGATAGGTTTGAGAGCAGCACAAAAGCTTTTCTGCATTGCACCTGGTTTATCTGTCATACTTGGATCAATCTTTAGCTCAGTATTTTTCGTCTCTTAGGTCAGTTTCTATTATTGGGGTTCTTTTGTAGCATTGGCATGCCACCTCAGTGAAGAGCGTGCGGTTGGTGACCTCTCCTCTGAGGGATTTCGGATGAATAGGCCTTAACTTGAGCAGGCTTGAGCTCCCATCTCCTGGCTAGGCCTTAACATCCAGGAGGAGGTTTCCCACCTCTTTTTAGAGCCAGATTAACTTCAGTGTGTGTGTACAGCATGAAGCTGGCTTCCAGCTTGCTGCTTGCAAGTGCACAGTATTCTTGGGATACTTCAGGGCCCGGGTCGGTCGTTTCTAAACACCTCCCTGCCAGTCCTGAAAAACTTGCTCTCCTATGAGCAGGCTTGTGCGCTGCTGTCTGTGTGTGACGCTGGAAGGTTACGTTCTCCCAGGCCTCATGGGTATCTCAGATATGCAGTGACAAACGTGGAGGTTTTGCACACAGGGCCTGAGCTGTGTCTGAACGGCTCCCTTTGAAGAGTGCCTGTAAAACTCAGCTGTGTAAAGCATCTGCTGCTCTGCGCTGTACCGTGCTATCTGTTTGCTGAGGGCTGAACAAGTGGGGCTCCAGCTGGATGAAATGCACTTTCTCAGGAAGTAGGGGCAAACTAATAAAGCAGAGCTTGGTGGAAAAGCAGCACTGTGGCTAGAAGCAGAACCTGTAGTGGATATCTGAAATGAATGATTTCCTGCCCTCAAGGTGAGGGTCTGTATGGGCTTTAAATCTTACTAAACTGTGCTTTGTCTTGTAACAACAGGTTCACACCCAGGAAGAAAAAAACAAACAGTATGCTTTTTTTTTTCCAGCTGGTGCCTTGTTGCAGAATAGTTTTATCAAAGGTATAACGCAGTATAGTTCTGTGTTGAGTAGAGATGTAAAGCCCCACCTACTCCAGATACAAATATTAGTACTAAAATTTAGAAGTAGTTTGAAGGAAGGATAGATATCCCTTATCTCTGTGGTAATTTGTATTTCCTCCTCCTGATGCAGGGGTCTACTTTTCACGCTTGGTTGCTGGCTTGTAATAGACACTTGTCCCATGGTGGAACTGAGCTTTTATTTAGTAGCCTAGTAGTCCGAAGTGTTTCAGATGAACAGCTTTGTTTAGATCTGGCAAAAGTGAAAGACATTATTGGCAACTTTGTGTGAATTTCATGCTATGGAGCCTTTTAATGTTTAAATTCATTAGTAGGTATCACTTATTGGGTGGAACTACTGTTGGAATTTTGAAACCATACTAAAACTGCACTTACTGTGGACAATATTTCTCATTTTGTTTTTTTTTTTCATTAGCATCAGTGTTGAACTGCACATTCTTAGTAGTGATGCTACATGTCCTATAGCACGTGTCCAGAGCTGCAGAGACTTGTCAATGCCCAATGTTGGGATGGAAGGGAAAAATGTAGAGAACTATTGAAGGCAGAAGTCATCTGTCAGATGCAAGCTTCTCATAAATTTATCTAATTAAGGGAGTGACTTAGTCCCACAGATTTTTTTTCCATCTGTGTTCAAAAGGTGTCCTTGAAAGAGGCTCCCTTGTTTTTCAGTGGCTCAGTTCCTGAATCTGAAGATGAACAGTTTCCTATTCTTTTCAAGTCAATCTCACTTTTTGCTTTCCAATTGTTTTCTTGGACAATAAAACAGTGCTTTTGCATACTATACAAAAGGTTTGAGGCACAAATTGAGACAAGGTAATTGAAGTTGCTATCTATAGCTTGTTTCTATGCCTGTGTTAGTTTTCTGCTAGGGCTGAGGAAAATATGGTATAATGTTTTGTTTCTTCGTTGCATCGTAATCCTGCGGATCTGATCCAGCGAAGCACTCAATATGTCAAATGCATTTTTTTTTTTTTCCTCTTCACCTCCCCCTTCTGGAATAGCTCTCTTGGATCCTGTTTCTGTGTTGGTTTGTTATAAGTCACCTTATTTTCTTTACTAACAAACTGTAGATGTGACTGAAGTAGCAGTCCTGCCTCTAGTTATATTCATTTCTGATAAATGTACGTGTATCCTTTTGATCTTGCTTATATTTGCAGGTTTAAATATTTATAAAACAAAACTAAGCTAAAAAGTGTGTAGTTCTAATTACTCTCCTTGTCTTTCTTTACTTCAAGATGTGTATGAAAGGGATGAGAATTTTTCTTCCATTCTTCTTTTCTGCCCAGCTGTTTCCTGTATTGCAGCTGAGGAATTGCTTACTGCTTCCTTCAGAAATACAAAGAGAATACCTGGGTTATTGAAATAGTTGCTACTGGATTAACACTCTGTAAATTGAGTTCTACCTATTTATTCTGTCCTCCACTTTTCTTTCAATTAATAAAGTTTCCTGAACTTTCAGAAGATAAGAGACTTTATCTTGTGCAGAAATACTGAAATAAAACATTACACCCCTTGCTTTCTATACTTAGAAAAACCTTTTTTTCTTCCCTTCCCCCCCCCACCTTCTTCCAAGAGTCCGTCTTGGAGGTAAGAACAAGCAGTGATTATTCGCATTCAAAGAGGATAAGAGACAGGACTCTATAATGCAGGCTAATTCATTGGGCACTTCTGATCCTGTAGCAGTAACAGGAGATGGCATTAAATTGTGCCTGAACATTTGTTGGAGTAATTGAATATTTTTCTGCTTGAAAGCAGGCAGTGGTTTTGAGTGATGGGTGGTTTAATGTTGTAACTAAACTTTAATCCCTTACTGGTGCTGAAAGGGGTATTCCCATCGCCCTTTCCTTGGCTACCCTGCCTGCGTATACCTTCAGCTGCTTCCCTTCCATCAAATCCTGTAGTCCAGTGGTTGATCTGGTGGCTTAAAAAGGTCCCAGCCATTGAAGTGACACGTACATACGTACCCCCCGCCTCCTGCCCCCTCTTTGGTCCAAATGCTCACTGCCAAGTTAGCTAAAGGAAGCCAGTCACCAGGGCTGAGACACCAGCCTCTGGTGATCTCTGCAGCAGGGAGCATCTCGCTGCAGGGAGGTGGTGAAGGGCGAGCAGCCCCATGCAGCAGCGTGGCTGTCAGGAGAACTGCACCAGCTCAAATTTCCCTCAAATTTCTTCCCCCTGCTGGTCTGCTTGTTCCATGTGATCTCTTTGATCTGTAGGATTGTTAAACAGCATTTTAGGCTTTTCTGTTTAATTTTTTGAATGACCAACAGGCCCACATCTCTTGGCTCTGAATTGGAGTATGTACACTTGTGAAATCTGGGTGTTCAAGTAGCTTAACACATCTTGCAGAGCTCTAAGGCAAGAAGCTGAATGTGCACAGTAATTCTCAAACAAGCGCAACGGACTTTGAAAGCAGCACGCTGGGCAGAAACTGCCCCTGCATCAAGCCCCTCCTTTGATGGACCTCTATGGACACTTTTTCTACTTTGTCCTACTCCAGAAGCTGGTCATTTTTTAACATAAATGAATTCTTCGCATATGTCATGAATCAGTAGGTCAGGAATGCTAAAATGAATGCTGCTGGCAGACTATATACCTCAAAACACTTTTTAACCAGTATGAGAGAGACAGTGATGTCAAAAACTTTCCTGGAGGTGAACATACCAATGAGAGGCTTTCAACAAGTTGGAGATACTAAAAGTTTAGGATGTCTCCTTGACTCCACCCCCCCCTCCCCCTTTTTTTTTTCCTGGCATATGTACATCAGATACCACATCACTCAGCACATTTTGAATGATGATGACTTATGATTAATTTATGCCTGGATTTTTTCCAATCTAGTGCAACTAAAAGAGCAATATAAATCCTGTTGCTACTGTTTAAACATTATTTTAAAAAAAATCAACAGCAAGAAAACCATCCCATGAATTAACCATGGAAAGAAATGTCTTTTGTCTCTGATAATCCTTTCTCCTAAATAAGTCAAATGGAGTGGTGAGATTTAGATACAATTTTGAAAGTAAATGTTGCAGATGTTTTGTGATGTTTCATTTTATAGTCTGTAGCTGGTAGCACAGATCAGTGAGATTTTTATTCCAGATGTAATAAATTTAAAAGGAAATACTGAATAGACGGGTCTTTCTGCTTCTGGGCTGTTCCTGCTTTCCTATTTAGGGATGGTTCTTCCTTGCTTTCAGCATTACTGGTGCACTTGAGAGTTCACCATTCCATCAATCCCACTACCCTTAAATGGTTCTCCTCCTTTTTTTTTCCTTCCTCTCCTGCCATCCCCTGCATACGTTTATGCAGCCTATGAGTCATGAGGATCGATGAATAGCCTTAGCAAAAGCAGCAAAGCCTTTTAATGGTTCCTCTGCAGTGTTCCCATTGCATTAATGTTCTTTCTGGTGCATGAGGCTTTCCTCTCACCTTAGCTATTTCTGAGACAAGGTGACTGTCTCTTCCCTACCAGCTGGAGAGAGGTTCTGGTTTGCTTTCTGGTCCCTCGGTATACAGCAAGCACCATTCCTGCTTCTGTGGCAGGCTGTACTGAGCCTTTTGCTTGGTCGGGCTGCATTAGGCAGAGTAGATTTGGATTTGCTTGGATTATTAAGTAGTCTCTGACAAGGTGTTTTCTTACCCACCCTTAGTTTAAATGAGCAGATGTGTTCATATTATTGCCCCTTCCTCTTTACCTCTACAGTGGAAAAAAGTTGTAGGGTTGTGGGTTTGTTTGTTTTTTGGTTTTTTTTTTTTCCCCCTGAAGTTGGTGAAATCTCTAGGCAAAAGAGAATATGGGTTATTGGAGAATCACCACTATGCTATCTCAGTTGCTTACAGAAGAATTTACCATTTACTGTGAAATACTGCAATACAATCAAAAACTCCATAGCATTTGCATGTTCAGTTAACCCAGTGTATATTAAACCAATACAGGGATCTGAGGGATAAAACATGCTTTTATTTACTGTCCATCTTCAAATTTGTTTCGACAAC
>VXAV01005442.1:120386-138489 GCA_013399715.1 Alectura lathami | reverse complement strand
AAAAAAAAAAAAAAAAAGTAAATGTTCCATCAGAGGGAGGAACTAATAGTTTTGATACATTTGATATCAAACTGTATTATAGTTGAAGACGATGAATATTCTGAAATTCTGTTCCTTGGGGCTGTATGTTAATCTGCCTTTCAATTCTAGCTATACAAAGCCAGGTGCCACAACCAGTTATGTTATAGCACGCTCTTTCTTAGAGAGGAATTAATCTGATTCTTTTTGAATGTAAGGACGGTTGCAGTTATGGCACGTAATTCTGGAGATGGATCTAGTGCTCTGCCTACACTAAATGCTAGTTTTTAAGAATAATGTCATCTTGTATTTCTAAAAGTCTTGTTCCTCAGATGGTTTGGTTGTAGTCTGAGTAATGAGGCAGCAGTAAATCAAATTGGAATGGCTTTGAAGTCTGGATCTTTAAAAAGATCTCCCATCTTAATGCATGCGGATATGTGGAAGTTTTTTTTTTTAAATGGAAGTCATGATAGTTGAGGCGAAAACAAACAAAAGCAGTAGATAAGATGAAATACGGTCATCTGATGATTACTTGTGTAACCTGAGAGCTGGAAAATGGTTCAACGTCATTATTTCATAGGATGTTCTGCAGCAAGTTAATGTGCCAGAGTGAGTGTGATGCCAAGCTGTTAAAAATACTGTTGGGGCTTAATTACTTGTTGCAAAATAAACTTTGTTGCAAAAAAAAAAAAAAAAAGTTATGTTTGGATTGCTGAATTCTCTTTAAATTGCAGGGGTTAAACTGGCTATTTTCCTGTCATTCTGTTGTAGGAAAAGTTCGGTGGCAAGATTTTGATCAAGACGCTTACATTAGCGCTACCATGGTGCGATCCGGTCAGGACCCGTATGCCCGCAATAAGTTCAATCAGGTAGAAAGCGACAAACTGCGAATGGACCGAAGCATTCCTGACACAAGGCATGATCAGTAAGTGCCAGACTGAGCCCTGCAGGGCTTGGATTAGCCTTTCTGTTGATGGGTTTTCGCAGCAAGAGGTATTTCTAGAACAGGAGTCCTCCAGCTTTTAGGATGACAGGGACAGTAAACTGGTGTGATCTGTAAACAGTGGAGTAAAGAACAATAAATCTTGTTCAGATTCTTCTGTTTCCATGACTTCCATCAGTGTGTATTCTGCATCAAAGCTGGCACTGTATTTCAGTCTGTTTTTGTTCCTGTTTTTCTGATGGCTTTTCTTGGGTTCTACATTCGTAACAGATTCTGTCTCAGCTTCACTCTGGTGACTGACACCTCAACCAGCACAGCTCTGATCAGCGGCCCTGCAGTAAAACTCCAACGTTATTTCTGCTCTTGCTCCTCTCCAGGGATGTGTTGCTTAGTTCTTTGCATGGAGTTGGCTTGCAGGTCTTTTGCAGTCAGCTGGGCTGATTGCTGAACACCTTTCCCGTGTCTAAGGGGAGCCATGGGCAGAGTAATAGCACTAAACACTAAAATGGTTTCTTCAAGGTCAAATGGCTCTGACTTGTTTTTCTGGTATGTAAACTGGTCTGGATATATGGCCTCAAAATCCATGCCAGAGGTTGAATTGTTGGGAAATGCAGGATTAGCTGCTCAGCGATGAAAAATTTGTTTCCTTGAGTTCCAGGATTCACCATTCTGTGTTTGTAGTTGTGTTGACCTCTTACTGTTAGAAATGAGGTAGACAGTGGTGTTAAATGTGGTGTTCCATTTAACAGACCACAATTGTCTAAACAAAAGCATACTTCCGTCTCTTTCCCCAACCACAACACTTATCTTGTCTGGTTCTGGGGGAGAATGCATGTTGCTGTGCCTTTGTGGCTTCCCTGAACGTACAGAGTGCATTAGGCTGTACAGAAGCTGCTTCTGAGGGTGAGCAATGCAGGGAGCAGGAATCACAAAATGGCTTGGGTTGGAAGGGACCTCAGAGATCATCTGGTTCCAACCCCCCTGCCGTGGACAGGGCTGCCAGCCGCTAGCTCACTAGATCAAACTGCCCAGGAACCCATCCAGCCTGGCCTTGAACACAGCCAGGGATGGGGCAGCCACAGCTTCTCTGGGCAGCCTGTTCCAGCGCCTCACCACTCTCTCAGTGAAGAATTTCTTCCTGATGTCCAACCTAAACCTCCCCTCTTTCAGTTTTAGCCCATGTCGATACTGGATTCAGTACTGGGGCCAGTACTGCTTCATATCTTCATTAATGGCCCAGATGATGGGGCAGAGAGCAATCTCAGCAAGTTTTCAGCTGATACAAAATTGGGAGAGGGTGGCTGGTAATGCTGGAGGTATGTGCAGCCATGCAGAGGCTTGACAGGCTGGAGAGATGTGCTGGCAGGTACCTCACAAGGGTCCTGCATCTGCAAAGGGTCAGCCTCATACACCAGTACCATCTGGGGGCCAAACTTAAAGCTTCAGATGCTTAAAAGCTTCTGCCATGTCAGTCTGCTTGTGCAGAATCAGGAAACAGTATGCTTCAGAGCAAGAAAAAAATGTTTTTCATGTTTGGAGGAGACTTACATTTGAAAAAGAAATTAAGTGACTTGCACCAATCTTTTTTAAGCAGTTTTGGTTAATGTGGAAATGATAGTTGCTCATTATGACATCAGTAACTGAAAATAGAAAAAAAAAATGTTGGACTTGATAATTATGAATATTGGTATTTTCATTTTAAAACAAGGCAAGTACAATATCAAAGCATAAAATTAGCCAACTGTGTATGGCTGATTTTCCGAAGTGATTCTGCAGCTTGAATGCAGCTTGAAGTGCATTCACAGCTTTGTGTGGAAGGAGCTGGAGGAGATGCCACAGGGAGAAAAGGAAGGTGACTGTTTCTTCTCCATAATGCTCTTAGTCAGCAATGGTATAGCAAAGGACATTTGTATAAAAACTTAGACATTCATTATGTAATTTTAAATCCCTTGTGTAACAGCATGTTGTTAGGTTTCTTTTTAAGCAGGTGATGTTGTAGATTGAGTAAAGCAGGTCTTGTGCAATCTGGCATTAGTTGACCTGCAAGGCAGGAAGAACCCTGTTTCATTTGTTGCTGTGAGAGCACTGAAAAGTGTGATGCCCTCAGAATACTAAAGAGTTTTAAATTTTTTAAATTAAATATACTTTTTTTTTTTTCTAACAATAAATCCATTCAAACTGATTTTATACCAGTGTGAAGTGTTTTTTTTTTTTTTTTTTTTTTTTTTTTTTTTTTTTNTTTTTTTTTTTTTTTTTTTTTTTTCCCCTGATGGGGAAAGCTCAGCTCTTGAAGCTTCTGTAATTTAGGCTGGATCTGGAAATTTTCTAGATATTTTATGAGGTATTCAATGTCCTCTAAGGGAGGTCTAACAGGCAAATGCTTTCCTTTGTTGAGAAGAACTTCACTAGGAGAGATGGCAGGAGACAAACTGTATTAGAGTGGCTATGATTGTTGTGACTTTCAGTGTTGTGATTGTATCTTGTCTTGCTTGATTATTTTTTTTATAAATGGTCCTAGAAAAGAGCCCTGCAAGGAAGAGTGAGAGATGTTTCTGGGGAAAGGCTGCATCTGTGCTGGGCTTATTACTTAGACTTTGCCATGGAGTAGATTTAAGTGCCCATCAGTCTGTAAGTGGTCATCTTCTTAAAATGAAATTACTCAAGCAGTCATTCCTGCAAATTGTGCATGATGCTTTCCTTGCTGTCTTGCAATTAGTTTTCCTTCTATTTTGGGAAGGACGGTCACTGCAGAAGCTGAAAAAGTTGCGTGAAATATTTGTTTGGATCTGCCAAATGGAAAGAGCAAGAGCAATAGCCTTGCGAAGAAGAATATATTAGAGAACTGAGCATGTGACATATGTCATTTTCGGTAAAATGGAAGGCAACTGGATTAAGATTAATATTTACTTTGGGAGCTGCTACAATATTTTTCTTTAAGAAAACTGAATGAGGAAATATTTGCTTCTGTTTAAGCAACTTTTATTAATTGTGTTGATGTATCTAAAGGCTATTTGACTTTAAAATAGCTATGTAATAATATTTTTTAATTGCTGAAATTGTCTAGGCTGTTTCGAAGCAGTTGAATATGTGAATGCATGTGTGTATTTATGTATTTCTTTTCTTTGTACTATATTCTTTGGTCTTTCCTGTACCTGACAAACATACCAGCATCAGGTTAAGATAAGTGTTCTACTTGATTATTTTGTGAAAGCTTGCCAGCAGTGCTGGAAAACACTTTGGTTTGCCCCTTTAAACTTCTTGTCTTACAACAAAGAAGAGTGACATAGAAGAACAGAAGAGGAGTGAAGGTCTGAGGAGGAATGTAGATTCTCACTCAGCTGTGAGAAACCTCTGGGTTTCTTCTGTTGCTGTCTGTTTACATGTCTCAGGCTGAGAGCTGTCCTGGCCAAGGCAGGTTTTGGAGACCCAGAAGGTGAATGTCACAGTCATGATGGGAAACCTCCAGAGCTGTCCTCCTGTCAGTGCAGAAGAGTCTCCCAAGTGGGAGCTGGGTGGAATATTTCGTGCTTTTTGGTCCTTTGTGGACCGGTGCCTACCATGCTTTGGATCAGTGGTTTCTGATGATGTCTTACCTGGTATCTTGGCATGATTCTTGGCAATTATTGGTAAATGCTTTATTTGGATTAAACTTTTTTTTTCCCCGACTCTGACAGGTTCTGACTTCATGTTCTAATTTTCATTTCAAATAGACAAGAAACAAACTTCCCTGTCACTTCAGTACCCAGATATCATCTGTTGAAGTGGATGTTCTTGCACTGGTTAAAGTGGATATTTCTATCAAAAAGTGCTTTCAGCAAACCACATAACCTTCAAACAATTGGTTAATGGTATGAGCTAGCTCAGTGACTCAAATTTCTGGGGGAAAAAATATATTTCATTAATTGTAATAACGTATGCTAAGCATCGAAGGTCTAGTTTGTTTCCAGTGGAAGTTCTATTATATCAAAATATGTCTTCTTGGTCTTTATGTAAAAGTAAGTACCTTGAGGAGAAAGACTCCCAACATGCCAAACTGATGACATTGTTTCTTGCGTTTGTTGAGTGTAACTGTGGCATTAGTGACACAACCCAATAGAAAGACAACTGCTGCTTGATTGAAGCAGGGGCTTTTGAAGAACTGAGAGCTAAAATATTCAGTGAAACATTTATTCTCATTTTATTTGGAAGTCTGAAAATCTTTTTCTTCCTCAAAAAATGTGTGGTGATGTTCTTCTCCTGGTTTTTTTTTTTTTTTTTTTAATAAAAGGTTTTGTTGCCATGCGTAATTCCATCCATAGATGTGCTCTTTTCTGCAAACAGTGTAATTTTAACAATTTCTTTTTATTATTCTAGTGCATTTACTTTAGCATCCTGACTTGCTTGCAACAGACTCAAACAAGATTTTACTCACTTTCATGTCCTTATTGGAAATAGGATTGATACAGTATTCAGTTAATTGCTGTAATGCTAAATTGTGAGCTCCTAGGGTTGCTTTGATTACTGAGCGTGACTTGTGATGCAAGTTTTAATGGAACATTTCAACAGATTAAAATTTCAAATTTGAATTCTGAGTGCTTGTCTGTAAAGTACCAAGTTTGGGGAATTTAAACCAAGCTTCGTGATCTGTGCCAGTGCTCCATGTGATAACTGTGTGCAGTAGGCTCGTCTTGTGTGGGCAATTTGTAAGCTAGCAGAAAACAGAGTAGTTTTTTGGCACTGTAGGCTGTTGTGTATAATAGCTGTATTTCTTGCAGCTGTTTAGATGAATTGCCAGAAGTTCATGGTGGAGGAGGTTTTAATTCTTGACTTTCCAGGAACGTCTGTGATGTATTGCTTCAACATTGGGTGCTCGCGGAAAAGCTGTCTTGTACACTCGCTGTTTGAGAAACAGAGCTAGATAAAGCTTTGCTGATCTGACACAGAGCAGTTGTAGGTTTGGCAAGGGCCTTGCTTTCCTTCAGGGCAGTGAGATCACAGCAACACAGAAACATTTTGTTTTGCTGCAAGCACAAACATTTCTGTGATGTTAGGGGTGTGTTGGGTGGAAAGCACAACAGTTCCTTGGGATTGTGGAGCATGGACAAGGGGAAGAAAGACACTGCTGCTCACTGTCTAATTCCTTTAATACAACTTTACTATTTTCCCCTGACTTCCCTTAAAACCTGGTCTGATTCACACAGAATTACTTGGTGACTTTGCCACAGGCGTGTGCTAATTCAGCTGGGTTTGTCTACTCTGAACGCTTTTAGGCCTGTTGGAGCTCTGCCCCGATGTTAAATAAAGAAATGCATCACTCATTGCTGCATGAATGAAGATCATCATCCTGACCTGTCAGACTGGAATGCTTTCAGCATGAACTCAGCATTCGAGTTTTCTAGTACCGTTACTTTCTAGTGCAATGAGAGCAGTGAAAACAAGATAAATAATTCTTTCTAGGTGGATGCAGGGCGTGCGCTAGTTTGGGAGATAACTGCTAAGACCGGAATGCAGCTGTTACATTCAGTTGACAGGTTATTGTGTCTTCCAGGTGTCAGCGGAAACAATGGCGGATAGACTTGCCAGCCACCAGTGTGGTGATCACCTTCCATAATGAGGCAAGATCTGCTTTGCTTCGAACTGTTGTCAGGTACACCTAAGAGAGAGTCCTTGATTTTCCAAGAAGGCAGTTCATCTGTGTCAGATAATTGCTCGTGATAAAGAAGAGAAGTAACAATCTGTTATGCTTTTCTCTACTATTGACAGAGGGGAAAGTTGAATCTTAATTTCATTGATGTCTTCAGTTCTTACATCCCAAAATAATGACATTAAACAAACAAAAAATGATCCCCTTAACCACAAATAGATGAAAGTGTGGAACTAATTACAAGAAGATATTTTGAGGTTGGTTGTATAAATACTTTCAAGAAAAATGCAGGGAAGATATGGATTCTCAGGGGCTATTCTATATAAAGATATCTGCAAAGCTTCCATTTTCCAAGTTGTCTAATCCACTGATTGCTGGAGGCTGGAATTCTAAGGGAGGTACAATTCTACATGTGCCTTTTTTCACAAGCTCTTTACTGAGTAAGCCAACATTGAAGATAGGATCCTGGGGATTCAACTATGGCTTAACAAATGTCATAAAAAACATTGCTTGTGGGAAATGAACACTGCTTTGTATTGAATGCTTTTATTGTCTCTTTCAGTGTCCTTAAAAAAAGCCCATCACATCTTATTAAGGAAATCATACTAGTGGATGACTACAGTAATGATCGTAAGTACTTTTGTAGTGCTCCAACTTTGCTTTGTTTATTTTGCTGAGACTTTCTGTAGATGAAAGCAGGTGACTCAGCTGAGAGTTGTTCCTATGAATGAGTTTGCAAGGACTGATCCAAAACCAGGTCTTAATTCTTTTCCGTTTTTCATTGTGGAAGTGTGAAGGGTTCTGAATAAAATACTTCAGGTATATTTTATTACTTCTTGCCAGCTGAGGACGCAGAGTTTAGAGTTGCAAACAGCCTTTCCATAGTACATTACAATGTGAAAATAAAACCCATGACGCTTGTACCAAACACTTTTTTTGTACCACTGCTTTTAAAAAATGCTGATCTTCAGACTTGTGGCAAATTCTTAGTGAATATAAAATAAGTCAAAATTTGAAAAGTATTAGGGTATCATAATGCCAACTTGAACAATGGACGTCTTAATAATGCTTTCTAATGAAGTCAGTGTCTACATTTATGATGCTGGTTAATACTTACTGTAGGATAGGTTTAAGCCTTCCTGTTGGTTAAAGTGTGAGCCATCCTTTGAGCAAAGAAAACACAAGTTTTAACCCTACAGTTGTATGAAATGTAGAAACTGTCTAAAGGAAGCAAAAAGAGTGAGTAAAAATATTTGGAGGGTAAAATCAAGTTATCTTTAAATAATATAAAAATGGTAGTCATTTCTTAGCCTGATAACTTTTTTATTTCTGCTGAAACAAATAAGCATTTTTAAGCATAAATTTTAATTAAATTGTTTGTAACAATGAACATTTTTCACTTAAATTTTTGTTCTTTTGTTGAAGAAAAACGTACTCATGGTGCGTCATGCTATTTCTCATCCCTTTATTTTTTAAGCTGATGATGGTGCTCTCTTGGGAAAAATTGAGAAAGTGCGGGTTCTTCGAAATGATCGCCGAGAAGGTAGGCTTCATGTGGGGAAGGGAAGACACGAATTCCACTGTGTTGCCTTATCTGCTAAAGGAATGTTCTGTGTTGGAGGGGAGGATTTTCACTTTAAATCAGCTTATGAGTGGAAGGAATACCAACTGATGTATTTGTGCGAGTAAAAATAGTGATTCTAATTAATTCAGTATTGTTGTGCGCAATTGCACTTTGCTGGCTTCTACAGTGAAAGCCAGTCTGCGAAATTGCCTTTCATCCTCAGCTCCTCGTTTCTTTCACTGCTGAATCCTCTGTTAAGCTGCTGCAATTGTATGCAAGGTCTCACTGTAAACTGTGTGAGTGTCTGGAAAGAGACAGCTTAAAAATATCCCTGTTTTTGCTGGTTCCCTTACTAGAGTTGGTTTTAAGGATGCAGTTGATGGACAGCCTGTCAGACTGTTTGGCAAACTTGAGTCTGAGCTGCCAGGAGGGCAGGGACCATGTATGCCAGTTTTGCTGAAGCCAGTGTGTTATGTAACAAACGTGTCTTGCATTTATTTTTTCCTCTTTGTTGCTTTGCAAATTGTGGTCTCATATCGCTGAGCCCTTCAGTCACAGCTTCCTGGCTGTGGAGCTTGAAGCGCTAGAGAGAGGCAACTATTTCAAACAGCCGTAGAGTAACAATAAGTGAGAGGTGACAGCTGAAATAGCTGACTGAGTTAGCAGATATGTGCTTGTTTGTTTTTCTAGGCACTGCATCTTCTAGGCTGCCAGACTGGGGAGCAGCTAGAATGATTAGATTGACAGAAGCTGGAAGTGGCATGCACAAAACCTGCGTTGTCCCATAATTAAAGTAATTGCATACTGGTGGATTCTTAGTATTTAAGCATTTGTTTGGAAAATGCTTGTAAACAAAGGCTTGTTAGGAAAGCAGGCCTTTTGTGATGTGCCATGGTTGCAGGCTTCTGAGTGAGCTGATCTCCTCATTTTTCTGACCAATGCAGCACTTAAAGATTGAGATAATAGTAATGGAAAAACTGACTAAAGTAACATTTTTTTTTTCTATGCTATAAATATTAATTCTCTGCTGTACATACAAACAGACTGAGTTTTCATTCATGCTTCAAAATAAGCACCAGTATATCTGACAATGAAATATAATTTGACAAATTTCTCACTATCAGGAAAGAACAACTGCTTTCAAATTGAATGTGCAATGCCAGGTTACTTGGTGTTTTTGTGAGATTAGAATGAAATTATTAGCCATGGGAGCTACTGTACTATTTAGGAAGTTTTCCCTAGATATGCATTTGTGCAATCAGATTTTTTTTTTTTTAATGAAAATACTTTAAGATTTCATTTGATTGCTAGGTTGTTATGCTTGAGCTTAATGCTAACTTTTGCTCATTTTCAAATGTAGGCTGATACTGATATCTCAGGCAGGGATGCCACTGACTGCTTTGCTTTCAGAAATATGTGATGGTAGCTTTTGGTTTTATCTGTAGGACCAGTTTGTTATGGGAACAGATGTGTTTTGGCGGGTATGGTAAGATACAGGCGAAAAGTTCAGGGGAACCCTCTGCACTCCATGGCTCAATGTGATTGCAGAGGACTCGGTGACCCAGGTGGTCGCTTCCATGTTCCATGGAAGTAGAGCAAGACATTCGATTCTATGAGAAAGTAAGTTAGAAATAAGCTCTGGAAGGAGGAATGGCAGAAGTAGAACAAACGTAAACAGCATGCTTGGGGAATGCTTTGATGTGGGAAAACTGCACAGAAAAGTGCAACTGTTGGGCTTGGGGTGAGAGCATGAAAATGTGTGATTAGCTGCAGCTGTACAACAGGAAAGGTAGAAGGTACACTCTGTGGTGGTGCTCTGTTAGTATCTACAAAAGTGAAGTGCTCACATTTGTGATAAGAGCACGATGATCCTCATGTGGCTGTTCAGTTGCTGGAGGCTGGACAGAGCAAACTAGTCCTGTAGCTTTTTCCTCTTAAGCTTCTTGTGTTCTCTTTGGCAGTCATATTTTGCAGGATGATTTTGTGAAGAGAAAGGAAAGAAGTGGTTGGTGATTTTTTTTTTCTTTTTTGTTTGTCTGTTTTTGCTTGCTTTTAGAATTTTTTTTTTCACATGGTGGGATGTTGTAGGATACATGTGTAAATGTAACAAGGAACTTGGAGGAATTGTGGGATTGTCCAAGGAGCAAATAGTAAGAGTGAAAGAAGGAAAAGAACACAGGGTAAATCAGTGAAGGGATCTGTGTACATGAGGTGTAGAGAAGTGAGTCTTCTGGTTTTACCAGGAATTTTCTCCTTAAGAAATCTTTTCAAGGTAAGATTTAAAAACAAAAAAGAAAAGTAATAACAGCAACAAAGTCAAAACAACAAATAAAACAAAAAAAGAAGCAGAAGAGAATTGCAAGAAACATAGGAAAGAGATGGTTGAAAGGAGCGAGGGGAAAGGCTCTCCAATATGAATACAAGGCATGGTTATTTCTGGAAGAAGTAAACAGAGTGGACAGACTGTTCCTGAGAACTTCTGAAGTGGGGAGGTCCAGGGAGTGCATGAGGCCAGGCGGGACCTTCAGTTGTATTGTACTGTCCAAAAGGTAGGATTTCTTTGAATTCACCCAGCAGTAATCCTTCAGTTATGTTGATAAAATCAGTGGTACTGTATCCTGTCTTGGATGTTTGACCCCCCAAAAAAAGGCATTTGTTTTCATTGCTGATGTTGAGTAATGTTTATCAATGTTAATGACATTTACTGCAATGTAGATCCAGCTGTACCTGAGTATCATGTTTTTGGTTATTTTTTTTTTGAAAAGGCACTTAGATCCTGCTATCTAAATAAGCTTAGAGCCTGTAGACTAAGTGCAGTAGTTAAAGTTTCAGGCTCTTCATTATGAGCTGTTAACCAGCAGCTTGTTTTTTATAATGGATCTTGTGTGTTTATGTCCTGTCTGGGTTAGAGTGATTGAATTCATGACTGCCTTGGAATGCAATTGTCTGTCTCACTACTGTTGATTGTTTTCCTGCAGAACCTACTTAAACTTCTTTTCTTTTCTTCTCAGGGCTGATGCGCTCCCGTGTCAGAGGGGCAGATGCAGCACAGGCCAAAGTGCTGACCTTCCTGGACAGCCACTGTGAGTGCAACGAGCACTGGCTGGAACCGCTTTTGGAAAGAGTAGCTGAGGTTAGTAAAGAGTTCTTCTGAAGTAATTTCCTGAAGGAGTAGCTGTTAAATTTTAAAGCCCTCTGGTTTATACTACATTAATTTTATGCATTTTCTCCTAAAGATGCTTTTTCTCTGACGTGAGATGATGGAGATGGTCGAGGTGTTCTGTGATTAAAACTCAGTTTTTGTTCATTTAATCTGTGGACGTAGGAACATAAAGTGTGAATATTTATTATTACCTTTTAAAGGCAATTCAATATATGCTGCTTTGGTTCTTTAGGGACCTCCTCAGTAATCTTTAGAGCAAAGCATGGTTCTCCTCAACTAATATCATCTCAGTGTAATTCAGTTTACCTGAATATTTATGCCTTGTTAAGATTCAGTGTGATAATGGCAGACAGGTTGAGCTGTGAAACCAAAATTCTCATGGGAATTAACAGGGACTCTGGGCTCTTGGCTTCTGTGAAAATGCATCGCTGTGTCCCAGAAAAGCTATTGACAGGACTGAGAGTGGAAGCGTACTGTTTTCTCCATGGCTCAGTTATACCTGTTGTCTTGCTCTGGAGGAGCTCAGCTGAAGTAGAAAGTGAATCAAGTGTAACCACAGAGAGTGCTGGGGATGCTCAAAGCAACAGAGTTTTCTTCCATAATTGCATTTTCTTTCAGGTGAACTCTCCTTTTAATTGAAGATATTTTAGTCTGGAAAGGCTTTCCTTCAAAGCACTCCTCTAAACGGGTTCACTGTGGATTTCTAATGCCCAGTTTCTTGCTTGTCCTCCATATGCTTTCCTTTGCATTTCCCCCACAAAAAAAGGGGGAGGAGGAAGCCATATACTCAGTATGCCAGTGGGGAAACCAGCCATCATCAACTGGTAACTTCTCTTCTGTTTGGTTCTGCAATGCTTTGTGTATTCCTATTTTGAGGAGAAATAACTGTAATCAGTTTAAACCCAGATACTGTTGAAGTACCTGTAGCCCAAAAAGCCCCTGAGCGTGAGCGATGTTGACACTTTGCTCAATTTTTGTGCCTATGTAAAGTGTTGGTGCAGCCTTAGAAGGGTAGTCTCTATAGAAGTATTAACCAAGAGAATAAACTTGAAGGCTTTAAATACATCTCAGAATGTTTGCTGCTAAAGCAGTAGCTCCACTCTGGGATGTGGGAAGTATTCTCAAATCTTTTTGTGTAATTCAAACTATCTACCTGTTAGATAAATTAGAAGACAGTGGTAGTTTTGGTCAATAAAGCCCTGCTTTTAGCAGGACAGGTATTCTACCACTTACCCTTTTTCTTCTATATGGTTTTTTCAGGGCATACTCATTTAGTTTTCTGAAACGACATGGGGTATGAAAGTATTCATCATGACAGAATATAAAACCTCCTATTAAACTGCTGACAGGTTAATGAAGATCTGGCACTACATGTGGTGTACTTAACAGGAGAGATTGGTGCATATTTTGCTTTGTGCAGCTACTTTTAGGAGCACACGAATGATTACATCCTTCAAAACTCGCTCCTCACAATTGTCACCCTGATACACACTGATTGTGTGCCATGGAGCAGCTTTCAGATGGATGAATAGAATAGTTTTCCATTCTTAAAAGCTTGATGTTAAATAAAGAACTGATGTGGAATTCCAATTGGCTTTTACCTGGGAGATTCCCAGCCAGCAGATATGGAGTTTGCTAAAGGCACCTCTAAGCTTTCTACTGGTTCAAATAACCATGGCACTTACAGTGCTCGCATACAGCATATGATAGTTCCTTGCTATTTTAAATGGACTGATTTTGCTCCAAGTGCAGCTGGTATGTTACAGCAGCATTTTCTTAATGGTCTTGATGACGAGAAGCTGAATAGACATGAACTCTTTTCCTCTTTAGCCTCAAAGTTAGGTTTTCAGGTCAAGGCTACTAAACATTAATGCATTGTTTTCTGACGCTCTGCTGCATCTGCTCTGTGTGTGGTGGGAAGGCTGCTTTTTCCTTCAGTTTCAGAATCACGCATTTGGCATTCTGTGGGATTTCTAGGAGTTTAGCTGAGTATTTTGCATTATAAAACTTGCAGCTGCCAGAAACGGTCTGAATGGAATCAGTTCTGCAATATGCTGTCTGATGTGCTGCAGCCCCTTAAGAAAGCTGTGTGTTGGACCTCTTACATGGTCACCTGAGGCACTGAGGTCCTCTCTTCAACTGAGGGATGATCCTTCCCAGAGTTTTCTTTTTTGAGATGGTTTCCTAGTTAGTGTCGTTGTTTGTTGGTACTTGCTTACTGTTCCTGGTGGGGATTGGTACTGCTAGAGAATTTTCTTCAGTAATTTGAGCAAAGGCTTAAAGCAGTAGAAACTTACATGGAAGGTGAATATTTTGGCTCTCAGAATGTACAGGTATCCTTTTAAACTGGAGCTGGTATGCCTTCTCCCACCTTGCTCCCTCCTGTAGAGAGGTTTTCTGCTGAATTGCATAGGGCTACCTTTTGTATCTTCTAGGGGAATGTGTGTTAGGGGGGATTAAACACAATCTTGAAAGCATTGTTTGCTTTGGTAACTCCTAGGTATCTCATGAATGTTTTTCTACGTGGCTTTTTCCATTTCCTATGTCTAATCACTTTGTTCTGTTCTTATATCAGCTACAGAAAAGTAACAATTTGAAGGTTCTCGTGCAGAACTGAACTCATCTGTTTTCATGGCATAACTGTAAATTGTATATCACTTTTGGATAATGTTTTTATACATAGCATCTTAAAAGAAAGAAATGAGATGTGGATTATTTTCTCATATCTGTCTCAGATTCTGTGACCTTGAGTGAGTTACTTATAACTGGCACATTGCTGAAAGCAAAACATTTATTTTCTGTTAAGAATGTTGTGAAGTTTAATCTTTGAAGTGCTTTGAGATTTTTGGATACTGTACTTGGGGGGGGGGGAAGAAAGAACAATGTATGTGGAATCTTGAGGATAATTTGAGGATAATAATGGTTTGTGAGAATAATATGTAATAGCCTAACTCCCAAGGGCGTATATAACCTCCTTATAAAATATTAAAATGAAATAGTCTGCTACAAAATTCTGGTCACTAGGGACCTGCAGTGTTCACAGGCTATTTCTTTCCATTAGCATCACTGAGAAGCACAAGATTTCACAATTGTGTATTTCGTTATAAGATATGGTATAAACCCTTCAGAACAAAGCAGGAGATTAGAAAAAGAAGAGTCTCCTTTTGCTTTTACATTTTCCAAAACACACATCAGGTTTTTGCTGTAATAACACTATGGATTAATAACTGTCTTGCTTGAGGATAATTTAAAAAGAACAGGTTTTTTTGTGTGTTTTAAGCAAATGTTTTTGAACTCCATGCAATTTAGAGACCCACAATCTCTTTTAGCAGTCCCTACATGAACAATTTGTAGTGCCCTGCAAAGCGTCCGTCACCTGAAGGACGTGCAAGCATTTCAACTGCTTTGCTGCTGAACAAATTTATTGCTCTGAAGCAAGGAACGAACAGCATGTTTCCAGGCCAAGAAAGTGTCGGTTGTCCATCTAGCTGTGGATGGTCACAGCCTAGGTATTTGCATGTCAGAGAGATCACAAAGGTGCCCAAGTAACACAGGAAGTGTTGCAGATATATCAGTGCAGTTGCACTGATATTGGTAGAATGAACCAGACCGAGAGTAATGGCGTGCGGAAGTCCTGCATGTGTAGAGGCTGCTTTGCCTGCCTGCTCCGCATTGCAAAGATGTCGTGGAGATGAGCTGAAGCCTCACTGGAGCTCTACCTAGTGCTGCCAACAATTGGCAGTGCTTTCCACCAGGTTCAGCTGTGTCAAGCGTAACCATTTGAGAAAACAAGAGGTTTTTGCCAGAAGAGATTCTCTGAGGTGGACAGACGAGTCTTTTGTGTTTCTGGTTTGCTTTAGACCGAGCTAATTAGGAGTTAGTGGAAGGCCTGTTTACATCTTGCGTTATACCCCTCCGCAGGTGTGCACTTGGCTCACGTGGTGTAGCCACAGGGATGCTTAAAAGGAATGCAGGAGCAGTAACACGTTGTCAGCTTCAGCTTGTGGCTGGAGACACAGCTCAGATTTTCCTCTTGGCTAATACAGAAGGAAAGTGACCTTTTGTTTCCTTAGGCAGAATGACCTAGTATATGCCTGCCATGTCATTTGGGCTCACTGAAATCAGTACAGGTGGAGCAGTCAAGGGTCTGACTGGAGCAGTTGCTTGTAAGTCTCCTGTTACGAGTTCGCACTGTATTCTCCTACTAGTTGAGTGCCAGCCTGTTGTGAGTAATACGGAATTGGCAAGGGGGATGCACTGTTGAGCCACTGTTTAGAAAACATGTACTGTTGTTTGAAGACATGCTTCTTCGTAAGATCTTAAAATGGAGATGTTTAGGCTGGTACTTTTTAACCATGAGAACAGTTTATCTGTAGCATAGTTACCAAAATCTCCTGTTTACCTAAAGCATTTTTATATTCACGAAGTTGGTGATATGCTGTTCTGAAGCTGCCTGTACTCTGGTGCTAAATGTTGGTGCTTGAATTTCTGTTTTGAGCCCAAGCTACCTGTTTGATCAAACTGCCATAGAAGCTGTGCTTCAGTGTGTAAATGCAACTTTTTTTCTTTTTTTACTTCAAGAGGTGCTTTATGGAGAGGAGCTGGTTTAACCTTGATACTTCATTTCTAATATTAGATGAGTCTCTTTTAGAGCACAGATATCTTATGATTCTGATGGATGATGCATGTGGAGTTGCTTGAAAGCTTTTAAAGTTTAAAAAAAAAACAAAAAACAAAAAACTATTTTGACAAACACATGAGCTAAGGTAATTAGCATTGCTCAGAATAGTATACGAGACCAAGTTCAGGCAGAGGAATGCAGCATCTATGCCACTGGAATCTTGGCTGCCAGAGATTAATAGCATTCATTAGTTTAAGGGGTGTTTTTCTCATTTTTTTCCCTCGCTTGTATCCAATTGTGAAGTGTGATTCTTCTAGTGTGAAATGGGTCATCATTAACCTAAGACTTATCTGATTGTAGAAAGGCCTCAATGTCCCTGAAAGGTCAAAGTAATAAGACTGTAGTGTACGCTGCAGGGCTGGAGGTTTGCTGTGAAAATATGAATTACCCAGATGGTTCTTTTCCTTGAGCTGGTTTGAAAAGTGAGAATGGAAATGCCTTCTGCAAGAGCAAGCCAGAAGAGGAGGTTTACTTGTACACAAAGGTAGCCTGGAATACAAAGAGGGTTCCCAGCTATGTGGTGTGGTTTGTGCTCTCCAAAGCAATGGTGAGCAATGCTATTCAGAGCCAGAAGCTGAAACAGGGGAAAAGCTGGGGGAGAAGTGCTAATGAAATCCTGCTGAACTGTGCAACGTCTCATCCTGAATCTTTAAATATTGATTCCATTGTTTCAACATCACTTTCTAATATTTATTTTAGGACAAGACCAGAGTTGTGTCTCCTATTATTGATGTAATTAATATGGACAACTTCCAGTACGTGGGGGCGTCAGCTGATTTGAAAGGCGGTATGTACCTGTACTGGAATGCAAATAAATAACAAGCATCAAGAGTCAAAGCTCATAATCACTGCAGTTGTGGGATGGGCAGGTAACTTACTGCTCTTCCCTTTTGCATATCTAACTTAATGCCCAACTGTCAGTTGTTTCTAGGCTTGGATTTTAATTGGCCTTATTGCCTTCTACTCTGAAACAGTTTGTCTTTATTATACTAATTCTTGTAAGTTTATGCTGCCTTTTACCAATGTACAAGAGTCACTCCACAGTTTGTAGCATGGTGTACATGTCAGAAGCAGCTTATGGCCAGAGCTTTTGATTCTGTTTTTAGAAGAGACAGGGTTTAATTGCTCTCTAGTTTAGAAGCCTATCAGCAATGCAGTGCCTATGAGTTTTTTCAAGATGCTGGTTTGCATAAAAATTAAACTCTTCTGAAAAAGCAGAAAGCTTTGGAATGTGTTTAAATAAAAAAATTTATTAGTCATGATCTGTAATTGTGAAGAGTGTAAAATGTGACATTGAAAATTTGTAGTGCTTATACCTTTACTGTTACAAAGCTTCCTGTTAAATTCAGTTTCCATTTCTGTCTGGTTAGTGTAAGCTGTTAACAGCAAATACTAAAGAGCTTTGGGGAGCCCTCCAAAAATAATTATTTCCCTCCTTTGGAGACGGAGGGAGGACAACCATACGCCAAAATCCTTATTCATTGAATGTTCTTAAATTTTTTTTCACTGTTAGCGGGAATCTAGCATTTAAAATAGCTGTCCCGTAACCCTCACAGTAATTTTTCTGACATCCCTGGAAAATGTACTGTCTGCATAGCAGATGCAAGATAAGCCACAATATAGAAATTACACGGTGCTGTTTCCACAGTGTTTCAGCTTATTTTGAATGGGCTCTCTTGAGTGAGGAAGGAGAACTCAGTTTTGAGCCCGTTCTGTCTGTGACATCCTAGTCCATAACTGGCCACCAAGTGTTTGTTCCAGTGAACTAAAATGAAAGTGATATTTGCATAATGTTGCATATGCTTCAAGTTCCATTCATGATCTGGAGGTGAGAGCTTCTATATCCTTTTAATTAGTGCTCTGAAAGAATGCCTACCGTGGATATATTCACAATATGCTAATATATAATACGGTGCTATTATCTGTGCGCTAGCTTTATTGAAACCTTGAGGCTTTTGCCCAATCTGTTCATTATGCAGCAAGTATGGAAATCTCTATACCATTATGTGGCTCTTATTGTTGTCTGCAGTGGGAGGAGGAGTTTCCATTGAAACCTTCGATTGGTTCCTGGGGGGTTCATGCTCTTCAATTCTTTCCAACTGAAGTGGGAG
>VXAV01005442.1:91859-119414 GCA_013399715.1 Alectura lathami | reverse complement strand
CTGATACTATCTCATTGAGTGCAGTTTTTTCCCAGACTTAGTGAAATGGAGACAGAAGAACAGTTTTAATGAGCAGACAATATATACACTTGTTCTGAGTTTGCAGCGCAGTGCTGTGTTCCAAAAGAGACCCCTTGTGTTCACTAGGGTGTACGTAACTCTATCTCTACCACTTGTGCAGGAGAACAGTAGTTTTGTTTTAGGCCTTCCCCACATGAAAGTAATTTTGTTGGGTATGTATGATGAAATGAGATTTTTTTTTTAAAAAACTGCCTGTAAATATTGGAGTTCATTTTACTTTCCCTGCTGGAGGCTTTGCAGTGCTATCAGTTGTAGCCATTTTAGTGCTTTGATACTTGGAGGTTTGGAGCCTTTAGATGGTCTTTCATTTTTACAGTGTAACACTTCACCACATGCTCAAACCTGTAGACAAAGATTTGGCGTGCCTATTGTGTAAAGACTGTTCAGGATAACTTCTGTATTGGTTCTCTGTGAAACAGAAATATCTTGAGAGTTGAAAACTAAATTTTCCTTTTAGCTCTCCACATCAGTCTTTGCCATGCACATTTATGGATGCAGACGAACAGTCTGAAGGACTAGAGTTGTTGTCTGTTTAGCTTATTATTTTTTTTCCCCATTTCCCCAGAAAGTAATTGTTTCATCTTCGTGCTGGAGAAACAAAGCTATTGACATCTGCACAACAGCAATCTGGAGATCATTCACTGCATGACCTCACAGGATCTAAATGCTTTTGGCAGTCTGTAAGGCCGGTTCACTCAGCATATGGGGAGAGCGCTGCGTAGCCTTGGAGCTTTTTTAATAGAGATTCATACTTAGTGGCATCACCTAGCTCAAAAACTCCTGTAGTGTTTGTTCCCTGTAGGAAGTTTTATCTTATACCAGCTGCGTTTTTTGTGTCGTTGCCTAAAGGAAGGTGGCTCAAGCTGTTGTCAGGTGGAAGGCTGCTGTAGGTGACCCATTGGTCTTGCTTGTTCTGGTGACCTTTGTGTGTCTGTGCCTCTCACAGAAGGACCAAACTGCCTGTTCCTGTGCATGCAGACACACTTGTGTGTACATACAGAAGTGTCAGCTTTTGTGCCTGTAGCACGGATCTGGGGTGTAAAAATGTTTTGTGCAAAAGCACATGCAGTAGGAAGGGGTGAAGTTAAATGGACACTGATGAGAAGCGGGAGCTACAGAGCCTGTTGTAACCTTTGTGATAGAGAACGGCTGCTGACGGGGGAGTACCGAGTATTGTATAAGGTTTCTGTTAGCATAAATGTGATCATGTGATAAGAGGTTAAATGTAGCTGCACAGTAAGGACTCTTCAGGGCAATTGTAATGGGAGGAAGATCATCATCTGATGTTCAATATGACTTAAAGATATGAAACGCTGCATGGGTGTATGAGGCTTTTGCTTTTTCATTTGCTGACTGAGTTTCTTACATTGTGTAATAGATGTCAACAAGAGAAATCAATTTTTTGAGATTATTTTTATTGTCCTGCCCAACTTCTTTCCTTTTCATCCAGACTCCTCCTAATTTGTTTTCTACCCAGACGATTGTACAAGTTTAAACTTAGTTTAAACTTCATCTCTTGGTGATTTTGATTAATATTTATGCTACCACAACCTGAACGATGACCACAGTCTTTTTAACATCCTGCTCTCTAATGTTTTCTTCTTAAAGGCTTTGATTGGAACCTGGTATTCAAATGGGATTACATGACACCAGAGCAAAGAAGAGCACGGCAGGGAAACCCAGTTGCTCCCATAAAGTAGGTCTATACCGCTGCATCTCCCTTTGCTGGATAATGCTTGTCTTTTTGAGTAAAAGAAACTTCTTGATTCATCTTCACAGGACTCTGTTCCTGTCAGAGAGCGTCACTACAAATAGATTAGCGCTGGTTAGTTAATCTGGTGAAGATTTCAATGCATAATAAAGCAGGCAGAGAGTAACACTGCTTTAGGAGATGGCGAGAGTATAGCCTGCAGCAGAGTTCGCCTCTAATATGATTCTGTTCTTAACTCAGGAGTGTGACTCTTACTTTTGTGCATGTTGCCGTCTCAGAAACAGACTAAAACTGCTATTACTAATCTGGAAGATTCAAATGGAGACAATTAGTACAGACAGTCCCCATTTCTCAAAATTAGAGTTTCTAGTAAGCAAATTAGTATACAATTTGCATCCTTTCTGTTTTCCCACAAGGGAAAGAAAATTTAGATAAATTTCCTTGTCTGTTATATGTCATGTATAGTAAAATGTGAAATGTATTGAAATATAGCAACTTTGTGTACAATTAGACTTGACATATTTAAAAGAGAAATGAATGGATCCAGGACCAATTAGTTTGTGACTAAACAAAGCTAGAATTCCTTTTCTCAGTCTGAGGATGAATCTTTACCATAGCTTTCAGGAATATGGAAACTTCATTCATGTTTGTGTAGCCCTGTGAGACTTTCAGAAATAAATGAAGTACTAAAAAAAACCCCACACATTTAAAAAAAAAAAAAAAAAAAAACAAACAACACCCAACTTTAATGTTCACTGGTAGATTATTTAGCCTTATCACAAAGATGTCACTTTGTGTTTAAATTTGATGTTTGATCTGTTTTGACAGCTAAAAATATAGCGTCAATTTAAATGTTTTATTGCTAGTACATATTCCCAGCCTTTAAATAAGGAACCTGGGAGACAAATGGAGATTTGGAAATTCAGCTTCGGAGGCAATGGTCATCTTAGTGCTGTCCATGCCATAGAAATGTTGCATGGTGGTGTGCAGACAAGCTTTGAAATGATGGATGTAAACTTAATTGCCTTTGAAAACATTGCAGGGTTTTTCAAGGAGATGTTAACCTTGAAGTGCAAATCAGTTACCTCCCAGTTCATGGATCTGTAGGTATTTAATTTAATTTTTCTTCTCTGTTTAGGACACCCATGATAGCTGGTGGGTTATTTGTGATGGACAAATCGTATTTTGAAGAGCTAGGGAAGTATGACATGATGATGGATGTTTGGGGTGGAGAAAACTTAGGTAAGTGTATCGTTTACCTTCAGATCTCCATTTGAAAGGAAAGGAAACTTCAGCTTTGCTCTTACTGTCATGGTTTCATGATTTTCATGATTTTGTGCAAAGAGGAATAAAAGACAGTTAAAACTCCAGGTGCATTATTGGCAAAATCCAGGAGGTTTCAATGGAAGAGCTGAAACATGGTAGGAGTCTTATGTGAAGTATGAGGAAATAAAAGTATTTGCTCTCTGTGCAGTAACAACAGCAACAAAAAAAGTAATGAAAATTGGCAATATACTACAGGATGTAGATTGGAAATTACTTTCAAAAATGATACCTTGTTTGAAAGTAATATCCTCTTCTGTTATTGATTAAAATACAATAATGTTTAAATGCTGCCAATTTAAGGCACGTTTTAATATATTGCTGAAATTTAGTCATGATAAGCAGAGCATAGGAGTTCATGAGTTTACTGTTTTTACATTCACTTCAAGAAATCAATCAACACAGCTGACTGAAAAATGGCCTAATGTTTATCATTAATCCTACTATACTGCCTGGCATCTAAACTTAGTGTTTTTATTTTATGGCCCTATTTTAGCTTAAAAAGATAATTGGTTGGGAAAGCATTTTTGTTACAATTCCTTATTTTCAGATGTTTAAGTCAGTGGGATTTGAGGGAAGGATGAGGGAACAAAACTTGCACTTTAGCCATTACTTTGACCTTGTGGTTAGATTTGATGTTAGTGGGATTGTTTGGGTCTTTGCAGTACAGTATTGTTCTTCAGGTAAGACTAGCATCCTTGTAGCAAAAGGAAAATGATTTGGCTGGAGCAGAACTCTGCAGCTTCTCATGAGTTACAGCATGTCATTAACTTTTCAAGGTAGAAGTGCATCTCGGACATTCTGAACAGTGTGTTTAGGACCAATTCTGAGAATTTAAACTTATAGTCGTGCTAGCTGGAATATCCAAAAATTCCTTGAACTTGTAACAACCCATGATTGTTTTCGGTTACTGAAATATCTGCATTAAGCATATGTGTGGCCTACAAGAAAATGAATATTTTATTCAGCACACCTCTAAATATGGAGATGATCTAACCAAATGTTTAACACTCATGCAAGGAACCGGAAGGCTGGAAGAGCCATCCTGACTCTCCTCCGACCTTCCTGTGCAATACTCACTCTTAGATATTCTGAACAATTACTTTCTCTGTTTCAGTTTTATTCCCCTCATTATTTGGCTGCATATGGCTAAACTGTATTAATTTGAACCTCATAACTGCTTTTCATTTTTTAAAATGTCCTGGAAAGCCTTTGGATAAACTTACAACAGCAATACTTGCATCTTCTGAGAACCTCTTCTGACACTAGAGCACTTAAATATTTGATCAGCTCTAAGTATGTGCTTGAGTGACTGAGGTTTTTTTACTGAAAACTTAGCAGCTGCTTCTGTGTTTGGATAATTGAGGACTTGATAGCAGTAATGGGCACAAGCAAGAACTCCGTACTCAAGGTGAAAAGTCTGCATGCACAAAGCTGTTTGTTGCTTCTGCTGCATTCTGTTCTCCCTTCTCTGCAATAAGAGGAAGGAGATGGAGACTTTGGAGCACCTTTTCAATGCACCCTGAAAATGCAAAGTCAGAGCAGGCAGTTAATTGTTTGTTCATAGCTGCCAGGTTAACTGAAGATGAGTGAAAATTGCATGGCATATGATTTAATTAGCAATAGATGACATGCACCAGATAGTGGAAATCTGTGATGTACAGTTTGACATCTAATATGCACATTTGTATGGCCTCTTTATTCTCAGGCCTATCTCTCAGTCAGCCTCTAGACACTACATGCCAATAATCTGCTTGATGGACTTGCAAAATAGCTGTAAACGTATTTATAAAAGTTTGCATTTTCCTTTCAAGCACATACAGAGCAGTTGTTATGGGACTTTTTTCACATTAGTATAGGTTCAACTTCACCAATCTCAATATAAGCTTGCAGTATTTTGCTTAGTCTAAATCCTAAATTAGCCAAGTGACAGTTCTTACCATGAAGATATGGTGCTTATGGTATAAAACGTGGATCAGGGTTTGTCCAGTACTGTGTTGAGTTCATAGACTCTAATTCTGACATCTTTTACAATGCTTTTTTTGATGAGCATGGGAAGATCAGAGTACACTGGAGAACTGGATAGGCCATTGCAAGATTTGTGTCAAATTTGAAAGCCTATACTTCTTATTTCTGGTTTTGCTGACATCAGAAAGCAAGAAAGACTTGCCCTAAACTGATGATATACTGCAATGGCAAGAGCAAGCCTCTTGTTGAAAGGTGTAACATGGTCTCATGTAATTAAAGAATGTGCATAACATGCTGTTTATGCCTTTTTAAACAAAATTTGTGTCCACTGAAACTACTACAATAGTAACAGTCATGAAAAATAGTATCCTAAAAACAAAACAACAACAAAAAATCATAGAACCATAGAATGTCTCAGATCAGAAGGGCCCTTAAAGCCCACCCAGCCCCAACCCCCTGCCGTGGGCTGGCTGCCACCCACTGGATCAGGCTGCCCAGGGCCCATCCAGCCTGGCCTTGAGCACCTCCAGGGATGGGGCACCCACAGCTGCTCTGGGCAGCCTGTGCCAGGGCCTCACCCCCCTCTGGGTAAAGAACTTTCTAACATCTAGGCTAAATCTCCCCTCTTTTAACTTAAAGCCATTCCCCCTTGTCCTGTCACTGTCAGACCGTGCTAAAGGTCGGTCTCTCCTGTTTATAAGCTCCCTTTAAGGCCGCAAGCCATGATGGTGCACATAAGAACTAGTCTGCCCCTTCCTGTCTGCAGCCCCTTTTGCTGTTTTTCTACAGAGCTATTTTTCATCTCTCTGATATTCTTCAGAATCTAAGGTGTCTGAAAATATATATGTAGGTTTACATGCCCAGACATTTTTGGAGGGAGAACTAATCAGATAACAAAGCATTAACCTCATGTACACAGTAGAGGAAGCTATGAATAGTGAAAGAAGTTGGTACATAACATGTTTCCAAATTACTTCTGGAATAGTTTTCCAGCACCTGTGTACATTCAGTAGCCCACAGAATGACAATGTTTGAGGTTGGCAGGGGCTTCTGGAGGCTGTCTGGTCCAGCTCCCCCTGCTCAAGCAGGGCCACCTAGAACAAGTTGCACAGGACCATGTCCAGGCTGCTTTTGAGGGACTGCAAGGAGGGATACTCCTTGTAGACCTCTCTGAGCAACCTGTTCCAGTGCTCTATCACCTATACAGTGATGAAATGCTTCCTGAACTTCAGATGGAACCTCTTGTGTTCCAGTTCATGTCCGTTGCTTCTTGTCTTGGCACAGGACACCACTGAAAAGAGTCTGGCTCTGTCCTCTTGACACTCTCCCTTCAGGTATTTATACTTGTTGATAAGATCCCCCCTGTGCCTCCTCTTCTCCGTGCTGAACAGTCCCAGCTTTCGGAGCCTCTCCATATGGGAGATGAGCCGGACTGGCTCATCTTCACCAGAGCCCTACACTGGACTCTTGCCACTACATCCATCTCTTTCGTACTGGCCAGCCCAGAACTGATGCAGCACTCCAGGTATGGCCTCACCAGTGTTGAGCAGAGGGAAGGGATCACCTCTCCTGACCTGGTGGCGATGCTTTGCCTAAGGAAGCCCAGGATACCGGCAGCCTTCTTAGCAGCAAGGGCACACTGCTGCCTCATGTTCAACTTGGCATCCACCAGGACCCCCAGGTCTGTTTCTGCAGAGCTGCTTTCCAGCTGGTTGGCCCCCAGCCAGTACTGGTGCTGGCATTGTTCCTGCCCAGGTGCAGGACTCTGCGCTTCTTGTTGAACTTCATGAGGTTCTTGTCAGCCCATGTCTCCAGCCTGTCAAGGTCCCTCTGGATGGCTGCACAGCCCTCTGGTGAATCAGACCCTTACCCCCAGTTTCAGTCATCTGCGGATTTATGGAGGGAGTACTCTAACCCATCATCCAGATCGTTAATGAAGGTGACAGTGATGTTTTGGAGTAAGCATTCAAAATTTATCATCTAAAAAAGAAACACGAAAGTGCTTTTATTACTAACTTAACACAAACAGTGAGCAGTCATTTATTGTAATTCTCTGTTTTTGTCAGTCTTAGCACAAAATAAGAGACAAGAATAAAGTCAGCCCTGTGAAAAATGTATGGCAAGAGCGTTATGTTCAGTTGCTTTTAAGCTTCCTTTTGCCTATCGTCCCAAGTTAATTCAACTGGAAAATAAGGCCATAAGTTACTGCAAAAGATAACATTGTTGGCATTAATATTTTTGGAAGATTATCTGTCTGCAGATTGGACAGTGTTGATTATCTGGACCTCATGAATATGCCTAACTGGCTTTGATTCAACAGAAAATTCTACTAGAGTAAAACAAATAGGAAATAATCCTTGTGAAAGCAAAGATCATTCAGAAGAAAAGCAGTCAACTTGCATTGCCAACGTTCTACAAGGCAGCACCCATTTTTCCTCTGGTCAGACCATTGAGAGGACGTGCTCTCTGACCTTTAGCTTTTGTGCTGGATTGGCTCAGAAGTGTACTGTCCGTAGCCTTCAGTTTGTAGAAGTTGCCTCTCTGTTCAGTCTGTCTTCAAATCAAGCTTAACTTGCTGCAGCTCCTTTCACTGCCAGCATTTGGGAGTGTTTACCTGCTGTACGTCAGCAGCTAGAATCTCTTGATTGTTTTGTCACACCTCGAATTTGCCCAGTGTTCTATTTCATCTATTTCATTTATTTGTAAGTTAGATAATTAATTTATGTTCAGTGAATCTACTGTTGCTTACCATTTAGATGAAGCAGTAATAGAACATACACTTATTCTGTCAAATTGCAGCACGGTTTGTGAATTTGGAGAATACTGCTCAGATGAGAGAAGACATACAGTTTTTCTTCCCAGTTAGTATGGTTATTTCCTCTGAGTTTGGAAAGTAATAAAGTAGAACGTACAGATATGCCTTTGTTTTATCCTAGATTTTCTCAGAAAACCATCTGATTGATCTTCTCTGCAATAATTGGTTTCTTTGTAAAATAGTATTGTACAAAATGACAGCGTTTTGTGATGTTGGTCTTTCATTCATGTTTTCACTGCAGAGATCTCATTTCGAGTTTGGCAATGCGGTGGGAGCCTAGAAATCATCCCTTGCAGCAGAGTGGGTCACGTATTCCGCAAACAGCATCCGTACACGTTTCCTGGTGGGAGTGGGACCGTGTTTGCAAGGTAACTCTTAGGCTGATCTTCAGCTAAATAGCAATGTTTTGGATTTCTTCAAACGATCAGCAGATGGCAGTAATTTAATTTGAAGTACCTTTTATTTAAAGGAAGCTGATGATTTTGAGGCAACTACACATGCAGGCAGGAAAAAAAAAATCTGTTAGAGGCAGGCAGAATCTAGAAAAGAAGGGAATAGTTAGCTTTGCTATCTATAACCTTTGAGAAAAGCGTGTGTTTATTTGGTTTTAAAGAGAGCTTTATTTTCAGAACAGTCCATTACATCTTCATGTTGTAGAAGCAGTTGCATCACTCTCTAAGACCCAGAATACACTGGGTGATGATTTTGCTTTGCTTGCTTTTTGTAATTACAGAATCAGTATGAGATATGCAAGTGATCGTGTAGGCTAATCCTGGTGTTTGTGCCTGCTTCATTCTTCATCATATCTTTCTTTCTTGTAACATAATTAAAACACTTTCTCTGTGTAAACCTAAGAAACAGCAGCATTAAGAGCTTAGGTTGGTATGTGTGTTAATTTTACTGCTGGTTTAATGTGTAGCAGTGGCTGGAATACTATGATTCTTCCTCCCTTTCTCATTTGTTGAATGAGGATAGCAATCCTGATTTGTGTTCGCAGTGTTTGAAGTCGCGTGGATTAAGGCAGTGCGTGAGTGTGTGACAGGTGTTTGACCACGGCTCTGTCGGTTCTAGCTGAAGCGTCTGTGTACATTTTGGTTTAGGGAACTGGACTTCATGCTTAGAGGCCTGAAGAAGCATAAGTCTCAGCTAAGAGTTCTGAGTTAAGAGCTTCAAATTAAATCATTTGTTTATCCTTGAAGAATATGGAGCCACAACACTGCTTAGCGTGGCAAAGCGCAGAGTGCAGAAGTATTTAAGCTCAGAAGAATGTTCCAAGGTGCCAATGTGTTTAGAATAGTATTTCACTGGAGGCTGAGGAACCACCTTAGAAGTGTAAATTAAATTCTCTTCCATGTTGGTTATGCCAGGAACATTACAGTAATAATTTATTAGTCTGGTAAAATAAAGTCACTGTCTTTGTTTCTTCCAGTAGTCACAGCAGGGATTTTTCTGGTCCCTTATTCTTTGAGTTCTGTATTTTATGCTACAGTGAAAATGAATAATAGTACTTGTGGGTAAACAAAAGCTAATGAAGTGTCCTCTCAGTACATTACATCTCTGTGCTAGTATAGAATCACAGAATGTCCCGAGTTGGAAGGGACCCACAAGGATCATTGAGTCCAACACTTGGCCCCACCCACACCGAAACCCCGTGTTTGATGGCGGTGTCCAAACGCCCCTTGAGCTTGGGGCCGTGCCCACTGCCCTGGGGAGCCTGTTCCATGCCCACCGCCTCCTGGTGCAGAGCCTTTTCCTAATATTCCATCTAAATTTCCCTTGTTTATAGCTTGTGTCAGAACGGTGGAAGGATCTAACAGTTAAACTCTTATGTAGGCTTAGGAAGCAAATGTTTTAGTTTTACAGTAGGTTATAAAACAATGTCATAACAAAGATCATGGTGAATAAATCAAGTTGTGCAATTTTCCTAATTCTCTGCAGCTTTTCTAACGTTGACCTGTTGCCAAGATGCTGCTTTTCTTGTAATGGTAAATAGGCACTTCCACATAAGTCATCTGAAGAGCAAGAGAAGGATCTGGCTGTATGTGGGCAAGAATAGAGCACACACCAGAGATTTATCATATTAGCAGTGGTTGAAGGTTCTGCATTCGTATTGGGATTACAGCTTTTAGACCTCGCTGTGAAGTCAAATCATCATTGTGATTTGATCACTCAATGTCGTATTTTGTTTTCCGGTCATTTATGTTCAAAATGACTTTAAAAAGAGGTCCTACCTGGACTTTAATGGTGAGGACAACTAAAGCCTGCAAACTAGCATCTTGGGCACTTGCATCCCTTTCCAGATCCGTCTTTCTCTGCAAGTGGTTTATAGCCCTCGTCCTTGACTATCCAGCCGTCTCAAATTCTGAGATGCCATTAAAGTTCTTTGTTTCTTTGGAATTACTTTTGAATTGACCTAGAAAACTTGCCTATCACTTTACACAACTTGTCAGCTCTGCTTTTCGGTTGAAGGTTGTTTCCTCCTCAGTCAGCTGCTTGTGTGTCAAACAAATATAACAAAATTCCCTTAAATACTATTTTTAGCAATGGGAGTGAGGAACCTAAGGTAATGGGATACCCTCATAGTGCAGGCATTACCAGATGTGTGGGGCCATGGTGCCAAGAAGCTTGGTGCTCGGAATCTGCGCTGCTTGAGCAAGGGGGACTCATTAGCTTATACAATCATCTGTCCCTTGGCTGTGTGTAATTTGTTCTGGAGTGCTCTGGGTAAGCTTCCTATTTTTAGCTGACTAGTCAGCACGCGCTGCCTTTGGGCAGCCAAAATAAATTGATTCTGGATGAGAGACTGGGGGCTGTGTATCACAAGAGGAGAGAGGGGGTGACATCCTGGCTGTGCGGGGTGGGCAGGCACAGCTTGCGTCTAGCGGAATTTATCGGATCAGGTTAGCTTTGCACGTACATGCTTTACTGCTTGAGGGCCGGCTGCTTTCATATACATCTTCATCAGAGCTAGTAAACTCTGCAGACCCTAATCTGGTCTGTGCAAAACTCTCTCTGGCGTGATGCTAAGCTTCGTTATCTGTGGCTTAATGTAAGCGCTAAGTGCTCCCTGCACTATGTTCCTCAGTACCCTGGCTTCTTTTGGGTCTCACTAATGTGGGCAGTTCTCAGCATCTGTGTAGTTTCCACACCCACCTTGCACTGTGTCTGAGCTGTTAATCTTTGAGAATGGGGAAGTGTGGTGCAGAGGTGCATGCTGGCCTTGGGAGTGCCTTTGGAGTTGCTAAACCCTAGCAAACTCAATAGTACCTCTCCCACCCAGACCAAAATCTGTTTGGCCAGTGAATAGCCGAGCTGACTGCTGAGCAGGCAATAGGCACGTGCTGAGTGGCTCAGTGACATTCATAAAGGCCTGTTAGACTGCAAGTGGAGATGAACTGGAACAGCTGTCTGACCTGGATTGAATGGTTTGTTTCTTACAAAAAGTTACATGGAATCTTTGCAAGGAAGAATCAGTCCTCAAACAAAAGATGATTGAGGTCTGCCTCCTCTTAGCAACTTGCGAGAAGCACTGACTTTGTCCTGGCTATTTCTGCCTTCTGAATTGGAAAGAATCACGGCAAAGAAGTTATTGGCTGACTGCATTTACTCCTGTTGCTTAAGATGAACTTACTGCCAAATGTAAAATAAGCTTCAGAGTGTGTCAGGTGCGAGTGAACTAAGACTTCATTTTCTAAGCATAGAGTTACAAACAATAGAAGTAGATGGGTTTTATATGGAAGCCAGGAGGTGGAAAAAACCCTTAGAATCTCACAGTCCAAAAGGAGATTTAAACACACCAGTTATATAAACGCAGAAATTTTAGTTAGACATTGGATTAGAAGTCAAGAATCCTGTTTAGTTTTTTTCCCGTTTACCGCAATAATTAATCTCCAAATTTCCAAGTATTAAAAGCACCGTCTAATTACTGTCTCCTCTGTCACCTCAGTTACGGTAGACTTGCTTGGTTCATAGCCTTAAATGTCACAACAGTTTATGTCTTCTTGGAATGTCAAGTGCTGTGCTGGTAATAGTAAGGTGCTGACTGAAAATGTGTCGCCGAAGTTAACCTATCTGTTTTCAACAAGGTAAAACACATGATTAAATATTGCCAGTTGTTGAGATTTTTGTTTCCAATTAGCTCGCTTAGTCAGGTGAGCACTCACTGACTTCGGTTTGTTGGACTAGATCAAGACAAACAACAACAAAGCCAAAATCCCCTGAAGCTTACAGAAAGAACTCTGGCACGTATTAAATTCTGGATGAGAATGTGAAGCAGTGAACAGTGTGGAGGAGGCTTATCTTTTGTTCTAAACGCGTTGATTTCCATCATGTGACTTTCTAATGGTTTTCTGTAACTTTGGGTCTTAAATGGAGAATCTCCTGCCCGGCTTGAGGCAGTGGACCGTGTAGTACTAGGAAGGATTAAAATCAAACCAAGAATAAATGGTGTGGTTTAATTGCATCTGGAGGAAAATGTAAGTGTGTGTTTCATTTGATTGTCCCTAGAAATACACGCAGGGCAGCCGAAGTCTGGATGGATGAGTACAAAAATTTCTATTACGCAGCAGTGCCTTCAGCCAGGAATGTACCTTACGGCAAGTAAGTCACGATTGCTTCTTTCTCCTCTTCACCTGTCCTTGATAAAACAGCAGCTTCTGAGCTGAAAGTAGTTTTGGCTCTCATGTTATCTCCTTAAGATCCAGTCCCACTGAGAAAATTCAGTTTTCTGTATATTCATTGATGTCTACAAATACAGCAGCCAGACCTTGAAAAGTGCTCCTTTTCTCCCTTTCCAGTATTCAAAGCCGAATGGAACTCAGAAAGAGACTCAGCTGCAAACCCTTCAAGTGGTATCTTGAAAATGTTTATCCTGAGTTACGGTGAGTTTCAGCTGAATCTGAGGTAGTGTGGAGTTTTGTTTGTTTTCTCCAGAAATCACTGGTTTCTCTTTCCCCTTCCTTGGAATGAAGGATGTATTTTTATTTTTATTTTTTTTAACTGATTTGTGAAAACAATGCATCATATGGGCTTATTTGCCTGGAGCTGGTCTCCTACCCAGGCTGTTTGCTTGAAGGTGCGTTGTTCTCCATCCTGGTGTCTTCCCTTCAAAGTTTTGCCTTCACCTGAGCGCATGCCTAGCTGAGTGGGAGGGCTGAGTCAGTACAGTGCAAACTACAGAAGCTAGCATGTAAGAAAGCCTTGTAAGCTTTGCAAGCATTGTAAATGCATTGCTCTAGGAAGCTGTCTTTTGCTTCATTACCTCTTACTCTGTCAGTGGGCAATTGCTAACCTTTGTGTGTGCAGGGAAAACAGGGAAATGAGGGGTGGCATCACTAACAGTTCCTGCAAAATATCTGCACTCACAGCATGAATGTAATGGATGTTACAAAGGGATAATTACGGCTAAAGAATGCATCCTAACTAATGAAAAATCCTCAAAGGAAAATTTTTATCATTTTTTGAATAAAAATTTTTGTTTGACGTTAGTAGGTGTGCTATTAGATCGCAGAATCATAGCATGGCTTGGGTTGGAAAGAACCTTAAAGATCATCTAGTTCCAACCCCCCTGCCGTGGTATCTGAGCCTGTAAACTAGTTTGTCTGCTGTCAGCGTAACCTTGGTAGCATAATGGTAAGATACCATGAGTGACTCACAGGAGCGCTTTTTTTCCTGGGGCACTTTGTGTCACTGAAGTCAGATAGCTGCTAGTGGCATGCAGGCTTGGAATGCAAGAGCATCAGCCGTTACAGAACCACAGGTACTGAAGAGTCTCATGAACTCTTATGAGAGTGGGAGGATGCTGAGGAAGAAAGTTATTCTTTATTTTCTCTTAAAAGTGCCAGAGGATAATTATTATTGTTTAATTTGTCAGGAGAAATTGCAAGCTCTCTTAGGAAATACGCTGCAACAAGCATTACTGGAGTGTAGAGTTAGCTTATTCTGTGTCATCTCCCTTGTGCTCATTCTGCTGGCTTGAATTATTATATTCTTCTTATAGTCTGAAGTTTTTTGCTCTACTGTTTGATGTGAACTTATGGTCTCTCTGCCCCACAAATGTTCTCTGTTGAATGTGTTTGCTTAGGTATTTTCAGACTATATAAATTTTTGTTTACAAGCAACTGTTTAAAAATAGGTACAGGTAAAAACACTTTTTTGTATTTTTTTTTTTTCTTCAACCTCATTTCCAACACATCAGTAAGAATAGTTGGGACAAATGCAGAATGTCATCTTTCCAATAGCTTGGCTGAAAAAAAATAAGAGGGCGTGATGACTTTAACTGATAGCATTAAGTCTTGAGTGAACTCAAATAATGGTATTGTCGCCTTCAATTTGCTTGTTGTGCTGAGTTTATAAACTATATTGTCTTCTCCTTTTGTGTTCTGTCCTACACCGCAAGTGTGTGTTTGATCAGTTGATGATCAGAAAATTGCCTTCCATCTTCAAAAGATGATTGAGATTTCCAAACAGTAGTCATCACTCATCTTTAACCTCCCATCTTAGAAACACTTCAAGTAAAGTTAAGGAGCTAAAAGAAATATCAAAGAGAAACTGATTCAAGCAGATGTTTCTGTTTCTATTTTAGGGTACCTGATCATCAAGATATAGCTTTTGGGGCTTTGCAGCAGGGTACCAATTGCCTTGATACTTTGGGCCATTTTGCAGATGGTGTTGTTGGAGTTTATGAATGTCATAATGCCGGGGGAAACCAGGTCTGTATCCTATTGATTTTTTTCCAAAATGTGAACTTAGGAGGGGGGAAAAAAAAAAAAAAAAGAAACTTGAAACCAACTAAAGCAGGTGCTGTGTACTGGTGAGAGATACACGAACCTAAGTGAATGGTTCAGTTATTTAGCCAGTCAGTTGTAATAATTTCTCCCTCAAATATGATTTTGTATTTTCAGGGTTAGAATCTGAGCACAGAGATTCATTCGTTATGATCAAATGATCCCCTTCCTTTCTGTCTGTTAATATTTATTTTATACTGGAAGCCAGTAATCTTTCCCAGGAGTTTTATGCATTTGTAGAAAGCTTTTATCCATGAATTGGTTTACTTGATTTTGGAGGAAGCTTCCTTCAGAAGGGATATGGGTTGTTAAGCATATGGCCTACGGTCAGCAAAATCAGGAGAATGCTTTACTGTGACGCCCTATTAGGAATTTCCAGTTTGTGGTAGTGGCGTGTGAAAATCTGCCTCAGATCCCTCTTCAGCTCCTCCAGAAAGCAGAGGTGTCTAAACTTCATCTCCTGTTCCCTCACAGCAAAGGCAGTGCTTCAACACATCTTTTCTAACGCTACTCTTACACTAATTGCAAATATCTCAGGTTAAAGATGGGAACCAAGCGTGAGCATTAATTATTGTGAAGAATCTAATTATGCAGCTGTGACTCCATCATCTTTATGTGCACACGTACTCACCGTTCTGTGTGGTGCTTTGTCACTGAACTCTGTTCAGAACCAACCTGATTATAAATACAACAAGCAAAATCAAGTGCACCTGTTAGATCAGGAGGCTGAGCAATGACAGGTCTACTGTTGGAAGAGTGATTGTATCAGAATTGTGTGCTCTGATTTAAATTAGAAGGGGAAAACCCTGCCATCAGATGAAGCCTAAAATGTTATTTCAGGCAACGTGTCATGTTGATTTGGATTGCCATCGTACATCTAAGATATGCCTCTCTCCTGCATCATTAAAGAGAATATATCTGGGGAGGCTGTTTCTGCTATCTTTATGAAAATGCACTCATCTCTTCAGAACACCACAGTGGTTTTTTAGAAGAAAGGGTAGACGTGTCAAGCATTGCCTTGGTGCAGAAATCTTGGAAGTTTCTGGTCACCTTGTATATTCTGTATAGACACATGAAGTTCTCTTCCTCTTTCAATCCCCCCCCTCCATATGTGACCCCCTTTTCAGGTTCTTCTCTGGAGCTGACCTTGAAAAACAAATATATGCTCACTCTGAACCGTGTGGCAGGGCATTCAGACCGACAGGAGGCAGATCAGGTCGACAATGGGTTTTTAATTCCACACAGAATTCAGGTTGGACTGGAGGAATGAACAGAGTGACCTTAGCGTGGGAGAAGGATGGGGAGCAAAGCTATGTGTAGTGCAGCTGCTGTAGGCTGTGGAGACCTTCTTCCATAATATGGAAAGTGTACTCTGGCTTGCACTCCACACAACTTAAAAAGCAGAATTTTGGTTAGGAATCTTCTCCAAAAGCAGGTTGTTGGAATTCAGTGATCAAAAAGGGTAGATTGGCACTTGTAAAGGGCTGAAGAAACTCTCGTATATTGTTTGACAGTTACGTGCAAATATTTTGGGTCATGGTAAGCAGTTTAACGTACAGCCAGATACGCTTGGGTGCTAGGGAAAGTTTTAAGGTTCGTGGCGTTCTATTAACTTTATAGTTCTAATCTATGAGACAGCTTTTTCAGACATGCTGATTTTCCAGTTGTTACACAGATGGCTATTTCCAGCCTGTGCCCTGAGCATGCACCGTTTGCAATTTATTTTTCCTGTTCTAGTGTTTAAGCAGAACTTAAACTTGTCTGTGCTGTAGCTAGTCGTATGTCCTGATCTCTAGGAGAAAGCACGTGTACGTTCATGGTATTTCATACCATGAGGGGCCGTCACACAGATGTCTCTAGCTGCAGAGCTTGGAACTTCTGTGAGGCTTCAGCTTTTAGATGTGCCAAGTTCTTGTGTGATTGCTTGTTTGTCTGGGGCTCTTCCAGTCTTCTGATGGAAGGGTGAAGATGTAAAAATCAGTATTTTCAAGGCTCTGCCTTCCCCTGACTTCAGGGTTCTTGAACACAAGCTTTAACCACTACCCTGATAGAATTTTCAAATGTTATTATTGAGTATAAATCTTACAAGGGCAGCATCTGTTTCAGTGGCATTTGTGATCCCTGATAAGCTCTAAAAATATCTGCTTAACTCATTAAGTTGTTAAAAGTGGCTATTAATGACGCTAGCTGACATTGGACAAGCTGGTTGGAACTGAATCATTTTGTTGTCATCTGAGATTAAAGCAGAATAGAATATCCTGAGCTGGAAGGGACCCACAGGGATTATAGGGCCCAGCCCCTGACCCCACACAGCACCACCCAAGCCCTGTGTCTGAGAGTGGAGTCCAAAAGCTCCTTGAGCTCCAGCAGCTTGGGGCCATGCCCACGGCCCTGGGGAGCCTGTTCCCTGCCCACCACCCCCTGGTGCAGAACCTTTTCCTGATATGCAATCTTCTTTCTTTTGGGAAACAATAAAAGGGATATGCAGAGTTCTCCTGCCTTTTTGTTTTGCATAGTTGTCATTATTCTAGTAGTTGTGTAATACGGTGCGCATCTAATGGGAGAGGCCAGTCTGGATCCTGGAGACCAAACTTCAGGGCAGGAGACATGCAGAGAGTGTGAACATTAGGGCCAAGTCCGGCCCTGTGTAGGAGGGGTAAGGGGTAATGCTGAGGTAAAACGAGCTGGGCAGTGGTGCACAAAGAGTGACTTCTTTGCTCTTTATTTAAGAAGCTGCATATTTAAATGTATTTGAAGGAAGTTCTCTTGTACATCACCCTTCGGGTAGGCAGTTTTATTCTGCCATTACCCTTGAGTTTGGCTGTCTTGTGGTGGTTTGTATCATTAGGAACTTCTGTTTTCCCCTATGGCACACATGCATTACCTAGTGTATGGATGGAGTGCTCAGTGTTGCAGCCCAAGCCTCTAGGCTTGAGGAGCCGTTCCTGTTGTACCCCTGTACGGCCAGTAGAGGGAGCAGTCAGCAAGCCCAGCCGGCAGTTGCTCTGGGGATGCGGGAGCAACTGAAATCTCTGTTGGGAAAGCACCATTTCTTTCCTCTCTTGCTCCGTGGGAAGCAGCGCTCTGTTCTAATGCTTGTACCGAGCCACTCACAGGAGTCTAACCTGCGCTGTGGATGCGGAGGTGGCAGGTGCAGCTTGTGCATGTCTTACTGTATGTGATTTTGTATGCTGTTCTTAAATTTTGTTTCTTCTTCTAGGAATGGGCCTTAACAAAGGACAAGTCAGTGAAACATATGGATTTGTGCCTTACTGTGGTGGACAGAGCACCTGGTTCACTCATAAAACTTCAGGGCTGTAGGGAGAATGACAGCAGACAGGTTAGTATGTCCTGAATACACTCTATGAACAGAGGGAGAACAGGGGTGGTGAGTGAGAGCGCAAGAACATGCACTGGTAACCGTATTTCCTTCTAACTGTTCTGCTCTTTGCTCTGTATCGCTGCTGTTTGTGTTCATAAAATGTGGATGCATGACATCTGGGCAGAGCAGGAGGAATAATCTTTTGTACGCTGACCTTTCTTTTTTTATATGCCAGTGATGGTCTTGTAGTAACATATAGAGCAGCTCTCTCAACACTGGCCTTACATAAAGGCTTTGCCCAGTGACAGCCTTCAGCTGTCATGTTGATTCTCTGAAATAAAGCGTGTTTCATGATGTCGTTTTGAAAGGCCTTTGGTGAAGTTTGAAGATAATGTAGCCTGCCTCAGGAGAGCGGGTTAGCTTTCTTGTCTTCTTTTCAGCCGTGATCTGTTTACAGCAGCACTGGGCTCCTTCGCTGGGCTCCTCATTAATGCAGCGGTGCTACTTCATCTGCTTCCCGTGCCTGAGGAAAATCACATTTGCAGAGTCGCACCATCTTTCTGATGTTGCCCTGTAACAATTCATCTCTTTCTGCTAAGTCATCAGTTCTGATTTCCTGCCACCTTCCTTGTTTCTGCATCTCAATGTTTGCAAACAGATCTCTGAAATGTTGATTTCTTGATGAAGAAGGAATATTCTTGCCTCTTTTCAGATACAGAAACCAAGGAAGAAATATTCTGTAGATAAGGCTTAAAGGCAGAATACAAAATAGAAATGTAACAAAAATCTTTCTTTAGCATCCTATATTTGGGGTTTACTCTGTCCATCCTTGGCATCATCTTAGGCAACAGAGCTTCTGACAGCACAGACTACCTGGTTGTCTTCTGTATAACTGAAAGGCATCTGACTGACTTTGAGATCTCGCCAAGGTGGCCTTGGGTGATTGTACTTCTTGCTTCTTCCCGTTCAGAACTGTAGTGATGTTGTGGATGTGTTCTGTGACTCTGATTTTCCTCCTCAAACCAAGGGCTTCAGAAAGCTGAATGTGGTGCAACAGCATATTTGAGAAGTGCTGAAGCAGGGGAAAATGATTTGGTGTATTCTGTACCTAGTGCAGTGCGTTAGCTGAAAGAATACTTGCTTTGGCAAGGTTTGCCAAAATGTATGTACCCTTAATCCAGGATTAATCAAGGATTAATTCAATTGTCTAAACTGCAGTGTTCACGTCTCCCAAGCACGAGCCATGGAAGCGCACAAAGATTTCGAAGGACGGGATGCAGAATGTTTCCTCTTCCTGCTTTTACAGCTCAATAACTTTGTTTTCTCTTCCAGAAATGGGAACAAATTGAAAGCAACTCTAAACTGAGGCACGTGGGCAGCAACCTCTGTCTAGACAGCCGGAATGCCAAAAATGGTGGTCTCACCGTTGAGATCTGCAGCCCTTCCTTGTCACAACAGTGGAAATTCACACTTAATCTGCAGCAGTAGAGGAACTCACGAGCAAAATGCTGTTTCGATGCATAGACATTGGGCAAAGTTTTGGTTGAATTACTGATGTATTTCTTAAAACTTTCCATGGAACTTATATACCTCAGTATTCCATCTTTATCTGAAAGTAGGAGAACGCTGAAGCGGACACCAGGGAACCGGTGGACTTGGAGCACTGCGAGGATTTCACTGAACGTGGCTGCAGTACAGTTCCTTCTTGGTGTGAAGACTGTAACAGTTCCTTTCTGTCTTCAGTTACGTACTTGCACAGCAGATAACTAACTCTAGGAACAACCGATGTATGATAGAAAAAGGATCTCAAAAAATGCCTGTGGGGAGCAGGGTCTGGGAGGGAGGGTGGGAAAATTTACCAGGAGAAGGTCATTCCAAGTCTCCATCTGCATAGAAATCATCGTTCGTTGTCTCCAGAAACAGAAATGTCCTTTTGAAGGGTTTTTTCCTGTGTGTACTTGGTAATTTGAGTATGAACTTTTCTATGATGGACTCTAAATATATAAAATATATATATTGCCAGCTCCCAATGATTTGTATCAATTTCCATCACCCCATAAGTATCAAGAAAGTCACTGACAGACGTACAACCAGAAATTGGGCCAGAATGCTGGGAGAGTGAAACTTGATGAAGGTGCGGATTTTGTGCTGCTGAGCGTGATGTCCGCGCTAACACTGGATGCTTTTGCTTTGCAAACGGGATCTACTCCCTAATGCTTCGCCCTCGCTGGAGACCGTGAAACTCAGGAGGAGAAAGGAAAGAGCAGAATAAGCCAATGCATCTGCACAGGTGGTTGCTCGGGTTGTTAATTCCAACCTGGAAATTCATTACATGTGCTCTGGATATCGTTAATCTTGTACTTGGTATTTGTGTTGATGATTTCTGTAATGTTACGTCCTTAAATACTTCTTCCTTCCTTACAAAACTGCACGAACAGTGCAGATCCTGCACAGATGCAGCCATGTGGGTTCAGCACAATTTTATTCTGGGCCCTAGTCAGAGAAGTTTCTTAGTCTCAAGCTCCCCTCTCGAGTTCTACAAGTGAGATGGAATGGCAATGTCATTGTTGACAGCACAGGATCTGAATTTTAATTTGCAAGGAGGAGCAGCTGTGCAATATCTCTGAATTGCACTTGCTTAATTTATAGGCCTACTACTGGGAAATTTTCTTCTGTTTTTTGTTTCCTTAAATGGGGCTTTTGAATGGATTCTGGCTTGGCTCTGGGAATCAGTCTGAATTCCAGCAGATCCTGTGTGGTGTTTTTAACCATAGAACCCATGCATTTTACAGCTTCAGTCCAGCTGATGTCATTTTTATATTAAATGATACTGTCAAAGTTAAGCCCAACTTTGACCTGTTCTTTCTTATGTTTGCATAGACTTTTTTTATTAAAATAAATGCTTGAATGAGCTTTAAAAATGAACAGGAGAAGTGAATAGCTAGTGCCAGTACTACTAAGTGACACAGCACTGACAAAAAAAAAAAAAATCATAGTGCAGGCATATGGTGCCAGGAAGTGGTTTTTGTAAGATACGGATCTTGGGGGAAAATGTAAGGGTTGATCACAAGGAGACGAAAACCCTCAGCTGTACTGGGTAATGCCAGTGCTGTTCCCCTCTTTCTTTGTTTCTGGAAGTAGAGTGGTTCCCGATTCTGCAGTTTCCTTTGGCTGCATCTATGCGTTAGGAATAGGGGTGGTTCTCTCTGGGCAAAATGGCTCTAACCGTGTCAGTCAACGTGCCACAAATATCTCGCTTCTCTGAAGTTACAGCCTGCAAATACCTGCATACCTTTGGGATGCTTCTGCCATCCACCATCTGACTTTTTTTTTTTTATTATGGATAATTAATGCTTTTTTTTCTTCTTCTTTACAGTCTACTTTCCCCAAATCTATCCTGTCTTAGAGGCCATGCCATGGGTAAACTAGTTTTCAGGTTTTTGTCTTTCCCTACCTGTAGCCTTTTTTAACCTAGGTGAGAACTTGAACGTGATTCATAATCATAGCAGTAGATTTCTTAATATTCTGGAGAATAAATGCTGAAATATGGGCTCAGCAGCAAATCAGTCATTTGAGGTTCTGAAAAACAAAATTTAGAAGCAGCAGCATTCAGCTTCTGCCACAGATATATTTCCACTTGCAACTTCGATCATAGTAAACATGGTACTCACCTGAAACCAGCAGCTGCAACTCTGAATATTGACCTGCCTCGTAACTGAGGCAGAATTGGAAGTAACGATCCATACTCCACCTCTTAAGTCCTTAGTGTCAACTGGCGTCATATACAGTAGGCATGTTTTCACCAGTTCCCTGTGGATGCTGTGCACAGGGGTTTTGATAGAGGAGCTGTGTGTTAAGGGCAGCGTTGCTTTTCTTTGAGAGAATGGCCAAGAAGCGGTATCCTTTCGTTATGTTTACATGACAGTGTGCCAAAGTTACTTACTGTGATTTTAGGGGTTTTTAATATTTAAGAAATTTGGCCATTTGAAAGATAAATTAAGAGCCCTTGAAGCAAATTGTGATGGAGTCTTCTGAGAACTTTTCTTACCGTCTTCAGAGCAAGAATGGTGATATTGTTTGTTTTGCAGATTTTCAAAACATAGTTTGGAAACTGTTTTTTCAGTTGGTTTGAAAAGTCTGCTGTACAGAGCTTGTACTTTGTTCATTTTATAGATGGAAACCATCCTTGAAAAATTGTTTAACTTAAATAAAGAAGAATGCTTTATAGATACACGTGTGGTTGTTCACGTAACTGAGTAAAACCGAGAAGTCTGCCTGGAGCTTGTAAATGTGCAGTTTCAGTTCACTTGGTTGCTTCATGAAGTTCCTGTTCTGTAAGTGTGTATACATGGATATGTGTATTTGTATCTAAGAAAAGAGAATTTGTATTTAATAAGCTAGCGTTGAGGAAATTCTTATTTTAGAAGCTGTTTTTCACTGAGAGAGTTGACCTTGACTGTGGTCACCTGGAAGTGCTCAGTCAAGGCACGTCCCCCACCCTGGCCCAGTTTTAGGTCGTCTCAGGACTAACGCTGTCCCTCTCTTTGCTTCCAGAAACTGCTGTCCCAAGCACGGCAGGGCTTCCTTCAGCCTGCAGGGAGTCGAGGAAGACGATTCCAGCACCAGCTCTTGTAGCTGGTTGGGCTGCCTGTCCTCATCTGCACGCGTTGTCTCCCTGTGCTCGGTCAGAGGTTCCCTCTTCTGTGTGCAGGGCAGTTGTTCTGACGTCTGTGCTGCACTTGAAGCCAGATCTGAAATACTCCCTATGTAAAACGATCTAAAGAAAAAAACTTTTTTTTTTTTTTTTAAAAAAGGCTTTTTCTTGGGGTCAAGCACTTCACAGGTGTAGTTTAGAGAGCTTCCCAATGAAGTGTTGTGCTGGCCCAGTTGTGAAGGGAGCAAATCCTCCAGTAGCAGGTGGTGGAAAGTTGGGAATGTGAGATCCTTCTCCTTTGGGCTGCAGCTGGGGCACAGTGCTCGATTGCAACATCCCTGTGATAGAGGTGGGCTGCAGGGTACGATGCTCCCCAGGGGGGTAAGCAGGAGAATGAATGAGTTTAATATTTTGTCTGTGATGTTTTGTCTGGTGTCTGAGGCTCCGCAAGTCAGTTCTCAGGGCACATCCTGCTCTTCCCTCTGAGCAGCGTACAGGACTAGGACACTTGCTCCTGCTCTAAGAAACCAGCTCTGCAGTTAGCCCTGTGGATGTGATCTGCTAGCATAGCCTGCAGAAGCATTTTTAGGGAAGATGTAAGAACTCGTACCCTTTTAATTGTGCTGACAGAGGGTTTTTTGACAATCAGGCTGTAGGGAAGGAGAATTCTTCAGTGTAAACATACTCTCCCCGTGTGCCAAAGGTCAACGACTAGTTGGCACCTTTCAAAAAGTCTAAATGAAATCTAAATGAAGTCTTCTATCAAGAAGATAGACCACTGATAAATGTTTGTGGTTGCAGAAAACAAAATGGCCCTGTCAAACAGCAGTAAGCAGAACAAACAACCCTGTATTTACAGACTGTATCTGAGAACCCCAGTGGGGTTCTCCGTCTGAAATGCCCTTTGACGCCTCTGGGCTGACGGGTAATGCTAAAAAGTAATTAGGCTTCTGGGGGTGGTACCCCTTAACTAATCCCCTGTTAAAAGTAGAAGTCTGTCTCATCTCTCTGCATAGAACCTTGAGTATTTTGATGGTTTTGTATGCAAAAACCACTGTCTACTGTTTTACTTGTATTTATTTCAAATGTAGTCATGCTATAAGGTAGCATGGTCCTCCATTGCAGGCATCGCTCTCCTCATCCAGCGTGAGATGCAACGAATCATTTCAGAGCAATAATTTGTTACAGAATGCTCTAGCAAAGAGGCTTGTTCCTGTACAGTGGCTTCAGATGAACAGAAGCCACTGAAAAAAGTAGTCAGGGATAATAGGCCGTGATTACAGAATGAGCAAAAACACCAGGGCTGTCTCTTTTGTTAGACTGCACATTTTATTTACAACTTGACATCCAGTAGCTATTTTTAGACCTGACAGTAATCAAGCTGAAAAACTGGGAATTAATTCAATCTGCAGATGTTCTCTCTGTACAGCCCTCCAAAAGGTTATCTGATGAGGTGCAAAATACCCCTCTGACTGGATGTGATTTCTTGTAGCACAGAAGCGTGGTGTTGCTCTGCGTCGAGGAAGCGGGACCTGTCTGATTTCAAGTCTTTATTCTACCTAGCAGACGTGGTGGTGTTGCTGTAATTAAAAAGGGTACCGAAGTAGCAAAAACGTGTGTTTTCTGCCGTGCTTGTATTATTTAACTGTTAACAGTGCCTGTTGTGCTTTGGTTGCATGGTGAGCAGTACTTTTGCAAAATGCACTTCTCAGCTTTTGTGCTCCCTTTCATCCTGTCAAGAAAGTTAACAAACCGGCAGTGCTGAAGCACCTTGCCTGCCCGGTGCAAGCCATTAGAGTTTGGCTTACCTAGACCATAACATCAAATCCTCTAGTTTTTGTGAGTGAGCGTGAGCTGAGGGATGTTCTGTTTTGCTTTCCAGTGGAGATGGCTTTTTTTTTTTTTTTTTATGCTTACTATTTATTACCAAGGCAGCCTTACTGCTGGTATCAGCCTTAAGCCAGCAGCACCTAGAGCGGGAAGAGAGGAGAGGGAGAGCAAGAGGTAGGCAGTGAAAAGAGTTTTAAAATTGCATCCAAATCTGCGTTCTAACATCAAGTCAATGTTTGATGGGGATTTGCCTGCTTAATGCTTTTGTTTTGACAATCTTGAGAAAAAAAATTCTGCATCTTGCATGCAGTTTGTGTTTTGTGTGGTATGGTGCACACCACGCTGGTGCTAGGCTCCCTGCCAGCTGCTTTCAGAATTGTACAGAGGCTTTGATTTGACCCTTCCTATTGAGCAAGTTACTTGAGTGACAGTGGCATCTTCTGGTCACTGGTGATGTTGGGACTTCTGTCATAGCAGGAGCTACAAGCGTAGATGCTGTGTTGGTCTCTTGATGTGTAGATGAAAAAGATGAAAGAAAAGTGAAACAAAATTGTCCCAGAAAGCGATGCAAAGTGAGAGGGTATGGAGAAGCAGGCGCAGAGCGAATCCTCCTCCCTCAGGAAAATGAGGGTCCCAATTCCTTCTGTCTGGACTTAAACTTCTTGCAGGAGTTACCTAGTCAGGCTGATCCAGGCTCTTCCAGGTGGGAATACATGGAAATTGTGGTCAGGGAGGAGGGAAAAAACATGAGTAATCTTGATTTCCTTTCTCCAGAATAGCAAAACTTACGGCGTAGTTAAAATGTGTTTCAAAGTCAGTAAATTTGTAGTCAAAGATAAAACGAGATTTAACTGTCCTGTGCACTACAGCACAGGCTCTGAACATCTTCAGCAGTGATACCTGTGCCAAGTCGTTGCCTTCTGTTTGGATGCGACCTTTGACAAAAGCACTCAGTTCAGATATAAAAGACTGGATAAAATTTTCAGGAGTGTTTAGGACAGCCAGTTTTTAAAAACAAAATGTAGGCACTTAAACATCATGGGAAATTGATGAATTTGAGAATTAGAAAACCTTACTCTTCTGCTGATCTAATTCTTTTCTTGTCAGCTATTCCAACAGAAGTTTGTTTTAATGAGTAACTGTGTCCATGCTGAATGTCCAGCTTCAGCTCTCAGCCATTTTGTCTGTTTGTTAACTTTCATTCCTCAAAATATTCTTTGTTGTATCAGAGATTGTGAAGTCTGATGCTGTCACCTCTTAGCTCTTCCCCTTACAGGCTGAGCCCAGCAGGGAAGCAGGTTTTCCAGACCGCCAGTTGCTCCAGCAGTGTTTCTCCGGGCAGATGGAGGGGTGGTGAGGAACGACGGTCCTCCTGACCCAGTGAAAATGGGATTGGATCCTTACAGCTGTTGCCTGTCAGGTGCCCACCCGATGCTTGCGACTCGTGTTGTACTTTGGGCTTGGTAATAGAGACAGACAGTTCCTAGACAGTGCTCTGAGAGGCTCTGACTCAGTGGTCCCGAGGGATGGCAGATGTTCCTTGACTTCCAGCAAATCCAGCACAGCAGGACAAATCAGTGTTCCAGCTGCAGGCGCTAAGACAGGTTGGTGTGTATGGATGTGCAAGCAATAAAATGCCATCAGATGTCCGGGAGCAGTGCTTGCAGGCTGCTGATCTGAGCTGATGCTTCTGAGGGTCTGTCAGTTTGCTTAGGGAACATCCCCAAAACTGTGTTTGTCCACCTGTGACCTCTGACATGTTGTGGTTCCAGTTTTCAGAAAAAGACTACATGCTGAAATAGATGAGAAATATTCACACAGCATGCTGGTAAACCTTTAGAGGCGTGGGGAGAATGGAATGAGGGAAGCAAATGGTGGAATGAGTGCACAGAGCAGATGCCATGGCCCATTTTCTTTCCATGTTACTTGAAAGTCCTTTATAAGCAAGCAGCAGGAATTCTGCTCTGCTGTCAGCTGGGAAGGCATGGTGCTAGTACAAGAAGTTGTTACATCATGAATAGTAAGGAGAATATGGACAGGGAGTAATTCTTCGTTGTTCTTCCCAATTCCACGTTGTTCTCCTTCTTTCCATTCTTACCAATGGAAAGGCAAAAAAGGATGATATCAGTTTGAAACAAAGGTAGTTCACGCTGTTGAAAACTACCCCACAGATGTGAAATCCAGAAGAACGTGTGATTCTGAAAGCCACTGAAAGGCAGTCTCTAAGTTAAAGGTTGATGGGAGCTTGGAGGGCACATGGGGGAAGCATTACTGTGTTGATCTCTTTCCTTTGATCTTTCCTGAAGCGCTTGCTGCTGTCAACGTCTGGATGCTGGGTTGGAGCATCCTTTGATCCATGCTGGCTAACAATTTCCAGCTGAAATACCCAAGGTGTCTGGGAAAATTATGTGGATCCACAGAGCATCCTGGAGAACGGCAGGCCAGTGTGTCTCCAGGAAGGTGTGAGGTAGCGGTGTGAGCTGAGCACACCCAGAAGTACTCAGCAGCTGGTGTTTAATGTGTTCTGTAGAGAATCCCATCTCCAGCTCTTGTTTCAAATTAACTTTCTTTTGCTACAGCTTACCTACAAAGTCATCTGCTTAATCATCTTGCATGAAATGGGAAAAGGGGGCTGGTTGGTTTTGGTATTATAATGACATACAGCTGCAGAAAGTTATTTAAATTTCAGACTTTCATCTGGAAAGATGAAACATGAAAAAAATGAACAGAGTATAGGCCAGAAAAATAATTTCTTATATCATTGTTAATAGAAGTCTAACGCCTTTGGGGTCAAATGCCCATGTGCCACTTCAAGAATTTACTGCCTATCCAAAATGAGCACAGATATAAAAGCATTTTCAGTAGCTCCTTAGGTAGAAGGCAGCATCTTTGACATTCTGGTGCCTCTTTGTTTCACAGTCCCATAGGATAGACTCTTGAAGAAAACAAGTTTTTATGGAGTTCTGAAAGCGTGCCATGGAATTTTCCATTAGCCTGGATGCAACGGTCCATCCAGGCTAAAGCCAGGACCATTGAGTGACTTCCCTGAAACGGGGGGAAAAAAAA
>VXAV01005442.1:48788-91551 GCA_013399715.1 Alectura lathami | reverse complement strand
CCCCTGGAGGAAGTGCTAGTCACCCGGTTCTCTGTGTTAGGCTGTTTCTGCGCTCGCCACACGCACCAAGGCGCTGCCGCTTTCCCTCCTGCCCCGCACTGAGCCGTGCTGTGGGGCAGCTCCCCTCGCTGCCGCCCGGCACCTCGCCGCACGGCTCCCCCAGGGAAGCCGGAGACAGCAGCAGCACAGGTTCCCTGCAGGTTCCTCTGTACTGGTTTCCTCCTTTGGCAGAACAGAATGTGTTTTTTCTCGTGATTATTATGGGCTGCGAAGAGCAGCTCTCTAATTAGCCCTGAGGAGGAGGAAAGGTAGAGCTCGCTCGCTGTGGGGAGCTCAGTTTGACGCCTGTGACAGGTACAAGTTCTGCCTGGCCTGACCGATGACCCGTGTCGCATGCAGCCTCCTCTCTCCAGTTTGTTTCTGTTGTTTTAATTAACTTTTGGCAGCCACGCCAGACGCTTGTCCTGCATCTTTCCAGCTGCTGCTGCTGCGGCGTTAGTGACGATCCTTGGCCAGCCCCCAGCGCGGGGGCCTCGGCCCCGTTTGTGAGCATCCCGTGGAACTCGAGGCCCGTGCGGAGTCATGCAGCAGCACTTGCCGTGTGCCTCCTGGGGAGCTGGGAAAGGCTGAGCTGGGCCTGCCAGCCCCGGTGTGTGGGTGAGGGGGCTGGCAAAGGCCTGGCGTGGGAGGCAGAGCCCCTCTGAGGGGTGGGGCTGGGCCTTCCTCAGCGCTCAGCACTGCAGAGCTTTTGTGTTGCTCCAGAGGGAGGGATGCTCTCTTGGGTGCTTCAGCCTTTGTGCAGGGTCCCACAGTGCAGCAACAGCAGAAAATCGCGTCCACTGCTGATTTTAGTTAATGAGAAACTGGGTTAGGCTACCTCAGGCGATAAAATCCCCCCGGGCTGCTGTGAGGCTGTCATTGCTGGAGAGGCTGTCAGCTGGGAAAGGGCACTGCTGGCTGGCAACAATGAACCTAACAATGTTATAAATAACTCCTTGTTACTAGAAGTGGTAAGAGGAAAAACTGTTTTTTTTTTTTTTCTTTTCCTGCTCTAGTTTTCTTCCTTTGAGGCAGTAACAGAGCAGTTCCATTATTTGCAGGGTACAAGCAGAGCTGGTCAGGACCACCAGCAGCAAATGGCACAGACAGCAGGTTGGGTGAGCACACAGAAGAGGAGGGAGCTGGTCTGGCATTCCTGGCGGCCTCACCTTGGGCCTAGGCATGAGTCTGGGTCCCCACCTGCAGGCCAGCACCTCCAGGGTCCACTTGGCCTCTCTTGCTCATGGCTGATATTCACCTGCACTGACCAAAACTCAGCTGCTTCCTGCTGAAGGAGCAACTTCTGCAGCTGCAGGGGTCTGCAGACTAACGTGATTGCTCGGTCTTCACTCCTGCAGGCTGCTCTTTGGGGGAGTTATAGAGAAACATTTACCCCAGTTCCTTGCATGCTGCCTACACAAAGTGGTTTGCAGCAGGTCTGCTGAACCACTCTGCCTCTGCAGAGAGAGGCACCACTGAAATTTGGTGGCGATGATGTTGGGCAAATCACAAGAAACAAGTTGTTCAGGGTGGGCGGCCTGTGGTAACAAAGTTCAGGATCATCTTTTGTGTATTGCATGAGCAATAGAAAGCTGTTGCTGGCTCCTGCTGGGTCCGCTCAGGTGTCTACAACACTTGGGGAGCACGGCCTTGACCTCCTGGCCAGGGTGAAGGCAGGTGTATTTTATGCGAAGTGAACATAATTTCTAAAATCACTGTAGTGCACAGTGCCTTGAAACTGGCTGCAGTCACCCCAGGTAAGAGAGGGTGCTGCGGAATACGCACAGCATTTAACCCGTCTGGTATCCGTTCACTGCATTGGCCTGACCCCTGTGGGGAATACAGATGTTCAGCTGCTGGTCTGAGCCCAGCTGAAGGGCCTTTCAGGTGCATCAGAGCTGCTTTTGTCCAGTGTCACACTCACCCAGCTCCTGGCTCCAGCAACAAATTTTCTTGATTAAAAGTGTTAGAACTGCTCATATTTTAATGGTTGTTGAACCTGACTTGTATTTGATAGCTCTGATTATGGGCCACCATCTGTATTTGGTTTAGTAAATGCTTGACATTATCTGTTGTCTGCAAGGATAGCAGCTGTGGGACTCCGCAGTGACATTTTCGAAACTGCTTTTCTGAACAGAGCAGGGCTTCATCGGCCCTATGTTAATCATGGAATAGGAATAAAAAAGATGATTTGAACACGAAAATGTTTTGCTAAGCTTGTTGTTGCGATGTCTCTCTCTAATGCTGGGTCAGAAATGGTGCTGGACCAGGTGGGTTGTTGGGCAGGTGGGAGAAGACCGAGAGGAGATGAATCAGATGCAATGAGCAGAGGAACAGCATGTAGAAAATGGAGCAAAGCTGACAGCTGCAGAAGTGCATTTCTCCTTGCAAGTGCTGGATGGAGGCTTTCTCCTGTGGCTGGCTGGGGGTACAGCTGCTGATGTTTTAGAGCAGCCTTTTCTGCTTAAATGTTCAAGCGACAATGCACACGCATGTACAGTAATTCCTCCTTGACTTTATCTCCAACAGTTTGTGTTAAAAGGCTTCAGGGTGCGGACAAGCTAGTAGGCAGCTCACATTTCCAGCTTCTGAGAGTGATTTGCAATTTATTCCTGCATGGCTGTCTGCAGATGCTAATCTTACAGCAAATTAAAGAAATGTCTCCCCCCCTCCCCTTATCCCCTCACAACTCTGCATTTTGGTAGGGCATTATTTGGCATCTTTGTGTCTGGCTGCTGGAAGCTTGACAAGATTTTTTTGTTTTGTTTTGAATTTTGTGTCTGCCTGAAAGAGATTAAAGTGTTTTTCCATTGCTGTTTCCTCAAAGGGCACAAGCCAATGCTGTGATTTTAAATTCTGCCTTGTTCTTCTTGAGGAGTCCAAATCTGGCAGGAGGAATACCCAACCTTTCGTTCAAGCTTGAGATCCAACCCAGAGACATGAAAGCAGGAACAAGAATATTTTGGCTTGTTGCACCCTGCAGTGCTCACAGCACCACTGGTACCAGCTACTTTGGGTGCAGTGCTGGGGCAAGGGCTTTGCAGTGGAAGGAGAGCTCATCTGCTTAGGACTGGTTATCCTCCTCCGGGCTTGTGGGCCATGAATTCCTGCAGTCTGAGGATCTGCTCTTCCACTCTTGTTGCTTCTGAGATGAAGAAACAATTCGGGGTTCCCAGACAGAACCTTTAGCAATAAACAAATTCTGCAAAGGAAGGCTGTTTAATTAAAATACTTGAACCTCATGCCAGCATCTCTGGTGAAGTCAGCGCAGACACCACTGGGAAACCCCATTCATTCCTGGGAAGTGGGAATAGCAGAAGAGAGAGAGAGAGCATTCCCTGAGGCCAGGGGGTGAACTTGCATCCAAGGGAGCTGCAGCTTCTGGACAACAATGGAGGTCAGTGGGAAGGAGGGGTTTTAGGCTGCTGAGGCAGGAGGGTTTTCTGACCAAAGGAGCAACTAAAGGTTTAGGGAGAAGACAAGGGCCAGGGAGGGGACAGAAGAGGAGAGGAGGAGGGAACATTCTGTCAGATGAGAGCCAGTAAAGTCAGGGATGCTGAAATGCAGCTGGGGCAAAGCTGAGTGTCCCCCAGAAGGGCCCCATGCGTTTAAAGTATTTTTCTCATGTCTACTCCAGCCTGGGTCCAAGTGCTGAGCTCCTCAGTTCTCAACACCAAGGATTAAAGCTGCTGGCTGTGCATCTGACCTGCTCTGTAACCGAAGGAAACTGGAGAGTGGGGACGTTCTGCGCAGAGAGCTGAGAGGACTTTGCTTTGCAGGGGTGAGACAAAATTCGTTACTGCATGTAAAGTGCTCTTCTGAGCCTTGGATGGAGGTGCTTTAAAAGTGCCCGTGCTTGGGCTTAGTGGGGGCTGGGGCATCTCTCCGCAGCATCTGCGCTGCTTGGCACCTTTCTTGCTCTGCTCCTCCCTGGGGATGGAGAGGCAAGTCGAGCAAGATATTGGCACTGCAAAATGGAATGTTAAGTTTGGCTTAATTAAGAAAGACTACATTGCTGGAATTATTAATGGCAAATTCTCTCGAGAATAATTTCATGGGAGATTGAGTTCCTGCAGGCCTTGGCCTGATCTGAATGGATGCTGTTGTTTAAAATGGCAGCGCTGAGGCTACGCATGTTTGTGTTTCGGTGTTAATCAGATCCTGGGCTTCATAATTTCACAAATCCCATTCCTTGCTTTTTTCAATTAGGGTGTTAAAGATGACTCCTGACGCTGCTCGCAGCTCTGGCCACGGCACCCGACTACACACAGTGTTAGCTCAGGCCATCCAGGGACTGGTGAGCAAAGCGCTGGGGGCAGTTCTCCTAGCATGGCAGAGAACTCAGAGAAATTCCCATTTGGCAATGTGTCGGCTGGCGTGTGGCAGGGGCCTCTACTCATCTCTTACAGTCCCCTCTGGCTCAGCATGTTCGTAAGGCGATGTACCTGTGACCCCAGAGCAGCACATTCAGGGGCTGTCCATTCAGCTACCTGTGTGCTGAGCACGCTAAATTCTCTTCCTCTCCCCTTCTTGATGCCGGCTGAGCAACCTGAGAAAAACAGCCAAAACGTAACAGTGGCTGGGTCCACAGCAGCAAAGGTCAAGGGACTCACTGCCATTTGCTTATCAGTTGCTGGGAAGAAATACCCTAAGCAGCATCCCGAGAAAGCTGAAGATTCAGCAGGCACCTGACACGGTCGGCGCTGAGACACATGACACAGCCCTGGGGACATGCCGCAGCCTGGTCCTGGGGGGACACAGGCCCAAGGTGTGGGGGAAATCTCTCCTTCAGCTACTGGCAAAGACCCACTGTAACCCCACTTAAGCTTTCTCCTGTGAGGTTTCTGCTCCCATTGTGGATTAGGGTTTTGGCCAGGTGATGCGTGTTTAGCTTTGTCTGCAACTGCCACGCACCTGGCACGTGAGTGATGGTTTCAGTGGGAGCCACTGGTGGTGCAGGCAGAGCTTGGCGGGGCAGGGTCAGAGCAGTAAGGACAAAGGGCTGTTGCCATTCAGCAGAGTTGTCCTAGGACATCTGCCCATGTCCCTCCCCGCCCGGTGGTGCAGTGCCCTTGGGGCAGCTGGAGGCACGGCCTGGGGTGCCGGGGGCAGCAGGGCCCATCCCTTCCCCTGTGTGCAGACTGTGCTGAGAGGTGGGGCTCTGTTTGCACTCAGTTCTTTCAGAAGAAAATGCCTTTGTACTCGGTGGCTGGGTAAAGACGTCAGGTTTTTGCCTATAAAATTATTTGAGTGAGAGCATGTAATCGCTCTCCATGTCCTCTCACCTGTGCAAACTGCCAAACCTCCTCCCCACCGGTTCTAGAAAAGAATGAGGCAGGAAAGCAAGCAGTAATATATCTGACTGTATTTCAAAGTTGCTGATTGTAAACAAACTTTGTTGAAGAAATAAAATCACATGACAAGATATCAGAGTGATACTATAAATCCATTTTGTTATTGTTGCCACACTTCACATTTTTGGAACTCAGAATTTAGCTCATGGTGTACAAAACTTGTAAAAATTTATTGCAAGCGTGCCTTTGTGTAGAACAAAACTGGTGTCACAAAAGTAGTTCCCTGTCCCATGCAGAAATACAGTTGTGTATCTCTGTGAAGAGGTCACACACATGCATTTCCTGAAAGACTTGGCTGTTACAAAAATCACACTGAGAAATTAAAAAAAAAAAAAAAAAAAAAAAAAAAAAAAAAAAGAAACAAAAGCAATTGCAGTGTATGCTTTACCTCTGGAATTTACATTTTCAACAGAAATCTCTGGAAAAGAATGTGGAACTTGCAACAGAACCGCAGTGGCTGATGTGAGCGCTGCCCAATGGAGTCATTCTGACTCCAACAGCTGAGGCCAGCCTTTGTGCTGGGTACCGTCACTGCATTTGATGGAATGTCACTTGCATGGTTTTTAAATAAATCAGGATGAGATGTGGACGGGAAGACCCCTTCTGCAGAACTCCCACTGTTCCCGCCTCTCCTGTTGCACCTCTTCCGTCCCCTCTCTCGCAGCAGCGCCTGGGCCCCCAGCCCCATGGCCACCGAGGTGTGCAGCGTTAGCAACAGCACGGAGCGAGGCCAGCAAGCGACGGGGCTGAAGCAAGGCGGATGGCGCAGAAGCAGCTGGGCAGGGTGGCTGTGTTAAGCATCAGCCTTTCATTTTTGATTCAAAGGCAGCAAGGATGGGGAGAGCACATGCTGGACAGGTAGGTGAGAAGGGATCACCTGGCTCCTCTCCCTCTGCGTGCCCAGCATCTCCACTTCCCTCTGCCTCTTCAACTGTGCTGTTCCCCTCTAACGCCTCGCTCTGCCAGGCTGTACCAATTAGCTTCCGCTGGACTCGGTTCACCTCTTGCATAAATCTTTGTTTTGCTGTCTCTGATCTCACTTCGGAACATGGGGTAAAGTTATTTTCAATTTCTGGATTGAAATGCCAGGCAAAGATTTGGCTTACAAACAAACAGAGGAGAAACCCAGGCTGCAAAAGTCTGAGACCTGCAATTTGCTTTCCATCAAATGAGTAATTTGGTTTCATAGAGAGGTGTGAATTGTTCAGCACTCACATTTTGCACACACCTTGGCACAGATTAATTGGAGAAAAAGACACAGTTACTTTGACACCACCTGGGTTGGGGCTCTGGACAGATGAACCTAGTGTCCTGGGCTTTGCTTTATTGTTTCTAGGCTTTAGGTTACTAGCGCCATTAAGTGCCCTGTTTGAAATCCAGAGCATGCTGTAGATGCTTGAAGAGTAAAAGCGTTTGCTAGCTTCGTTGTAATGAGCGGAGGGGCCAGGGCTGAGAGCGAACTGTACAGGCCTGGCATTCTCTGCTCCCTCGTCTGGACCCCACCGTGACCAGGCGTGAGCTCAGCCTGACTCTTTCTTTCTGCCTGACATCTGTTTCCCCGCAGAGCTTGGATCCCAAACTGCACTCATCTCTCTCTTCTTTGCTGATCCAGTCAGGTCCTGAACGTCACAGCCCTAGAAGACGGCATTATTGTCCTTTCCCACTAGGTTCTTCATCCAGATCCCCCAAGCATTCCAGGATCGTTGCAGTTACACCAAATGAGCACTTTTGCAGAACAATGTTTTCACGGATAAAATTTCTGCACTGCACATCGTGTGGACCACTTTGACATCTAATGCTAGCAATTATTACTTCAGAAGGTGATACAAAAGGGATTTACCACTTAAGGCCTTTCTGTGATACCTAACAACTGCTCACCGGCTCCATCACACTGGTGAGAGCATGAAGGGCTTAAATTTAAACAAAAAAAAAAAAAAAAGAAAAAACCCCAACCCCCAGCCCAAGTCAAAGCGCCCTTAGGCAGCGAGGCAGAGCTGAGGGCTATCACAGCCATTCCAAGGGAAGCAGCAGGTGGGCGATGCTGATATCTGTCTCGGGCCCATGTGAACGTGGTGGGCAGCACTAATGGGGCAAAGCAGGCAACACCTTCACAGTGACTGCAGTTGTAAAAGCTTCAGAAACAATACCCTGCTTCATCTGCAACTTGCAAAACAGCAGGATCAGCAAGTAAAACTATGGAAGAAAACGGGAAGGCCAACTCTGTGTTGTCGCCTCTTCCAGACTGACTAAGAGCTAGTGGGGTGATCCGGACGTGCTTGAAGGGCGTGGGATGGGGGAAGAGAAGTGTCAGCCAGAGAAGTTCTTCAGGGCTAGATTTCTGAAGAGGCAGAGCAGGCTCTTCAGAGGAGAGGAAGAGAACTCTTCTGAACAAAAGCACAGGCATGCTCAGCTGCTGCCAGCAGTGAGATGACCACGTAGGGCTGCTCCAGGTCTAGTTCACAATGCTTCTGGGAAAGGTAGGTTTGGGAAGAGTCTTGGCAAGAAGGAATAGATACCAAGTAGCACTGGCGGTAGGCTTGCACTGAAGCAGATGAGGGCATGCTGTGTCTGTGCGAAGTGTCCTACTTAACGATAGGCCAAACACAACTGTTTTGAACTTGGAGCTCCTTGCCATCCTAAACATTGCTAACGTTTCTTTAACGCTTGCAAGATCATCTCAACCAGGCTGAGGTGAATTCTTGTTTACAAACAACTAACTAATCACCAGTCCTAGCAACAAGAAATTGCTGTGGCAAATTTCACAGCAGAGAGGGATGGAAGACTTTGTACTTTCCTCAAGACAGTAAGCAAGTAAGTATTTGTCTGAATTTCGTATTGATGATCCGGCTACAGCCGAGCTTCAGATTCTCCATTTATCTCCTCTCAGCTCCTCCAGGCAGCCTGGGCTGCTCTGTTTTATCCATCTTTCTCTTACCTCCAGCACATCTTGGTTTTGACTCCTATATGCCTAAGCAGAGTAAGGAATCTGTGCCGCGCTCCCACAGCCCTTGCGGCAGAGCAGGATGATGTTCACCATGCTTCCATGTCTCGTTTGGAAAAGTGCTTCTGACAAAGGACCAAGCTGCTGAAAATGCAGAACATGGACTTAACCAGCAAGAGAGCAAATGCCACTTACAGTTTCATCACGCCCTTGCCTGGGCTGTGCCTCCATGGTTACGGGAGGGGAAGCTCCTCTCTGAAGGGCTAATGGTGCCTGGTGACTACTGACGTTGTTAAGAATACTTTCCAGTCCTTGCATGGAAAGAGGCAGATATGCAACATTATCGGCGCAGCATCACCCTCCACTCATAGCTGAAATCAGCTGCAGGACCAGTGGACACTAAGACATGCAAGTCTGAGCCAGTGGAGGCTTCTTTCAGTACCTGCCAGCTCAAGACAGTCGAATAAATGTTAGAAGGAAAAAAAAATCCCGTCAGCAGAAACAAAAAGCCACAGAAGAGTAGCTGAAGGTGAAGAATGGGAATGCTGTTTTGAGTTGCTCTCCTTAATGTCAGTCTGGAAACAGCTAAAACCATTTTTCTCTAGGAACTATCTGAAGAAAACAAAGTTGTACCTGTTAGTGACGATGGGATGTCCTTAAACTGGCACTCTTGGACTACTTTGTGGATGAAGATGAGCTGGGGCTAGAGAAAAGGAATGGAACACAGAAGAGATGTCTTTAAATTGTGCCCTAGTGTTGACTGAACAAATGGGCTGAAGTAAAAAATGGCAGAGTTGCTGCAAGCCCTTGAAGCATTCTTCAGCTAAGACAACAGCAGGGGAAACCATTTCACAGCGGCTTCTAAGCTCTCGTGAGCGTTATATTACACACTGGGAAAAGAAATGCTTTCCAAGAACAGATCGTGGCAGGACAGACATTTCTTGAAAGAAGTACGGTGCATAGGTGGTCAGTAGGTCTCACTGATGGTCTTGGTTCTCTGAAACAGAGTTTGCACGCCACAATTAAATCGTCTTTAGACATTTTACGTTCAGTTCAGCAGGAGAGACGTGAGCCTTCCTTATCACATGTCTATTTCAGCTTCAAACTGTTTTTTTCCCCAGAAAAATGTAGAGAAATTCCACTGTGACCTGGCTGGCATTTCCACTGCCTTAGAGCTCAGCAGTAGCTAAAAGACCTCTTACCCAGATTGTCTCAAAGAGACCAAAAAACAAACAAACAGAAAAACCTGGTGTCATTTCACAAGCCATTGCACAATTAACACACACGCGCACACACACTATAACTAGCATCCTTGCACTACTTTGAGACTAATTTTTTTTTCCTTTATCTAAGGAGAAGCTTTAGCGTTACAAGCAGGTGGGAAAACCAAATATAACTGAGTAAGCCAGTTTGCAGTAAAGGAAATGCTACAGAATCTGAGCTGCAATTAACAAACTTTTGCTTTTCTAAACTCATTCAACTTCTTCCTTAATTTGCCTTGTTTGTAGTAACCTAGAGAAAGTGCAAGATGCTTTTTCAACAAGGAGGAATCCTAACTTTCCTCAGCCCTACCCACTCCCAGTCAACAGATGGAGAAGATAAGGTGGAACAGTTATCTGTGGGTATAGACCATGCTTTGGTGGGTTCTGCTTGTTGGCTTTCAGAGCCAAAATTCAGGCATTTTGTATATATAAATATATATAAATATTTTTGCTTACTTATGGAATGTTTGTGCATGTTTAGGGCACCAGTTCGAAATGATGAGGGATGGTTAAGGCTAAGAAAATGAAATTCATTGCAAAGCTATAATGTTGTCTTAATTCTTCTCCTTTGCAAAGGAGACTAAAGCATCTTCCCTGTAATAGTCAGCCACTGTGTAATCCCCCATCAACACCAATTCTTGGGAAAACTACTCAGGACCCAGTCCCTGAGGCAAAAAGCTAGGACCTCGTCATTTTAGCTCAAGTAACCCACATAATTAACAACATCAGTTAGTGGAAAAATGTTTTCTAACGCCTCGGACCTACAGACACCTGAAAAAGAAAAGGCATTTCCAGGCCTTTGTGCATATGCAGTAATGCAGCGACTTGCAGAGGGCCCCAGATCTGTCTCTAGGGGCTGTGACATAGCTGGGCCGTGCTCTGCTCACTCCTCAGATGTGCAAAGCAGCTCCTAGGAGGACCTGCCTCCTCCATCGCTGCTGGCATCTTGCAAATGCCTTGCAGGGGAACGCAAGGAAGCTGGCTCCCAGCAGCTACTGTCTGCTCGTGTTATTTGATCAGCAGAGCTCCCTCCTGACCCCTCCCCACTGCCCTAACTCTGCCATATAAACTTACAGGGCATAACAAAGGCTGGCACTGCCTGAAGCAGGGAGCTAGCAACAAGAACACCATTTGCCTTCAGGTACCTCTGTGGCGCTTCTTAAGAAACTGTGGCCTGGACATTTGCTGAACATTTGTTTTTCATGTCTCACGCTAGCCTCTCTCCCCCTTTGAATATTTACAAGACTGACAAGACCCAGCCACACCACACATTCAGCCTGCAGAGGGGTGGTCTCATCTCCCTGCGGGGACAAGGAGATTTGAGCTCCTGCGCAGCCCAGCACTGCCAAGCACTAGAGTGGTACAAACCCTCTCCTTCCTCTCGAGGCTACGAGGCCTCAAGCGCATAAGGCTGTGTCCTTTGCCACTCTCCTTTCTCAGGTGGAGACCCTGTGGACTAAGAAGTGGAAAGGGGTGCTCAGAACCCTGCAGGGACCACTCTGCTGCTTGTTGTATGGCTGGCAGGCAGGGCAGGACACATGGGGCAGCCTCCAGGTGGAGGGGGCTGTCCCTTCATCTTCCCTGCAACCAGGTGAGATCTGTCTCTAAAAACCAAGACTTTGGTGGAAATAGAAAGCTGTCAGTGCAAGGATGCTCTTTGGGCTGGTCGGCAATTTGCCAGCCCCCGCTGATTTACACTATATGCATTAGCACAGTGCCCTGGCATCTCTGATGGTTGTAAAAATGAAATCTGGGGAGCTCTGACATCCATGTTCCTTACCCTCTATTGTCTCCTCCAATAGACACGTTTAACCTGGTGAGGTTTGTACTGATCAAGAAATCAATCAATTGCTCCATTCCTCTTAAATCAGCCCAAGTCATTCTTTGGTAAAACTTTTCAGGAAATGTCAGGCTTGGAGACTTGAAACAGGTGATCCTTTAAGCAACATGGTTTGTGCCCTGCAAGTTAATGCAATTCTGTTTGTTTCCATCACTGCTAACCTTCAGAATACGGGGGGGATTTGTTGACTGTGTTGTGGACTGAAATCAATAACGTGCAGAGGGCAGGGCAGTTTTCACCTCCATATTAATTCTCTCCTGTCTCAGTCACACTCTCCCCTCTCTCCACTGCATTCCAAAGCTTCAGTGCCTTCAGATCCCACCAACACCAAACTGTAGCAGCTCAGCCACAGGTGCCAGCTCGTGACAGTGCTTATCCTCTGCAGTGTGACTCAGCCTTTGGGCTTGCTCTGTTTTAGTGAGGTTTAACATCTGGTTGCAGCCGGGCTTCTTTCTTTTTGCAAAACACAATGCTATGTTATTTTGCTAAACATGTAATCTGCTTAATTACAACTACTTCAACATGCCCTGCATTCTAGCAAGAAGAATTCCCACAGAACAACCCGCAGTGATAATGCGAAACACACTGCTATTAGTGAATTATTTTCTTCCTGCTAACTGTGTGCCAAATGAAGTTCCAAAATGGACCAAAAGATCTTGCCACTTACACAAGGAACTGAAACAAATTGTTTTTCCTAAAAACTTAACAGTCCATTATGTTAGACTTTAAAGTAACATATACGACACAGTTGAAATCAAGAAAAAATATAATTGTTATGCTCTTATTTCTGACCTGTGTACCAACCATGGCAGTTAAGATGTGAGGCAGTATTACTTCACTCACTGTGTATAAAATGTTTCATCCTGTTTAAAAAAAAAAAAAAATCAATGCCATGTTTTCTCCATTTTAAATTCACTAATGTATTTGTTTCTTCTAATCTTGCTGAGTTCTAACTGGGATCAAATTGCCTTACGCTTCAAAAAAATAAAATAAATAAAAAAGGTCTTAACCAGTTCTCAGTTCCTGGCTGCCTGCGTTAAAGGCTTTGTTTGTCAATATGCCTGCTTAAGTTTGGTGTCTCTGAACAGCTTCTTTTAGCACACTGTGAGGACAGCAGTGGTTCCTTACAAGGTGGTAGGCACTCTCACGCACAGCCCACGGTGCAGACTTACATTACGTGTCCCAGAATTGAGCAACTCCAAGTAAGGGGTAGAGTTCCTTGCAATGCCCACCTGGGGCTGCTGAGCTGTCTCAGTTTATGACAAGCTCTGAGCCCGAGAGGGACTTCACAAGATGACCCTGTTTAACACAGAGTAGGGAGAGATAACTGAGTTAAGTCCATTTCCGGTGTACAGATACCCACGGGGCGTTCACTGATGTAATTCTGTGTCAGCGTTTCTTGTGGCACTCTCTGTAGAACACATTTACATCCAGCAGCTACTAGGAACAAAGCTTCCACCTCTCTAGTGGCATCACTTGGCATTTTTGGATAAAGGACAGCACTGGTGGCATCAGAAGTTCCTTGCTCTGCTGTTCCAGGTGTGGTATTTTCTTCTGCTTACCTTCCACCTCCTGCCTATGCCACCAAGAACATTGCATCAATGGGAGGGTGAGGTGTCTTCCAAGCCCAGAAGCTCCTTTACAAGTCTCTCACCAAACTGTGCACGGCTATACCTCGTCACATGGTAGGCCTCTGACATTTTGTAGAGGATGTAGGCATTGTTTATAGCAATGCTGATGGCAAACCAGAATACTTGCTGCCAGGTCTTGTTTGGTTTGTGAGAAATGAAATACCTAGAAAGCCAAGAGAAAAGGAACAAACAAACAAAACAGTGTTCAGCCATCACTTTCATCTGGCAGGCAGGAAATAACCCTAGAAAAAGACTCTGCAGTCCCAAAAGGGAAGCAGGACCACTACTGCCAAGCGCAAGAATGATCTTCAAGAATTTTGTACAATGCACTTGAAATCTTTTACAGTTAGTTGTAATTTCTAGTAGTGTCCTTGTTCTAGGAGCCAAAGCCTCAGCGACGTTCACCTCTGTATCACTGCACATCAGCAAGAGTACTGACACAGACTCCCAGAGCTCGCCCATGACAAACAGCCGAGTGATGGGAGCTGTGGGTCCGAACCCCTTCGGACTGTGACTACAATGCCTCAGGCCCATCAGGTTACAGTTTAGGAAGACTGCTGATGCCTCTCCTCCTGACCACCTCAACTGTAAGTGAGGAATGATTGCTGCTGTTCTCAACCACACGTGGGAGGATGTGGGGGCAGAGCCAGAGCATGCAGTGCTGCCATGTGGAGCACCCCCTCTCCGTAAGGCAGAACTAGGAAGGACTGACAACCTTATATTTAGGTTCTGACTAATTCTAGGATTACCAGAATATTCTCTTCAGGCATAAGATTTCCCACTTCTCTACTTTCATTTTTTTTAGTAATCATTTAAACCTACTACCTCATCTCTTTTCTGTGTTGCTTTCCTCAGATCAGATCCCAACATTGGTCTCTAGCAACCACCTCCTCCTCTCTCATCTCTTCTACCAAATTCTTGCTGCCTTGCTCAGATTGACTTGGAAAAATCCCTGCTGCTTTTTCTCTCTCTCCAGTTTTAAGCTCCTGTAATCTTCTACACCTCATTGCTACTCCTACAGCGAAGCTTCATCACTGCTATTCTTACTTGTTTCTGTTTCTCCTTAAGAGCTTGCAACGAGGACACCAAATGGAATCCAGGAGCCAAAAGATCTACATTCTGTTCTCCGAGTTCACCTAGATCAGCTCTGCATTCAAAGCTGAGCATCCTTCTGCCTCAGTGTGACTCAGATATCACCAGGGCAGATAACCACCTAAACGCCACCCGCTGATGGGGCTGGAGAACTGAGCTAGCCTGAGAGACTTGCAGACCCTTGCTGAATTCTGTATTTAGCCTTGAATTTGATGTAGCCAAGAATGTCATTAACCTCTTGGCTCGTCTTCCTAACTCTTCTTAAAAGTCATTTTCAAGATAAGACTCTTTTTTTTTTTGACTGGTAGACAGAGCCAAAACAACACTAGCAGGTCTTATGAGACTATCCAAAAGGTGAAAGGGAGGGGGTTAAAAAAATGCAATGTGATTAAGATTGCCAACTTCTGGTCTTTGACTGAAACAGTTTTGTCAGAGATGAATTAAGTGAAAGCAGGACTGGGCTGTCAGCTGCAGCTCAACATAGAGAACTCAGCTGGTCCAGCCATGGGGAGGGAATGAAAGAAAAAAGCTCCCTCACCCCCACCTCCTTCTCACTTACTTGCTGTATTTGTCGTCATATTTGCAGATATAGCTGAGGTGAGCAGCAAATGCTTCAACGGCCAAAGGGCATGGAATTTCTCCGCTTTTTCTCTTAATTATAACTCCTGCACCAATTAGAAACACAACAGTTTTAAATCCACAAAGAGCTGGAAGATACAGTTTACATCCATGGCTGTATATCTGTAACAGAGATGAAATTTTGATTTTCTTTTTTCCACTACATGCCTGGCTAGGTAATTCATCGTACCCTGGGGGATGACAATCCTGCCCACTGCAGAAATCTGCAGTAAGACAGATCACCTGCAGCTGCCTGCCACCCATCCTCTGCATAGACAAGAACCTGCCAAGAGCAGGTTACTCCAAGCACACCCCCAGTCCCTTTGTTTGGTGTGTCTTTCACCTGGCCTTTTCCAAATCCACAGCAGCATTTACAGGCCCATCATTCTCCCAAGAAACTGCCCTAGCTCTTCTTTGCTTTATTACTCCAGTTTCACATGCTCTTCCATCCAGGGAGGAGGCGTCTGTAGAAGGGAAGGATGAACAAAATAAACTTGTAGTACTTTATTGCATCTGTTCCCTAATTTTTGACTCCATATTCCTTCAGGGTTCGATGGTCAGGTCTCCAAGGTATGGACCATGTCTCACTCCACGTCTGTAGCTACTGTCTAGTGAGGATCCCTGCTCCCCGCCAGGCACTGCAGTATTTTTCTCCCAATCTAGACAAGCACAGGCTTGGCTGCATTCTCTCTCAGCACTGTTTCAGTATAGATACGATTTCGGGCGTTCTCATTTCTCCAGCCTTCAAACTCCCATCTCCTTGCTTCTGCCAGCTCTTTAACAATCATCCCTAAAATGCTCCTCACGTTTTGATTGCAGCCTTCACCATTTCATTCCTCCAGCTGGAAGTCTCATTCCATCCATTATCTCTGTCAAGCCCCCTGTGCTGTCCTGGCTGGCAGGCTCTATTTTGAAGCAAGACTTATGACACACACTAAATGTCATGTTACTTCTCAGCCATGCAGCAACTTATTTGAAGTTTTTAAATTCTGGTTTTTCACGAGTCCAAAATGGTATCACCTCAAAAATGTTCAACACTCTCTCCTTTCACTGCTGGCCCTCCAGAACAGGGTGTAAATATCCTTTATCTTCCCCCTCCTCCTCTTTCTTCCCCCTCTCTTTCTTTGGAGAATTCGTATTTCCTCTGCAATTTGCTTTGTATTCACAACCCTTAACACTGCATTGTGATGGCAGCTATGTGGGCACCACACACTCCCCCTCACTTTCTGTAATATTCTGTGCAACATTCCTCTGTTGTTATGAGAACATAAACAGCTTCATAGGCACATTAGTTTTACAGCCCCCCCTAGGCTTGTCCTGCAGCCACAGGGCCACCCCTCCAGGGAGGCAGCTGCAGGTCTCTGCGGTGGGAGCTCCCCAGCAAGGTGACTCACCAGCCCCTCCCATGAGCTATTTCCCCTCCTGGTCCTCGCCCAGGATCCCTGTGCTCCATCCCTGGCAGCCCTCCAGGGGAGCACACTGACTGCATGCTGCTCTGGCATAAGCTTTAGGTTTTGGATTTTTTCACCCTCTAAAAGCTCAGCACCCGGGTTAGCATCCAGCTTAGCATCCAGGGCTAAGAACCACACTGGGGCTTGCTGATACAACGGTTTGATACAATTGCAAAGCCTCCACAGCATCTCCATCTTTTTTTGTTCCAGCTGCCTGGTCTTCCAGGCTGGGTGGGCAGAAAAGGGGCGGACAGCAGGGAGAAGCTAATGAGAGCTCCCTAGGGTAACGGCAGCCTTTGATACTGGCTGTGTCGGTAGGATGTTATTAGCAGCTGGCTCCTGATCCTGCTTCTCTCTCATCGTTACCTCTGTCTTCTCTCCACGCTCCCCCTGTTTCTCTTTAGCTTTCTGTCTGGTCTAACTCTAAGAGTTTAACTCTTTAACTCTAACTCTATTACTCTAACTACTCTTTAACTTTAACTCTAAGAGTTAAAGACTATTTCTACCTCCTGCCACCACAAGTCACTGGTGGGATGCTGACACGCCACTTGCAGCTATTTGGTCCTTGCCCTCTGCACATGTGGCTCAAATTTTCTTTTCTTTTCTTTATTTTATTTTCTGTCCTTAGCTATTGTCCTTTGAACTTCTAAGAAGAGCTGGCTGGTAAAGAGCATCTGTGAAAGCATTTCTCAAAAAGAAGCTCCTTCTCAAAAGGATCTTGGGTTCAACAAGTTTTTGCTTAAGCATAACACACTTGAAACAAAAGCAGTCCAGCCCCCGAACATCTTGCAGAGGAGCTGCTGCTGAAGCCATAGGATTTCCAGGGTCTGCAGTGGGATGGCCCATGGAGGGGTGGGGTGCCTCGGGTTCCCTGGTGCCCTGTAGGGTTCCCAGGAAAATTCAGCTCTACTTAAAGCTTAAGGGAAATCATAAAAACACTGAATTTGTTCTAGGCAGACAACTCATCCTTGGCAGCAGAGTAAGCAGGACTTTTTTTGCAGGACTAAAGGAGTAAGACTCATCCTTTAGCATCTGAGATGATGTATTATGACACACTGCTTCAAAACATCCATAATAAATAATGTGCTGCATCTAAGAATAGTATTCATAGATCAGCTCTGACAAGTGTACTGCCCTCCTGGTGCCTCTGGCTTGGGTGGGATTTGCACTCCAAGTACATGCAAGATTTACCTTCTCTACTTCCCTTCAAATTGCAATACATAGCTCACTATCAGCTACATCCACCTCTGTCCTCATCCTAGATTTTTTTTTTTACCATCTTGTCTTCTATGTTTTTATGTTTACTTTTTATGGCCTCCTTTACCCCCACTAACATTTAAGTTTTATTGTCAAGCAATCCCACTGGCTTGAGTTTCTTGTCCAACTGCTCCATGTGGGTTTTATTCCCATTTTCCCTCCCCTCCTCTCCTATTTAACGCAGTTGCTCAGTAGGTCCATGCCACTGGCTTGCCTCAAGGAGTGCAGATTCCTCCTCTTTCTCCTCCTCCATGATTACATCACTTAGAAGAGAGTTTGGTGGTCAAGTTTCAAGTTGGTTTAAACCAGCATTGCTGCACTGACTTCAGAGATGCCAAATCAGAGGCAGGCAATCTGGTCTGCTACCCTCCTGCTGAGCCTCCATCTGCTCTCAGATCTTCACTGGAGACTCTCTTCCCCCTAGCGCGGCTCTGCAAAGCCAGACTCAGTTTTCTGCTCTGATTCACCCTGAGCTCTCTTGGCTGCCCCAGCAAGCATTTGGTGAGCAGTGTACTGGGCAGGTCTTGCCCACCACGTGCACAGGTCCTAACCAGAGGACCTTAAACCACCTCACACATGCAACCTACAATCCTGCCCATGCTGGAACCTGCCCAAGGTCATTCACAGGCACAACCACTCACACTGCCGTGTGCTGCCTGGGAAGGCCACCACCAACTCGAGTCTGCTCTGGGCCCCTCTTTGAAAGGGGGAATTAACACTAGCCTTCACAAACAGTACAGTTTTCTATCTCTATTTTTAGTAACGTTTATGAATTATAACTGCAGGCTCCATGCTAGCACATGCAGACTAGGTGACATCTAGTGATAACTCTTGCCCATCTAGTGCACTTGGCTTTGCATTTAAAGGTTTGTCTCAAGTAGTTACACATAATTCTGAGTAATAAAAATGAAGAGAAACTGAGGAAACATTTTAGTTGATGCGGAGTTTCAAGGAGTTAGGTCATCAAATTGCATCTTATAGAAGTTTCCAAACCTTCTTAAAAACATTTGTCTATTTTGGAGAAGATTTCAGTCATCAAGAAGCATTTCGCAATCATTTGAACTATTCAAGTTACCTGTTTTGGTTTCTTTTCATCAACTGCTAAAATCAACTTAATATATAACAGGAAGCCTTGATCATATTTACTTTTGGCTAAAAGACATTTGTTTGTAACTGGGTTTTCATTGGATAAGATAAATTAATTGTAGGACCTGCTCTGAGTTCTAAGCACATCATGATGTTTATTAATTTTTTTGCAGAAGCAATCCTACAAGATGCTTTGCAAATGTGGCTAGTGTTAGGTAACACTACACTCCCCTTCCCTTCTCTAACCATCAGCAGAGATATCACCTTTGTACCTAAAATGGTGCAGCCTCTACCAGCTCAGGCAAAGGAGGCTGCGTTAGCAATAGGCTTTCAACCTTTCTGTGAGAAAAAAAAAAAAAATAATAGCTGTAAGAAGGCACAAAAGGGAAGTCATCACTACTGCAATCGTTTATCCAGGATATTATGATCAAGCTCTTTGTTCAGGCTTGTTATCAAACTCCATGACTCATCTTGCCTCGTCACTTAAAGCACATGCACTTTCCAGATGAGCAGTAGGAATATTGCTTACCTTGTTGAACCGGTGAATAGGCGTTAGTCAGAAAACGGAAGTGCCCTTTGTTGTACCAGCAGATCAAGGACATGTTTCCCTTCATTCTTATTCTGTACTGCCCTCTGGACTGGGGAGTGTCAGGGTTGTTCAGCATGGATGGAGGTAGGCCTGTGCAATCACTCTTCCTGGCACTCAGCAACCCACAGCAGTAAATTTCTGCATGTGAAAAAAAAAACATTCCCTATCAACAAACCATTGCATGGACTCAGAAAGCGGGAGCAGTGGAGCAAGTCCAACTGACCTGACTAGAAAATAGCTTCTCCTACAATGTTCTACTCCAACAAATACTTCAAAAAGTTGGCCTTCGCCTGCAGGACCTAACATTTGTGTCCATCCTGAATGGCTCTGAATACTGAGACAAGTGCAGAAAGCCTGCTCTCAAGATTAAATGTATCGACAGCTCCTGCACAGACCCAATGCAGTGACACGGAGAAGAATGCAGGGTGTCTTCTCAACAATGACATCTATAACCTGTGTAATACTCTTCACAACACGATTTAAATTGGACTGAAAAATACAAGCAGTGATATGCATTATGGAGCAAATCAGAATTTATGATCCAAGAGAGTCTCTGATGTTTCACTGAGAGAATAAATTGTGAAGGGAGCAGGGAGGGAGAGAAAACTGTAACATCTTAGCTGTTAACTGAAATAAATTCTCCAGCATAGCTCCTATTATGCTTTTAATAACACACACAGCTGACAAACTCTGGTTTAATCTACTGCTTCACTGTGCCATCCAGTTCTTGTTCTCCATCTTGGCACTTCTTGCACCTTGCGTAATCTAGTTTAGTATGGAAATAATGCTTAAGCAATTAAGAACTATTGAAACCATGAGTCAATTTAAAAAAAATGCATGCTCTGAAGGATGGAGAAGATGGAAACACAAAGTTCCACAAAAACAGATTTTATGGACAGGAGGTTAAAAAAAACACTGTGGTGGGTCTGCTTTGGTTTGTCACCAGATTCCCACCAAGCAACATGCTCACTCCTCTCCTCAGCAGTAGAGGGGGAGAACATACAATGGACAGGCCCTTGGACTGGGATAAGCACAGGGACACCACCAGTTACTGTGACAGGCAAAACAGACTTTGATCGGGGAAGATTAATTTGACAATTAATAGAGTATGACTATGAGAACTAAAACCAAGCTATAACAAGCTTCTCCCATAGCCCTCGTTCCCAGGGCTCATCTTAGCTCCCAATTCTTCTACCTCCTCCCCACAGACAGCACAAGGGAATGGGGGCTGCGGTCGGTCCATAACACTTTGCCTCTGCCGCTCCTCCATGGCTGCTCTCTGTCCCTGCCCCACGTGGGGTTCCTCCCATGGGCACTGTCCTTCCCCAGTTCGTCCCGTGTGGGCTTCCCACAGGCTGCAGCTCTCCCAGCCCTGCTCCAACACGGCTCCGTACCATGGGGCCCAGCCGTCAGGAGCTGCTCCAGCGCAGGGCCCCACAGGCAGCAGCTCCCCCAGGCCTCCTGCCCCCCTCCTGCTCCTCCCCAGGGGCTGCAGCTCCGGCCCAGGGCCTGCTCCTCCGGGGGCTCTCCACGGGCTGCGGCCTCCTTCAGGCCACATCCCCTGGCTGCCCCGTGGGCTCCTCCATGGCTGCGCGTGGAGATCTGCTCCGTGTGGTGCCCGTGGGCTGCAGGGGGACAGCCTGCTCCTCCATGGGCCTCTGCTGGGCTGCAGGGAGCTGCTGCTCTGTGCCTGGAGCACCTCCTGCCCTCCTGCTGCCCTGACCTTGGTGCCTGCAGGGCTGCTGCTCTCACGCTTCTCGCTCCTCTCTCTCTCTCAAAGCTACCATAGTGTTTTAGGCCACCCCTGCAGGATCCTGGCTACCAAAACCTTGCCACATAAACCCAATACAAGCAAGCAGTGGCCTGACTGAGTGAGCACTGATCTTGTCCTGCACAGGCACTGGCAGCTCCACGCACAGGAGACCAGGCAGCACATTCTGTTGCTCACAGCTTCTTGCACTTCTCATACATGAAAGAGGCAATGAACAAAATTAAACACCACAAAACACATCTCAGTGCATCCAAGTGGAGACAAACAAGATTTTGAAACTACATTAATAAGGAAAGTGCCTCAACTTGTCATTAGGCCATGAAATAATACTGGTCTACTTCCTAGGAAAAGGAGATCTTCTTGAACAAGCTAATTAAACTCGAGGAAATCTTGGATGGAAGTTTCTTCAGCCTCCCTGGGCTTTTTTTTAACCCACTTGCATGGAGAAAATGGATGGGCATGGTAGCCCATAACATCTGTGCACATCACTCGCATGGCAGCTGAGGTCTGTCGTAGTTCAAAGCTAATCTGTCAGTGACTGATCAAATTTTTCATCATGCCTAATCTTCCACACTGGAAGACTGGATAGCCTTAAAAGGGAAATACTAAGTCAGATTAGTTTCTGGCTTCCAAAGAGCATGTTACCCGTGTTCCTGGGTTTCCATTTACGTGGCCCTTCTGTCTCTGTCTTTCTGTGATGATGTAAGTTCTTGAGGGCAGGTGCAATCCCTGCCCTTGGTTCATACAGCACCTGGCATGCTGAGCATACCCTCAGTGGCCAGGGTTCACAAACATTACAGGAATACTTACATAAGAATTGCTAATACTCTTGGGTTCATCCGGTTTTTGTGAGCACATCTATGAGAAGCTACGACATTTCTATCAGAAATTTAAGGCACTCATATCAGAAGATGGTCAACCAACAGAGCAGTGGGGCTGCTTTATTCTGAAGGAGGGAGGCACTCGATTGGTTATTTCTAAGGAAATAATCGATCCTCGGAAATCCATAATTTCCCTCTACAAAAGACAAGTAAAGCCTGATGGCAACAGGCTTACAATCAATCCAGGAGGAACTGCACCTCCAATTAAAGGCTTTTTTTTTTTTTTGTATTTCTTGTCTTGCCATGAGGTAAACAAGCACAGTAGGTCATGGTTCCTGCAAGCTTAGGCATTAACACAGTAAACTTTTAAAAAGCTTTCTTCTAGCCAATAGTAACATTTTCCTGCTCTGATAACAGGCAAGCCTGAGAAGTTTCCTGAGCTGCCTAAGGTTTATGACTCTCTCCAGGAGACTGCAACGGTATAAAAATCAATCTAATAACTACATTATTGTGCTAGAGCTGCAAAATAGCAACAGCCATCTCTGAAATCCCATAATAATTAATTGTAGCCTTTTCCTTAGCTCAGGCAGTAAGCCTGCAGAAAGCTTCCAGCAGATGTTTCAGTCCTCACACAGAATAACAGGAACCATTTCCTCTCCCAGGAGCACACAGCGTAACCTCCCTTATACACAGCCTAGAAAGGCACAAATCTTCTGCAGATTTACTAGTGTCTCTCGTTGTGGATGACACCCTTTGTCTATAGAGTTTTTAAAAAACACCCAGTTACCATAGCAATAGAGGCAATAAAAATTAAGTCCATCTGGCTCTATGAAGATCTTGCATGTAATTAAATCTTAATCACAACAGGTGTTTGCCGCATACACAGAAGTCAGCAGAGACAGGTTCTCCTCCTTGCTTTAGTCCATGTGCTAGAGTTACAGCATCCTGCAAAGCTCCTGTGAGCACCATGGTCACCCAGGCTGGCAGCTTCTGCAGCTTGTGCCAACCCAGCTGCTCTGTGGGACAGAGCCAGCTGTTCCTGCTGGTTTAGAAAGCACAACAGGGACTTTCAGGGGTCACACCTTTCAGGGAAACATGGGACATGGGACTTCGGGAGGAGCTGTTCTCTGCAGGGGGCAACACTTTTGCTTAGAGGGGAAGAAAGGCACGTGCACTGTGAATGACTGTCACAGCAAACAATGACAGCTGTGTCTGCTCAAAGAACAGAGAAATTGGGGCATTTCAGTGCAGGCTTCCAGTTCTTCTGAGAGGCCAGAACAAGAAACGTTTTGTATGTTCCCTGAAAAAGAAAATGAGTCTATTCAGGTTTTTGATTTTGAAATAGATCAAAGTTCCTGGTCTTATTTTCTGAAGTTTTCTCATCCCTTGCGATCTGCAAAGACCTTAGAATTATGTTCACTGATATCCCTTTATATTACTAGACAGATAGTCTCTACTGTGGTACAGTGAAGGTGCTACACAGCAGGCTTTAAAAAAGAACATCACGATTTTTGCAGTAACACATGTGTGGCTTAGGAGAAGCTACTCCAGCTTTTCAGCACCTTTCCTTTATGGAGGGGGTGGGGAGCGGGAGAGTGTTGCCCAAAACTGTGCTAAAGGGCAATAATTACCTCCCTTGATCCACAGGCTATGCTCCTGTTAACACAGCTCACGATACTGCTGACCTTTGCTGCCAGGGCACACTGCTGGCTCATGTTCAACTCACTGGCTGCCAAGAGCCCAAGTCCTTTTCATCAAGAATTTTGAGAGGAACTAATCTTTTCTGGTGGGTATGTCTCTTTCTAGATTTTCCAGAATTCCATTTAGTTCTCTTAAATGTCAATTTACGAACCCAAAAAGTTTATAGTTTCTCTGCATTACCTTATTTAAATCTTCCCCTATTTCTCAGACAGATTACCATTTCCCCTTCACCCCAAAACAACATATAGAAATTGTTCAGATGAATCCCTATTTCTTCTTATTTTCAGCTCTCAATGGGATTTTTCTCTTTGTAACATTGATCCTAGCCCAGAAACCATTTTTTCTTGAACAAGAGAAGTAAATTTAAGAATTTAAGAATTGGTCTGAACTGCCACGAACACCTGAGTATAGATGCTGTGCTCTTCAACAGGCTCTCACGACACTTCTCCACCACGGTATGGCCCTGCTCACAAGTAATTGGCAAAGCCACATACCACAGATGTGTCGATGTCACTGCTGAGGGTGGCCGTGTGATACACTGAGAGAGATCTCTCTGCTGAGTCCAGACGTGTTTGCCTGCCTCTCCCCAGACGTACAGCCGAAGCAGCAGGATCCCAGCAGGTGCTGGCAACATGTTCCCTGCCGCAGTACAGTCAGTACTCAATCTCTCCTCCAGAGCTCTTACTGACTCTACCACTGTTTGGCATCTCTAGTGTCTGATCTCTCCTAGTGTATCGCAGTCCTTCCACTCCAACACCCCCACCACACCTGTGAGTGAGCCCCTAGTGCCCCATGGCAATTGCAGGCAATCCTTATTAAACAGACACACTCTCACACTCTCATTGTGACCATCTTTGTATAAGAGTTCCAAGCTATTTTGCAAAGCCAGTAAACCTGCCGTCTTAGTGTCTGCCTCCTCCACCTCCACCCCACAGTTTCACCCCGAGGATAGTGATGGTGTGTTCCAGATCAGAAATTTAATTGTGGAAGCAGCTGTCAAATACTGTAAATGTCTCAGGAAGCAACACAACAAATCATGAACCAAACTGAAATCAATAGGGCATTAGCATATTGGATCAGATAGTAAGTCTAAACTGCATGTGGTAAAAAGTCATTACCGAATGTGCTACCTGCTAGAAATTGTTAATTTGAATGATCTGCTCAGCGTAAGGCCCAGGAGTAATGTACCTCTCTAAACAATCTGAATGATCTGTAAGTAAAACATGCAACTCGTTCAGTAGCCACGCACCTTTTCCACTGGGGTTACAGACCAACTGGGTCATGCCGTATTGTCTTTGCTCCTCCCCAGCTGAGCGCATACAGGGTGTGACTCAGAAGCCAATTTTTTGTCTGTCATTCTTTCTGGTTAAGCCTGACACATCTAAGGTATAAGGAGTATGTGGGGTATTGTCTATGTTTTTTTCACCAGCCATGTGGCATTTCAGCTTTGGTAGTCTTAAAAACCTAATGGTTATAAATTGACTAATGATGAAAATGGTCATTTACTACAAAACAGAAGAGAAACTCCAGTGCACCATAAATGTACGTGACTTTTTCCCATATGGCTGTTTGCAGCATTTGGGAAACCCACGACTTCTTTTGCGATAATATGGTGGTACTCCACCGCACTCTGTGAGCTTCCATTTTACCTAAAATACATAAGGAGCTAAGTCCTGCACAGAGCTCACCAGAGACAGTTCCCAGTGCCAGCACAGTCTGAAGTGCAGGACTGAGGGGCTCAGATACAGCGCTGGTATGGCTGACTGGCATTCTCATTTCTGATAAGAATCAAACTATCATCTCAATTCCAAGTCGTTCCTCCTGCTTTGGGCCACGTTTCACTACTACAAACACACCGAAAGCAAAAGTCAGTTGTCATCCAGGGGAAAACAGCTTCCTTCTACATGATGCATCCACAAGCATTAGCGTTGCACGCCCTACGCTGACACTGAAAGGCCGTGCTGACTGAAGAACTAGCTGAGAATTACGTTGAGGTGACTTTTAACTGATTGTCAGAGTGCAAGAGCCTGCAATTCAAGGGGAGTCACAAAGTCCTTAGTATTTCTGAAAGCAAGGTAGCATGTGGCTACTTCACGACAGAAGGGATGTCCTGAGGTCCCTCAGCGCACTAGCAAGGTACTCACTGGCAGAGCCACACTAGCATAATGATGGGCATTCTACTGCCAAGTGCAATTTGGCCAACGTAGAGTTTATTATGCTTTCAAACTACAGGCTTTCCTACCAAGGCTTATTTGCACCAGCAAAAAGTTGAACCATGCCAGGGCTTCTGCAACAACATAGAAATATCATCTAGAGAAGTCACATCTAACAGGTACTAAACCAGCAAGGACTTCTAAAGGCACACCTCGAAGGATTCATCCCGCCCCCAGTCTTTGACAACGAGAACAGAAAAATCACAGGCAGCTAGGAAATGCCTTGAAAAGTCCCCCAGCTCATATAGAAGATCAGACCTCACATTTCTAAGGCAAAGAAAAAAGGCAAGGGCTTTAAACACCTTCATTTTGAACCTGGAAGATTTAAAGAGCATAGATGCAACTTAAAAAGCCCTCTGCACAGTGCCTTTCCATGAATAAGATCTTTTCCTAGAGATGACCAACTTATCCATACATGGAATTGAAATCTCACTGAAGCTTTTGGGATTTTTTTTTTTTAACACAGTGGCAGGAGGCCCCTAGGTCGATCATCATTAAAACCCAGTAAGTCACCTGATACACACCTTGCTTCTCAAATTCTTCAAAGAGATTGAGGCTGGTAATGCTTGGGCCAGTGAAGATGATGTAGTTCTTCCCAGAAGCATTCTGACAAAGGCTTTTGGCCACCATACTGTGCAGTTGTGGTTTGTTCTTCAAAGCATCCAGCCCGTCAGCACCACTCCCTTCTTTGAGATGGACATAAATCTTAAAGGAGAAACAGGAAGAAAGGACAGAAGGTTATAATGAATCCAGAGGGAGCATATGCCATCGCCAAGGTACCTGCTCAGCTCAATGGGATACGAGTTGAGAATCAAGGTAGCAGACACTTTTTATAAACTGCTAATATCTAAAGCCCCTTCTGAGAAGCTTTAAAACCACCCGAGTTAGCATGCACAGCTACTGATAAATGCAGGGTCCTTTGTCTCAGCGTAAAGGCTTCCTGGGGTTCTTGTCACTGTTGCGCAGTTTGAAGACTGTTTGCTTGGCAGGAAAAATCTCAGGTCATAGAGCGATTACGTGTTGTACTGAACCTGCATAGGCTTTCTTGCTGCCAGCAAAAGGAGAGCATGGAAACTTCAGTTCCAAAAAAGGCCTCTACAAGATGACCAAAAGGAAATGGTCCATTAGCTTCCCTGCAGTAATGTTCTGATTTATTTCTGCTGGCAGCAATCACTTAGGCTGCAATGCAAGTGTGTGCGCACATAACCAGCCAGAACATCCTCATCAAACTCTCCAGGCACAGCCCAAACTCTGAGATCCTTTACTCAAATCAGGATTTGGAGACAACCCACCAAAACAGACTGAAACAGGAAGCAGGGCACAGTGCAATATGCTGCTTTTAACAGTGAAATGCCTGGCTCGTTTGTAGCTTTAGCATGTGTCCTGCTGCTGTGCAATTCACACCACGACGCACTTCAAGAGGGCTGTCACCATCATCTGTAGGTGGACATAGGTTAGAGAGCGGGAACATTCATCCCTTAGTAACGTGACTCTAACTAACTGAACACAGCACAGTTAGCATACTTACACAAACTGAATGAGCACTGAAGTAAAGCTACTCCTTCGTTCCTACAAATCATCTCTATAGAAGAGGAGACTTCTGCACTGTTACGCGCTTTTTTCTCTGCATGACCCTTTCTTTGTACAGAAGCCTTCAATTTTATTTCACTGACAGCATCTTGCAAACATAACTTTCACCAAAGTTCAATACCTATCAAAATCAGCTAGGCATCTGACCTTCATCTTGCTGTAAAAGTCAGGAGAAATAACCTGCTGGAAAGAGAAATGAGAAGAAGCAGACCCTGTCCTCAGTGATTCAAACAGCACTGTAGCTCCAAGCTACTTACTAAGATTTAAACACACACACAAATGTCAATTTTCTGAAAAAGGTTCAACGTTGTGACTTTGCCTCTGAAATACTCAAATCTATTACAAATTCCAGAAGATTTCACCCTTCAGAGAGAAAGCTGAAACTTGCTAAGTATTCAAGGGCAGGGAAAATGAGTTGTGCCTTGTTAGTTGGAAGGATGTATCCACAATGAGCGTTTGTTAAACTTGCTTGAGAACTCAGCCACCCAGAATACACAGCATTGCCTTCCTGCATATGCGTGTTTATCTTGACAACACTCCTTCGTAAAAGAAACCTCATTACAATGCTCGGAGAATAAACATGCTTGTATGTTTGCAGTCGTGCTCTGTCTAAATTCTGATATCTCAGTGATCTTCGGAACAAAATCAAATTAAACAGCTTCTCCCTAGTTTAGATATTACATCTCCCAGCACCGGTTTTCTAGACATACTAATGTAATATTCCCTAGCTATTCATCCACCATGAAACAGACCCAGAGGAGTGTGCTGTGTATGAAACCTCTGACAAATGATACATGATCTGTATTTTGAAGTAATTGACGTGTTGAAGAACTAAGCTGGTGCAAGAATAGATGCACATTAATTCCAACTAAGTAAAGCATAGCTGAAAAGAAAGTCTTACATACACCTTATTTATATATTTAAAAAAAAAAAATTGAGATCACCTCTTGATAAAAATAGTTTTTAGATGAGGACATAGGCAGAAACGTTCATAGACTTTCTGACTATGCCCCACTCACTTTTGAAAGCTGTCAAATTTGTACTTTCCTCAATGCTAAGCTTAGGACTAGCTAATTACGATAAGTCATTTCGATTATTAATTAAGACTCAAGAGAGCAGCTTAACAGTGGAATGCACACAAAAGGCAGATTGTTCCAAATTTACTAGCAAAGGCTGTGTGAGATTATTGGCATCAAAATTAAGATTAGGTTAATAGGGTGCCAGCAGAGAGACTGCACATCAAGCCCTTGAAAATCTACAGACAAGAAGGTGAAGAGACGAAAAAAGATGTGGACAGACTAGTTTTGACCTTGGGTTAGCAGCTGAGCTGAAAACAAAGTTGGCATCTCTAAGTCTATGAAAGTGCCTGCTCTTTCCCTGCTCTGCTGTAGTCAGCCTGAGCCACTCAGGAGACTGCAACCCTGTGCTCGCTTTGTGTTCCCTGCAGAGGCCCCGCCAAGGGATGAGACAGCCTGCTGGCACCGGTGGCTGCAGCAGCTGGTCCCTCACCATGGGCTGGTTTGGGTTTGCCAGCAGCTACTCTAAAGAATCATGGAATCACAGAATGGCTTGGGTCAGAAGGGACCCTAAAGCCCACCCAGCCCCAACCCCCTGCCGTGGGCTGGTTGCCGCCCACTGGATCAGGCTGCCCAGGGCCCGTCCAGCCTGGCCTTGAGCACCTCCAGGGATGGAGCACCCACAGCCTCTCTGGGCAGCCTGCGCCAGGGCCCCACCGCCCTCTGAGTAAAAAATTTTCTCCTAACATTTCACCTAAATCTTCCCTCTTAATTTAAAACCATTCCCCTTTGTCCTATCACTATCTGCCTGTGTAAAAGGTCAGCAAAGAGCATGCCCCCATGCAACTGTCCACTGAGGTACCGCTATTTTCACACTGGGATGCTACACATTCTGTACATTCTGCTAGCAAAGCTCCCTGTGCACCTGGCACCCTCCCTTTGTGCTCCCCTCTGTCTCAAGGGTCCTTGTAATGGCCTCCTGGTGATTTTCCTTCCCCCTCACTCTGTTCACCTTCCAGTGTCCTTTATCCAAACACCAACATCCACTACTCCTCCTCCAGTGTTAAACATGTACCCCTTTTTTCTCCTTGGGCATTTCCTTATGTATGCAAGCACAGCCTCTGTTCCAGGCACATTTTTTTTTTTTTTGATTTGGAGGATCATCGTCCAAAGCTCTGTCTTGTTCAGTTCTGTTGGGAGGATGAGCGACTGCAGCATAATGTTGGAAGGCACTAAGGCTGCTGTGAAACTGTGGCTGGGTACAGACAACTGACAAAGGCATAGCTTCAAATATCCTTGCAAGTGCTAGGATCCCATATGGCCTTTATTTTCCTTCTCCTCATCCTCTCATCCAGCTTATTTCATTCTACCTCAAATCATTAAGACCCTCACCACTGCTGGACAACAGATGGAGATGTTGGCAGCGACGTCCTCTGCTTCTGTGGGTGACAGTCGAAGCAATATTTCTCAGGTATCTGCAGAGATCACATTTACGGTGTAGCTCTTCCTGGCAGATAGTGATCCCTTCGATCTACACCACCAAATGAGACTATTTCTATAGCTGTGTCCTCACTTCTCTTAAGGGGCACGTACAGGCTGAAACTCTTTATCCTGCGGTGCTGGAACAGAAAAGGAGCTTTCTCTAGCTACCCCTCAGTTCTCCTTATCAGAACAGCTACACTTCAAATTCTGCCATCTTTTTATCTAGGGCAGCCCCACTGCACCAGATACTTCTTAATCCAATACACGGTAATCCCATGCACACAATCCCAGCTCTGTCTTCTCACAGCCTTTAGCTCATCTCTCAAACCCTCCCGTCTTCTGCCCTCAGCCTCTGTGCAGCATCTGGACAGTCTTAAAGGCCAGACAATAAAAAAAAAAAAAAAACCTTCATAGTCACTGGCTCATCTTCCCATCCATTACAACTGCTTCTGAGTCACAAAGACAAAAGTAAGTATCTATCAATATACCTCAATGCCAGAGCAACAGGGTATCGGTAAAGGCTGCTGAGCTCTTCCAAAACATGAAAAAACAGTGCAACCTGTTCTGGAAAGACCATTTACCTACACAGAGGCAAACAGAAAAGACATCACGTTTCTGAGCAGGAGATTCCACATGCTGACAGATGAGAGGCAAATCAATCACCTGTCATTCAGAAATTCAAAATAAGCACGTTTGGCTACAGAAGCAGCCTACTAGAAAAAGCACTACCAGAGAAAGGAAGATGTCAGAGCAGACATCAGTGCTACAAGCCAACAGGGCCTTCTTTGTTCTGTGCTGGGAACTTACTCGATGGAATTTTCATATGGAAGGTTCATTTGGTCTTGCTAGATATGTGGTAAAAACTGAGCAGTTAGAGACAAAAGCTGCACCTTGGCTGCACACTTAAGCACGCCCTCGAAACTAAAATGTTGGCTATTCTGTTAATAGTCATAGCTCAGATAGCAAATTGAAAGCACTTGTGAACAGCACATCCCAAATTCTCTCCACATTCATACATAATCAAAGCACACCAGTGTACAAATCCTCAAATGAAGTAGGTGACATTGGGAAGACCAAAGGGACAGGGTAGTAACAAGCAGGAGGAAGATTTTGAAGGCTACATTGTGCAAAATATCTAACAAAGGGGCAGACTCTACACAACTACAAAACATAAGCCAAATTTACAGATAGCAGTGATAAAACCAAGAGAATGAAGAATGGTGCTGTCACACTTGTTGGGTCCTGGATAGCTACTGAAAGGATGACTTCATGTTTCTGTAGACTTTCCAGCCAGATACTCCCAGTCAAATACTGTCTGACGCTCCCAGCCAAGCACTCTGTACGTGTAGACATGGCACGCAGGGACATGGTTTAGTGGGCATAGTAGCGGTGGGTTGATGCTTGATCTTGGAGGTCTTTTCCAACCTTAGTGATTTCCCTTGGACTGGTTTATGTGTGCCAAACAAGGCCATTTTTGCTCCTTTCCATGCTGCTCTTCTCCTTCTTGGTATGAGAGCACTGCTAATCTCTGCAGAGCTTTTTCCTTCTGCTCTTTGGTATCTTCCTTAGAAACAATGCAGCCCCCAAATCAATCTCTACTCTGTGCATTTGTGTGGCTACCCTCTTACCTATCGCCATGTCATCGGGGAGTTCCTGTGGCAGTACAGCTAAGTGAGGGAGCGAGGAGGTTCTGTTGCTTTTATCCTCCTTCCTCAGGCAGAGTTGAAGTGAGAACAGCTGCAGAGACGGGACTACAGTACTGACCTGGTAGCTGTGAACAGCACCAATAAATCCCCAAGCACCACAGACTGGAAGGAAGCAGTAACCTTCCCTCCCAGCTAAAAACAGGCACTGCAACCGCGTGTCACCTCTGGGGGGGGGATTTCTGTCTTAGACCACATTTAGATGTTCCTTTTTCCCATTCATCTAGAAAGACGGTAAGCTTTTAAACTCTACAGAAACGAATGGGGCTGGCCCCACCACACATCTGCAAAACTACCTTCCTGCATAACACTGGAGAGCAAGAGGATGACAGACTGTTAATTGAGATCTGAGATTCTCAGATGCTGACAACACAGAACCACATGCATTTAAAAGCCAGAGCCTGGTGGGAGCCAGAGGAAGAAAGCAGATAGGATTTTCCAGCCAACAGTGACTGGCAAACGAAGGCCATCAGATTTCCTGGGATCCCCTCCCAGACAAAGCCTGACCTTGAGAACCTGTTCAAAGCAGCCGCTACATCTGTGCACTCCAGATGCAACTATTTCAGCGGCAGAGAAATTACCAGGGCACTGTTCAAAGAAACCCTTTGGCTCAGACTAACCTCTAAATAGAACTTAAACAAGCTGAAAAACCAACACTTCTGAGCAGCTTTGCTAAACAAATGCACAGATGGCTAACTCTCCTGCAATTCTGACCTTGAGAAACACATTAATCCCAGGCTTATTTACTCCTCCCTTTTCCCTCTCAAAAAGGAATGGGTAAAAACAATTAAAGCTTAACAGAGACCGAATGCACTTATGTGTTGTGAAATCATAAATTCTTTGGGGCATCATCTCAGTATCCCTAAATTCAGCAGGACTATGACGTACTCGAGCTAGCTGTACTTACCCTGTCTGGCATCACAAGGATGAACTACAGCATTTACTATAAAAGCATGATATTTGCATTGTTTTCATTTTTTGCTGCAGCTGAATGATGCAATTAAAAATGAAGACATACCGCAGCAGAAAAAGCAGCAAAAGGCAGCAGATGAGGCTCTGAAGCCTGAGTTAGGAGAGCTGAGGTTTATTCCCATTCAGGCAACTCACTGCAGCTCTTCAGGGAGTCATTGCTCATGCTCTCAAGCAGGGGCCATCCCGATCCGGGTTGCACTCATTAAATACTGTGATGTGGGAGGGCTTGAACTGCAGAGACGCACACAATTCTTTTTCTGAATCTGTTCTGACTCATCCCTTCTTTGGGATGAGCAGAGGAAGGTGGAAACTCAAGTTCAGACCCAGCACAAGGATCTAAAGGACTTCATAAATCTGAGAGAAACACTTCACAGGGATATTAGTGAAAATGAAATGCATTACTTCTGGAACTTTCTGCCAGTAAATAAAACCAAGTGCAGAACCCAGAGAGCTGACGCAGGAGGGGGTGTGGGAAGGGAAGACTGCCCAGAATAGCCTCAGAGAGCAAACTTCATTCCAAGGAACAAGAAGAGATGCACACATCCAAAAAGGCACCTCTTCTCACCCTTCGTCATGACGTCACAGTTTTCCCAGCAAATAATTAGGTTGGTGAGCTAATTCCATTACCACCTATCACAGTGATTTACACTACCCAACCAGCCCTTTGCAGTGCTCTCTGCTGTCTGTAGATTGCCTTCCATTTTGTTGATGGATAATGCCCTGGGCCAGGGACTGCCTTCTGGGCTGCCCTTGCGCCACAGGACTGTGGTACAGGACTAGGCTGTACAGGAATACTTCATCTTGCCTGGCTCTGTGGCACTTGGCGCAAGGCACCAGCTGTTCACGCTTCCTTCTCCAGCAAAATGACCAGGAAATTCTCTTGTTTGTTCCTTACAAGCCATACGAGAACAGGAAAGAGAAAACGTGATGTGTCAGCACAAAATAACCACCCCTGAATATCTGGGAACTCTCATCAGTTTTTGATGAGCTCTATTGCAATATAAAAATATGAGACGCCTCCCAACCATACTTATGCACATCTTTTACAAGCAAGTGATCCAGACGTCTTGAGAGAAGAAAAAATTTGGCATATCTACAGTTCTGATTTAAATATGATGACTTACTCAGCAAATACTCTAAAAAAACAAACACTTCTAAGCTACTGCAACCATTTAAACTGGAATCAAGATATTAAAATATTGGTTTGAAAAGCGCTTTAGTGGTATGTAGGGAAACATAATGGAGGGTCAAGTTCATTGCCTAAGCTTCTATTTGGATCTGAGTTGTCCTTAACAACACAACCTCAAGTGCTACTGCTGCCAAGTGTAGCACTCTTAGGGGAGAAGGAGCAGCCTACTATGTGACTTCAAAGCACCAACACCAACTTTACATCAGGAAAATAAACTAACCCTTTTCACAGCAGGAAAAGCAGTTCACTGGGAAAACTGGATGTTCCTAAACGGACATTTTTATCATCAGATTAATCACTTAGGTTTAGAGGACCTCGTTTTCAACCAGGAGCTTCATGAGCCTCTTGAGATTGCTTCCACCTCCAGTCTTCTACTATTTAGTTCCCATTTCTGCTGGGGCTGCCTCACATTTTTATAGCTATGTATTTTTCAGACCTTTGGAACTGAATTAACTTGATTTATGAAGTGTTTACTGTCATATTTTACCCCAAATGAAATGACCTCTGATGTCACCATGCAGAAACAATGAGGGAGAGAATTCATCCAGACAGTGTTAAAGAATTTCTACGTATTTCCAGGTAGGTGCTGTAAATTTTTTGACAGCAGATAGGTGACAGACCAGTCAGTCCTCAAACACTGGATCATCTTCTTGTTTAGATCAATTCTCTCCACATGTTAAATATAGAAAAAAGCTCTTTCTAATATAGCAAATAAAACTTGTTCAGCCACCGAACAAGTGCTCTGGATTCCTTATGATCCTTCTTAAGTGTGACATATAACCGAACGCAGCATTTCAAACATATGCTCATTGAAGATCTCCCTCCTCCCCAGACCAGGTATTTTCATTTTAGCATGAATGCTCATGTTCCTGTATATTCTTTTCCATGCTTCTCATTTTAGCATTGTGATAATCAGAGCCAAGTCATGGCACAAAAATAGAAGGCTGTGAAGAAGATCCTGGATGTCACTTGGATGCAAGTGAAGTGTGAGTACCTATTTCATTAAGTAAGCAAGAGGATTAGGGTGGTGCTGAGCATCCACTCTGTTTCAATTGACATTCCACTAATTTACTCTCTCAACGGACAGGAAGGGAGATGCAACGTAATTACAGCTCAGCATCTGAAACCTCTGGCACATCTGAAGACTCACTGGTTTGGTGGTGATTGGCTGCAGAAAGCATAGCAAGAGAGAGCAGCAAACTCTGTGCTCATCATTACCCTTCAGTAATAAGCTGTGTCTGGGACAGAGGGAGTTCACCCTGGAGATTAAGCACACTACTCCTGCATAGCAACTGACTTTCCAAAAGACTTGAGAGTGGAAACTTCCAAGGATGCTTCACAAGGTGAATCTACTTTGTGTCGGACAAAACAACTGCTTTTAAACCTGGACAGAAGATGTATGATCCTCATTTTCTTCCTGCAGTGAACAGCATTGCTGGAAATGCAAACATCTGTTCTCAGACAGAGTTTTCTTACATAGCTACTTGAACGGTTGTAGCGATTCACAGGTCAAATGGCACTGTGAGTTAACGTTCAGCCACAGCAGATCCACAGGCACTACGGGTCTGACATACATTCAAGCCTGAGCAGTCTGCGTGCACATTCTGTTGGCACCTCAGCATTGTTGCTTTGGAGCATGCATGACACCAGGTTTTCACACAAGCTCTTGGGAAAAGGAAATATCAGAAATTATCTGCCCCCTCACCTCTAGGTATCAAAATGAATGAGCAGATTTTCAGGAGTGCTCAGAAATACACCAGCAACTGGGGAATTGAAGAATTCGCAAAGTTGTCCCCAGTGTTTTACAACACTAAATACAAACCCCTCAACACATCTCCCACTGAAGCTCATTTCTCATCTTGAAGTCAAATCAGGTTTTATTTCTTTGGTACAGAAGCAGACGTGTGAAAAGAGATGTAGAAGGAAACCCTGTTAATTAGTTTCTCACAGAAAAACTGACATCTTGATAGCATACTGACTTGGCCTACTGGACACAGCCGGCTATCAGAGACAGCGTTATACTTGGAGACAGGAGCTGGCCCATTATAAAGGACAGGAGTCACAGTACCAGACCTTTCGATAAACCTGAGATGTACAAACAGATAGAGCCTTTAACTACTTCAGTTTAATTAGGTTAGGGCTGGCAGCCAGATGTACCCTGTCACAGGCTGCACCCTCAGTTAAATCATCAAGCAAACAGCATCGACAACTTGCCATCACCCTCCCTGGGATCGAGTAGGATCTTGCAGGAGCAAGAAGCCTTGCTGCACTCCGACTGTAGCCCCTGGCAAGGCTATGGACAGAAGCACCTGTCACCACTGGTCCTGCAGCGCATTGGAGGGCCTGCTAGGAAGAGATTGAATCAAGACATCTGAAGAGGTGAAACCCACCTGGCAGATGAAACCAGTGGAGGAGCACTGCCGAACCCAGAGGCTGAATTTCCTCTTTTTCCTCTTACGCAGCTCCCTCTCTGTGCATGTGGCAATGAAAACAGGATCCTCATCAATCAGGGGCTCATGTAATACCTGCAATTAAAAAGAAAAGAGGGGGAAAAAAGAAAACAGAAGAATTCATGATTGCTGAAAAGAAATGGTGCTTTAAACTCTTCTAAGGAAGTACAATCCTCGCCTTGTCCTTATCACATCATTTCATACAAAGGAGCAAAACTACTTTTGCTCAGTGCTGCCACTCAACAACAAAAACCACCAAAGCCTGGCTAAGCACACTCATGTGGATGGCTGCTCTACACATGGTTTGCAAAGGCACCAAGGCATGGCTTTCTGCTTCTCACTACGACACACAGTTTAACATCCCTCCAAACTGTGGCCCTCTACCTCTCGCTGTCAGCTATAGTTCAACATCCCTCCAAAATGAGACAGTGCTAAGGTTTGTTGGGGAATTGTTAGTAGCATGCTTCTCCAAGTTTCATCACCAGCTGCATCTTGTATGGCAGAACGTGTTCCACCCGAACACCCCCTACAATATGTTGTAAGGTACTCTCCTTGGTTACAGCAAAGGAAAACACAGTAAGGAGGGAGAGAACACAAGGGAGAAAAAGATATCTTCTGCTGCCACTTATGGAGGTGGTGAAGAGATAGAAAATATTTTCTTTGGTGGCAGTAGCTTCAGGGAAGGCACTCTTGCCTCAGGAGCTGAAAAATTTGACAGAAGGAGACTGAAAGATAGAGGACCAGAGAGAGGAACAGAAAAAGACAAGGAAGACTGGAGAAAGCAATGAAAATCTGAGAAAGTGAAGCAATTTTTGCATTCTGCACCTCTGTTGCTTACAGCTTTTTTGCTACATGTCTTGCCTTTAATTCGGTACCAAAGCGATAACGTTTTGTACTACTGAGCCCACCTACAGAAAAGCGCCGTTACCCCCTTGCAGCTCGCGGGTAGCTGTGCGTTACGTACACATCCCTGACCGCATGGTGCGCGCATTGTCTAGCAAGTCACTTCTGAGAGACGCCCTGAAACTGCTGAAAGGTCTCAGCTGAGGAAAGCAGCTTTCATCTGACCAGACTCAGACATCCACATCTAAAGCACAGCAAGCCACTGGAGGCACCCTGCCTAGTACGTGACAGGACGGCATCCCAGCAGGACATAATTTGTACCATCTAAAAGACGTATGTAAAATAAGTCAGATAGGTAATGCTCATCTTTGCGTCATGCCCAAGGAGCCCTCTCTTCCAGTAACCATCGCCCCATGGGGACGGGGCTCGGATACAGGAATCCACAAGGCAGAGCCTGTCACCCTCAGGCACACCCTTTCCAACTGTGCACCTGTGTTACTTTTGTGCGCATCTGCACGCATCCGGTGCGGAAAGTGTGGAGAATGCTGCATTAAACCTGGGAGCTGTGTGGAAAGTAGAAGAGAGGTGGTGGGAAGCAGTTAAGCACCACTGATGAGCAGCTGCTGGCCTCCCGAATCCAAGATGTTCGTTGAACATTACTCTGTCAGCCCAAAATAGGCACCCGCGCTCTCCCCGCTCAGTGGCGGCGGCACACTTACATTTGTACGCGCTCCACTTCTTAACGGCTCATAAAACATTCACAGGACCATCTGAAACCACTCTTCTGAAATGTTCAAATTATACACCAAAATGCAGATGCAAGCAAGGAGCGTCGCATACAAAGCTGTTTGTTCTTAAAGCTGCAGCTGCCGCATTACCCTGCTGGAGCCAAATCCCATTCCTCTCTCCAGATCCACAAGAAACGCTGCTCTTCCTTCCCGAATGCCACCTGGGATGTTTCACACTTTCGCCTCAAGGAATTCTGCCAGTGTTATGCAAACGTTAGCCATGCTCTCGTTCCCTTTTTTAGCCTTCTGTCTCTTCCACGCAGAGGGGAGAACCACATGCCTTGGGATGAGGCTGGATACACCGGTATCCCCCCTCACCTGCCAGGTGTGTGGTTCAACTGCTATACTATCTGCCTCTGTAGGATGGGGAGCAGCAGAAAGAAAAGGCTGTCTAAGTGCCATTTGAAGACATTTTGTACCCTCTTCCTCCTCTGCACCACAGCATCGGCTCTCCTCCCAGCAGCTCTATTGCATCCTTACACCCTTTGCACTATTTCTGCCTTCTGATACAGGGTAAGACCTGTCAACCCTAAATTTAGGAAGCAAATCTGAGTTTTGAAAAGATCTCCCTATCTTCCTCTTACCCGTTTCCATGCTCAGCCCCACTTTACCCTAGGTCCCAACATTTTAAGTCATTCCTGTTCCTCCAAAAGACCAAAGCTCCACAGAAGCTCCTACTGGATTGCTGGGAGAAGGGACAGAAAACTGGAACAGAGTAGGGGAGGATTTGCTCCTGCTGAAACAAGGGAGTGTGAACAGGCAGGGAAATTGAAACAGCAACCCTGCAGCATGCGCTTCTTGCTTCCTCCAGAGAGGGTGGGAAGATGAGTGTTTCCACCCCCATGCGCAACCACTGCTTCAGCAGCTGTAAAGGACTTTGCAAGAAGGGTGCTGCATGGGCTGTGCCTGCTGCTGGGACGGCTGATCCCCACCTCTTTCTCAAAGGAGGCAATTTGTTGCTTCTTCTGCCAGCACGATTTTCTTATGACAAAAGTTGTCCCTGTTGCCCCCGGTCAGCCTTCTTAGTTTATCCACTCTCCCTCACCTCAAACCCATCTCTTTGCCGAATCTCCATGCAAAGTGATGTTTGCTCCCTTCCCTTTCCCCATTCCTGCTGTCTGCAGAGCCCACTTTTCCAGGAGCAGGCTTACTGCCCCCACGACATATTCTTTCCTGCTTCACATCTTCCTAAATAAAAATCTGCTTTCAGGCTTAATTGACTCCCACACACATTCCTGGCAGCCTTCTCATCATCTTTGACTCACTCCCCTCTCTCTTCCTGCTCTAAATTCTTTTGATACAAGATACCTTGTGGATTTCTTCACAGAAATCTCCCCCATTTTCTCCTCTCAAATCCCATTTTGTCAAGGTCTAAGGAGCTCCTCATCTGGCTGTTTCACTCCCTCTCAGCTACCCCATTGCTTTTTATTCTGTTGATAGCCATCCTCACCCCTGCCAGGTCTTCTCGCTAAGGTTGCACCCTTCATTTTCCCCTCCATGAGTACAAGCACTCCAAGTGTCAGAGTCCCATTTTAGAGTCCTGTCCTTCCAGCAGTTTCACTCTATCTCACAAAATCTTTCATTCACTGAACAAAGCAGCTAGCCTCTCCCCAGAGGGCAATTCTTTCTTCTCCGTTTTAGATCACCTCCAAAGTTCCTTCCACTCTGCAATGCTGCTCACCACAGCATTTGCAGGCAAAGAGCCAGTAACCCTTCCATACTCAGACTTGTTGGACTCCCACTGCCTCGGATAATGAACCAGCACGTCCTCTACAGCTCATCTTCCCTTAGCTCCACAGCCATCCCCACCACAGGCTGTCTCTTCAGTCTGTCCCCAGAGCCTTGTCTCTGGCTTTTGGTGGGTGCCATCCAGCTGTGAACAGAGTCCCCCAGGGAACTGCATCTGTATGCACAGATTCAGCTAATGCTTCTGCATCAGTAGCTTGCATTTCTGCTTCTTTGCTGCAGAGCTCCTCCCATCTAAACTAAATCCTCTGCTAGCATCTGACATCTCTGCTTGGATATCTGTCAGTTCTGGTTTTGTTACGCTACATTTGAGAGCATCTCCTTTCCCTCAAGATAACCCCTTGCTATCTCCTTTTTTGTTCCTTGCAGCCAACGCTCTCCTCCCGCCACAGATTTTGCTGGTCAGTGCATCTGAATGTCAGTCTTTACCTCCAGCTCCTTGCAAGGTGCTCTGAGCCAGGCAGTGCCTCCGTTCTCCGTGCTTTCTGAGTAACAGTTCTAACATCCATAGTTTCTCCAACCCACCCACTCCATAAAGCTTTCATCCAAGGTCACAGCCACCCTGCAACACTGTTCCTTTTGGCCTCATCATAAGGCAGTCCTGCCCTAATGATTCCTGCTGGGAAGCCATTCTGCTAGGCCATCACACTAGGCAATATCTCTATATTTCTCTCTGATAGCTCTCCTCCTCCAATTTAACAGAAAGACTCATCCTCTGCACTTTCCAAGTCCTGTTCAACCTATCCATATTTTACTGCTCCTCTTCGCCATCATTCAAAGGTTAACTGCCACCTCCATGATTTCAAGCTCCTTTCAAGATCCTCTGCCTATTTTTCAGTCTCCAACCAACTTTCTTAAAAAAAAAAAAAAAATAGTTCTTACAGCATTCCATTGCCAGGAGGTCATTTAAAAATAGCCACCAAGCTTTATCATTTTCTCCTGCCAAACTCTCCAAAATTCTGGCTTCACCAGAAGGATCAACTGGCCAAGAGCTACAAGACATCAGAAATTTACCTTGCTATTCAGTACTCTTATTGTTTCTTTGCCTGTTTTTTCTTGCTGCATGTCTTATACATGGGCAGTGCTGTCTGCACATTTATGATCCTTGTGTTATACTCACAGAACCCCTAAAACAAAGGAGTCCTGGTGTGTGACTGGGATCTTTACTCACAAAGGATCTTTTTGAAAATGGGGAAACTGAGACATTGATGTGTGACTTGAACAAAATCTTGTAATTCAGAAATACCTCATACCAAATCAACATTTAATCATCAGGATACGAGATAGCTATGATTTAATCAGCTTGTTTTAACTCCTCTCTGTTTTCAGAGCAACTGTTGTCCAATGTTGTGACCTGGTTTGGAAAAACTAAGAAACCACCAAGACTGAAGATCAGCAAGCCCCCTGGTAACTAGCCAAATCCGAGCAGCACTGCCTTTGGAGCATGAGGTTAGAGTTATGTCTCTGTGTTTTGCCAGGGAGCTTATTGCTGCCTGGAGTAAGGACTTAAGTCAGCTGCATGAATGTGCTTAACTGCTCCCAGCTGATGTTTCACTGGGCAGATGCAGAAATGACTGGTTCCAGGATGCCAAAGAAAAGATGCTTTGGAGGGAGAGGGAAAAGGAGAGTGCACAGAGCTGTGTTCCTGACCTCTCCCACACCAGCCAGGAGACAGCAATCTTGTCTAGCCACATCCCACTGACAAGCATATAAACACTCAGCAGGCACAGAAGGATATTTGAGCAGTGATGTTATTTTTCTGAGCTCCTCTGCTTTCTGGAATTCAGTCTATACCCTTGGCAGGTGAGTAGCCCTGAATTTGTTGCAGTATACGTTCTGAGCTCGCTCAGGGCATCTTCTCTGTCTTCAGGCTTCCACTTGCAGGTAGTAGCCTGCCTACAAAGCTACATGGACCCAAGCAGCAAGGAGATGACACAGATTCTAGGAACTGAACCCGTAACTCCACCACTTATTGTTCAGATACAGGAAGCAGAGATTTACATGCAAGTTGTCAGGGAGGGATAGGATGCAGCATTTGCTTCCATCATTCTCATACAATCTAGGTCAGAACACTATTTCTTTTATTTCCAAAATTGAAGCTTGCACTGCTGATACACAATTAAAATGTTCTGGACTTTCAGTGCCTTCATAGGCTGGAAAGTAATTATTTCCTTCTGTTTGCTCAGTATATTTAGCAAAGTAATTATAACTCACTAGATGGTTTTCTTTGTTCCAGTATGTTGGCATAGCTCTCTCTCTCCTCTCAGTTTCCTTTCATAAAAAAGAGCAGTGTCATTTTTGCAGACACATTTTTTGAGGGGTTGCTCATGAGAAAAAAAACAGATATTTTCTGAGACAGAAACTCCATTTTAAGAGTCTTTTCTAGCTTTCCAAAAGGAAGAGATCAGTGTTACAGATGAAGTAACTAGGAAGGCAGACGCCGCACTGCCTGCCTGGCACCAAGACCGTTGGTGCTGTCCATTGCATGTTAAGTACAGCATCCTCCTGACCCGTGTTCTGGAAGCCCACACTGCCAACAGAAGAAAGTAAGCCACACGACTATCCATAGGCCCAAACAGCCTTGCTGCATTCAACAGCAAGGAGCCTGGCTCATTTCTCTGCTTGATATCATTTTCAAGATGTTAGCCTAAAACTTGAGCATTGATTGCAGCTCTGGCACAAACCATCTGGACACCAAAAGTCTCTTGTCTAAAATACAGGTGCTCCTTAAGCTACAAATGCATTTTGAACGTGGGACTCCAGGTATTACTGACTACAGAAATCTGGGCACCTCTTGCCAAAACGCTTTCAGAGGCAGCCATCCCAAAGCCCATCTGAAAGGGTCCTTCCCCTTGCCTTTTCCCTTTGATTCTGTGTAACTAAGTTATTATTTCTAACCTCATTGGGTCTGACATTCTGGGACTGATGTCTACTGTAGTCTGCTAATCTGCACTCAGGACAATTTCCAGTGAGAGGTTTTTCCTGCTGTTTTGAGCAGATGGGGTCCATGTCTCTTGAGACAGGGAGTGTGCAGCCCTGATGGCACCCCAAAGGGCATTAGGCACAAGGCTCCTTCTGGGAGGAGGGCTGGAACGTCCCCCAGTAGGCTACCAAAGCTACACCTGGCTATTTTTAACAACAGATTCAAAACCTTTTTCTTTCCGTGAGTTATTTCTGAAGTGGTATTTTAGTGCTTTTTGTTCCGCTCGATACCACCGACACATTCTGTATAGAAGTCACTGACGTAAACACAGAAAAGGGGGCAGAGGAGTGGAGGGGGAAGGAAGAGAACTGGACTATCACTTTTTCTTCCTGTCT
>VXAV01005442.1:18478-48737 GCA_013399715.1 Alectura lathami | reverse complement strand
TTTCCTTCAAGTAGCATCTCCTTACCAAGCTTAGTACAAGAACACATTCTGTTTGTGGAAGTGTAGAGGTTTTATCCCTGCAAATAGATTTCATCAATTCAGTTCTCAAACCTTGTCTGGGCATGGGGGAGAAGGGATACACACGCAAATCAAATTTCATCCTTTAATGGATTTGCACTCTCAGCATGTCCCACAGCACTACTATAAGCATTTACAATTAGACATAGTGATCACATTTCTGAACCCTTTATCTTATGCCCACTGAAGTCAGTGGCCATAAGGATTAGATTTCATATCTTAATGAGAGCTTGGTCACAACAATACCACATCTCTAACTGCCTATTTTGTCTTGATGGAAATGCACCTTGTCAGCTCGGCTTAGCAAAAACACTCCTGCTTCCCTTCTGCCTTCTCTACCTTAATTGCTTCTCACACAGCTGAGCTGTCCTGGATTACACAGGTACGACTTTTATTGTCTGTAAAATAGAAAAAATACCCCTCTGATTAGTCTCTGGCCACTCCCAACCTTACTTCTAGGCATACTTCCATGGATGTGACATATCCGTGCCTCCATTTTTTTAATGCAGTAGACAAAAGCCTGATGTTTCGATAGGAAAACGGGAAGAAAAAGAAGATGCACCCAACAACCTTTCCCAACGGCTACGTGGAATCAGCAAAAGCATCAGCTCCCTGCGTAGTTTCCCTTTACCACTGGTGGCGAGGTAGCTGTGCTGCTGCTTCCCAGGAGGGTCTGGACTGTATGGCACGCTCATACCGCTAAGGTTAGGGCAACCCCTAGCTCTTCCACAGCCAGCTGTGCTCTGTGTTTTCAGCAATAGCAAGACAACCTAGGGCATGTAGGTTAGATGTTCCCCACCAAGAGGTCAACTCTTACCTGGGCTTGTGAAGGTCTAAAAGCTGAGTCAAAGCCATTCTGCAGAGAGTCCAGGAAAGGCTGGATTTTGTAGAGGCCATGCGTTGTCTGGCTCGAGCGGAAGGCCACAATGTGGAAGTACTTCAGGATCTTCTCAAACCGTGATTGTGTCATGATAAGTGCAATGCTCTTGTTGCTATAGAAGCCGCTGCTCCAGATGCTGAGAACAGACTCACAGTGGTGGATGCTGGTCGATATCATATAGCCTAAGAAGGCCTTCATTTCTGTCAAGGTGACGTCAATCCAGGTATCGTCACTCCCGAACCTCTCCTGGTACTTCTTGGCATACATGTTAGTTTGGACCACCATGTTCTTCAGCACGTTGTCAGGGACAAAGAGTTGAAAAAAGTCCATGGCACTGGCAGTCAAGGGCATTTTTCGTGTTGGACCTAGGACAAAAGCAGGAAGAGAAGATAAGCTCACTCCTCATCTTCACAAGGCATGTTCAACCAACATCAGCAACTGGAAGCAGGACTAACTTGAATATTTGATATGAATTAGCACACAGAGATCTGAATTAACTCTCTGGCCCCAGTTGTAATGGAAACGCATGGTGCTCAGCCATGACTACTTCAGGTCAATACACTAATTTGGATACCATAAGAAAATTAATCTGTGTGGACACAGCCATGATAGGTAAAGCAATGACTATTCCGACAGGACACTTGGAAAACAAGGCCAAAGCGATGGCATGCCAGCTAATTCCTTTGGAGGTATATCCACTGTCTGACAGTTCTCAGGAACTTTCACCCCTATACTCTCGTCCTCCGCTACACAGCTAGTTTCACCATCCCACGTCACATGGAATATTTTTAAGCACTACAATGCACATCCTGGATCTCTTCCTCACGTAATGCAATAAGCCTTGCAATCCAATGCTGTCAACACTCTGGCTTTTAAATGATCTTGCACTTTCACTGCAGGTTTCAAGTATTTATTTTACTCCAGGGGGGGGGGATGGGAGGGGGGGATGGGAAGGAGGCACTAAGGGTTGGCAGCCCTCTATCAGCGTAATGAGGTTATCCAGTCAGACACTAGATTACATTAAGCTGAATTAGGAACATCGAGCCTGCAATACCAGGGATGCAGACACCAATCCTCACAGCCCTCTCTCTCTCCTCTAATCCCTTCCATAAGCCAATAAAGCTCCATTTTGAAAGCAGTGATTTCCATGCCCCCCTTGGCAGCGCTTGAGTCACCAGGTAAGGGCTATAGGGACAGGGACATTCCCTGTTCTTCTACAGAAGCTGTGCCACTGCCAAACACACAAAATCAATGCACCTGAGAGGTGCAGCACGGACAAACGTAAAGCACAGGGCATGCTAAAAGCAGTTTTACATCCCTGTGCAAAAGATAGCTGGGGGTTACAATCATGACACAGGGCTGGATCCAGTAAATACTGTGCCATGGTTAAACAGACTGCAGACTCCCTTCAGTCTCAGGACTGTCTGAACAATACTCTTCCTGATCAAAAGCAGGAAGCACACGGTTCTGCCTAACACGAAAGAGTCTTCCTTGCACTGTGCTGCTGCTTGGCTCTCAGTGTCAGCTCTTCCAGCTGAATCACAGCAAGAGGTTTGCCATTCTGCCATCCGGAGCTGCAAAGATTCACTAATGTATTGGTGAGAAACTCTGTGGTTGAACTTGCTCTTAAGCCTTAATTTTTGGCTACAGGCTGGTAAACTCAAGCTACTAGACGTACAGCAGAGATGACCAAGACATCAAAGAAGAAAACCTTCAAATTGCAGGGTATGGAAAAAAAAAAAAAACACAAGAAAAAAAAAAATACCAATTTTTTTTTTCCCTCCAAGGACAATGGGGGAAAGAAACATATTAAAAGATTTATTTCCAATTTTAATTCGTGAGATTGAGAAACTGGAAGTGAAACAGTTCAGCACAAGAGTAAAAGAACTCCCCATAAATCCTGGTCTGGTAAGGACAGAGCAGAAAATTTGAGCTTAAATGATGAAAGGTTTTCATTATCAACTGGAAACTACAGGGACAGAATAAATATAGTTACTTAACCTGAACTGCTATTGCAACAGCAAAGCCTGTTACAAAGAATTCTTTTCTTTTGATCAGGAGATTTATATTCTGCTAGCACACACTAGACTGTTATAGCTGACATAAAATGCTCAACAAATGATTGTGCATGAATGACTTAAAGCACATCACTTCCTCCTTCCCCACAAACTAATCAAGTTTTGATGTTCTACAAGAGATGCAGCTTTCTGACAGCAACACACTGTGTATTCCCAGCCATATATGAAGTCTTGAGTACCTGTTGAATTTACTTCCAGTACCTATGCAAACTTTCCAGACAGTGTACAGAGGTAGTTTTTAAATTCTTGCCTTTACAAGCAGCAGCTAGGAGTGGGGATAATATTTCAAATGCTGCCTACAGCAACCAAAATGCATTCTGTAAAGCATTAGGTCTTATGAAGTGAAACATGCTGACCTTCAGGCAGGTGTATAAGGACAACAGGTCTGTGCTCGACTCCATCTTTAGGAAGTCAAGCACAGTCAGAAGCACAAAAAAAGTCATTTTGTACAGTATTAAAATTTCAGTAGCTGCACAAGTTTACCCTCAAAAGTGACTATGGCAAACTGCCAGGTAGGCTGGATAGGACATTTCCTTCTTACCCAGCAGACCTGCTCCATCTGCACAGAGCATCTCCCATCTACTCTCCTGCTGAAAAATAAATATGCAGGATTGGTAACCCATTTGCCTTGCAGAACCCACACAGCTCTAGAAGCAAGCTGAATCACTTTCTGACTCAATCATCAACTTAATTGTTGCCTAAATATAATTCTGAAAGCCACTGTATAATCTTACTGTCTTAAAAAACAGCCTGTATTGGCAAAGTGAGTGCACTTGATTCATAATTTACTGATATGCAATAAAACAAGTGTGACATTGAGTTTCTGTAGGAAGAGAACTGAATTTTTCACATGAATTGGGTTTTGCATAGCTAATGACCAGTCTAAAATAAATTATTTAAATATGATCCTTTGTCTAAGTTCACAAATATATCCCACATACAGAGCAAACTGCGTAAGAAACCTAAATACTGCATTTGAACTTTTTAAGGACTTCTACATTGACTTGAATGGCAGTTACTCAGAAAACACTGGCATGAAACAAACTCACAGTTCTATATATACACTGCTCACCTTTCAAAGCCTTATTCAGTCAAAATAGCGGCCTTGACAAGTCTTCCATTCTCCTCTAATGAATGGGACTTCCATAAAGCAAAAAAAGTCCACAGAACTTTTCAGAAATTCAGAATGAATATAAGATTATAACTGTATATCAAATTGACATTTTTCTCTCTTCCCTTCCTTAAAGTTTGTGTATGGAGAATATATTTATTTGCCTTTTTTTGTTTGTTTGTTTTAAAAATCAATCAGGATTTCCAATTCTAGTCACACAGTCAGAGCAGAGAAATGCTGTTGAGTTTCCAAACACGCAACACGACCCAGTGGTCTGAGCACACCCGGGTGGGATCAGGGCTGCTCTGAGCACCCTCTGGCTGAGCACGCACTCCATCACTAGCACCCGGGCTTGCTTTAAATCATGTTTTGCAGGATGTGGAAATTAACACAATCTTCCTCTGCTATGGTACAATGTGTGCACACCTTCCTTCTTACCTTGAGTACCAGCACAAACTCACACGTGCAGTCAGCAGCAGTCACCTTGCAAGTCATCACCGTCATGAGCTCCCGTTTTGACCAGACTGGTTCCATTTTCTGTTTTGCACTCAGATGTAATGTCTCTGCCAAAGCCAACCAGCAGGGCAATCGCTACTGAAATCATCAGAACAGACTCTAAATAAATGGAGACGCTGAGCAGGGAAGGCCATTTGGGCCACATCCTGGCGAGGCAGCGGGAGCGGACCTGGCACCCCGCCTCAGGCCGCGCACCGCAGCGCCTGCTGGCTCTGCTCAGCCCGGGGCGAGCCACAGCAGCCTGGCTGCTCCGCGGGCCCAGCTTCTCAGCAAGCACTGGAGAAATGTCAGCAAGTCTGAGGAAAAAAATTCAAAGGAGGCATCGAAGTCACCATCCTTCTGGCGGCCCCTCTCGGATGGGTCCCTACCACCTGTATTTTTCCCACAGCTCCATTCTCACAAGTGTTTCTGGCCTTTCTCACTGAGTGGCACTTCAGCAAAAACAAGAACTTTCAGTGAATTGACTGCTTCCTCTTTACTTGCCTGGTTTGGTTTGCAAGACTAAGTAATTTGAGTGCACATTTTTAATAAGTTAATTTATCCTTTGCCATCTTTCCTGTTCTCATTACCAATCTGTTATTCAGAACCCCAGAGTTCATAGACTCAGAATAAAAGATGGACAGTTTTGCAACCTACTTTAATCCATCAGTACTCACAACACAACATACAAATCTTAAAGAGGTCAAAAGCACTGTTATTTGGGGCAGGATAAGTAAAAAGTGTGAGAAAAAAAGGCAGTGGAAAAAAATCCTCTTTTTGCTTTGCTGTGCAAAAGACTGACTGCTCTTGTTCCAGGTGTCACTGAGGTTTGATAAAATATCCTGTTACCTTTACAGGCCCAGGCGTTAACCTATGTATGCCAATCCACATGGCACAGTTTGGAAAAAGAAATCTCATACAGAGCTAATTCAGGGTTGACTTTAAAAGTAATTTAACTTCATTAGCAACTGAGCAGACCCCAGGACTCCTGAACCAAGCATATTCGTGGTGGAAGCATCAGTTTATGAAATGAATAATTCAGAAGTCAAATTGTGTCCTCTTTGAGCAAAAACCTACCAATTTATAGTCATGCACAAAGATAGCACTTTTAGGTGCATTACATACAGATATCTGAGAAGCAAATCTAACCAGAGTCTGTTAGGTTCTGGCAACTGGGAAGTATTTTCCCTTCGGACATACGGCACTGCTTTCAAAGAGCAAGGTTTGAAAAGCCAGTTAGTACCTTCATCCTAAGTCCAAGCAAGAAGAGACTGTTTTATATTCCTGAGAAGTTACCTTTCCAAAAGTTCACAACGTGATTTCTGAGGTCTTATTTAGAAAAAGTCGAAAATTGCTAATGGAGGATTTCTGTCAGAAAATAAACATTCATCAAAAAAATCATGATGTTTTCATGGAAAGTGTCAATTGATGAAATATGGCAGACAGCTTAAACAATTTTTCAGCTTTCTCAAAGAGTATAGAGTAATACAAAGAGCTGGGGAAGAAAAAAATGATAGAATAACAAAAATCTAAAACCAATGTTTTATTATTTCCCAACAGAAATTCACACTAAGTTCCCTCACGTAAGCTTTGGAAGCACTGGAGCTTATCTGGCTTGCCAGCAAATCAGTTTTTGTACCAGCTCTGTTCTTAATGGCCTGGAAGAAATGTACATCAGACCATTCTCAAACCACAGCCATCTGACAGCCTCATGACAAGCCTGTCAAGACAGCTTGAAGTGAGTGAATATAACAGTTCTCTTAAGCATTTTATTGCAGTTTATTTCAGATACTGCCCCTCCTGCAGAAACTGGGCAGCAAAGTATCCAGGTCTGTAATGCAGTATATTATGCTGCATGTGTTTCATTCATCTTATTAAAAAACAGCAACCAGATCTTCAGTGACAACTCTACTTTGTTAAGCCAAAGAGTCACCCTAATTTTTAGCAGTTGCAGCTCTGACCACTATTTTACAGCAAGCAGGACGTTTGCATTTATTATTCTGGTAGATGAATCTTTCCTTTAGAAAGTAAACACGACCCTGTAGCACATGCTTTGCTCTGCATTTGTTTTTTAGTTTATTCCAGACTATTCAGCAAATTATGATTTGGCTGCACTTATTCAAGCTCCTTGAGCAAGCATTGGTCAGTGCCTTCACAACTGCATGTAAAGACACAAGAACTGTGTCAAACAGCTTCAGAGAAAGGGCACTTTCTCTTCCCTCACCAGCATTAAAAAAAAAAAAGTTGTTTTCCTCACAGCCGTAAATCAATCCACACATTGCATACCAAGTCATAGAATCGCTTCAGTTGGAAGGGACCTTTAAAGGCCACCCAGCCCAACTCCCCTGCAGTGAGCAGGGGCATCTACAGCTGGGTCAGGTTGCTCAGAGCCCTGTCCAGCCTGACCTTGAGGGTCTCCAGGGACGGGGCAGCCACCGCCTCTCTGGGCAACCTGTGCCAGTGCTTCACCACCCTCAGAGTAAAAAACTTTTTCCTTATATCTAGCCTAAATCTCCCCTCTCTCAGTTTGAAACCATTTCCCCGATGTCCTATCACAACAGACCCTGCTGAAGAGTGTGTCCCCTTCTTTCTTGTAGCCCCCCTTCAGACAATGAAAGGCTGCTATGAGGTCTCCCCAGAGCCTTCTCTTCTCCAGACAGAACAGCCCCAACTCTCTCAGCCTGTCCTCACAGGGGAGGTGTTCCACCCCTCGGATCATTTTTGTGGCCCTCCTCTGGATGCACTCCAACAGGTCCATGTCCCTCCTGCACTGAGGACTCCCCATCTGGACGCAGCACTCCAGGTGGGGTCTCACCAGCGCAGAGCAGAGGGGCAGGATCACCTCCCTTGCCCTGCTGGCCACGCTGCTTTTGATGCAGCCTATCCACAGGGAGAATGCAGAGCTGGATCTAATGGATCTAAAGCCATACACAGCTGCTCTGTGCTGGTTCTGGCCAAGGGAGGCCAGCTTCAGTTCCTGGCCTCCATGCCAGACAGCACTGGGCTATGAGAAGTTAAACAGAGAAGTTATTTATTCAGCAAACCAAACAATAAATTTTAAACAAGGAGGTAACATTCAGTAAAGTATTTCCTGCACTTCAACTTACAGCACCAGGATGTCAAAGGTACAGGATTTCGGCTGTAACTCAGCAGGTTACCCTGTGGGATAAGACACTGCATGAAAACAGTTAAAGTTCTGGACATCTTCAGGGGACCAAGCAGTCACGTTTTGGTTGGAAAGTACCTCTAAGATCATCTAGTCTTGTGCCCTTCCTATTGGCTAAATGTATGCTGTGCCACCAGCAGCACTGGTCTGAAAATGAGCATATGGGAGACATTGTGGCAGCTTTCCACAGAAGTAAGTGCAGCTTGTTGTGGATTTAAGCCACAATAAAAAAAAAACACATTTAATTGAGAGTTTTTCTTTGTTTACCATCATCTTTTAAAGCTGTCAAGTTGCAAGAAGTGAATTAGAAAGACTAAAAAGCCCACTACAGGTAATGTTGACACCTTTAATTATATACTTCATTTGTGCGGTGAGATCTCACAAGCTACCAGCCAGCATTATCAACACCCAGCTGAACCTCCCGAACACTGGTACTAGGTCTTATGGTTAAAACCATTAAAAACAACATCAACAAAAAACCCTCAAAGCAGCGGAGACTTGCTGAAACAGTACCATACAGCGTCAGCTCACACAGTGCTTTGCCCATTATTCATTTGGCTGTGGGACTGAACGCACTTATTCCTTCTCAGGGGAATTCCTGCTTCAGCAGCTTCCACTGCACTTTGCAGTTTTCTATTAATTCTATTAATACATTTTACACATTCGGACGTCAGAGCAGATTGGCTGCTCCTGGCAGTCAGGCTGATACGGAGCATACCTAGCAGGCTAGAGAAGACCATTAACTTGCTGACTGTATGCATCATCTGGAATACAGGCTTCTGGTAGTCATGGAGCTGTACACATCTGGCTGCAGGCACAGCTGTGCACATTTATCTGACATAACTCGACAAAGTAGCATGGAAAGATTTATGTCAGCACAACTCCCATTACCAGCAGAGTGATCCCCATAGCTAGATCTCAGACAGCTGCTTTGGGATGGCCCCATGGGAGGACCCTGTGCTGGGAGCCCTTGCTGATGCAATCCGCCTTCACATCTTTCTCTCCAGGGCTTCTGGTCAGTTCTAGTGCACGCTACTCACAAATACCATCACCTGCAAGCGACTTCCTCCTTTTCAGCAACTTCCAGCACTAGGAGCATTTGAAGTCAGGACCCTTCCTTTGTGAAGGGAGAGATTTTGTGCTCAAAGAAGGGAAAATAGCCCAGTATGTTTTCCATGCAAATCATCAAGATATTTAATTTATTTTCTGTAAGTAAAAGTCAATAAGTGAGTGACCCATCTAATGAGATGCTGAAAGTCTTCATGTCAACTCCTGCATTAACATGCAAAACACACACATGCCTCTGGAAAACAGACCTCCTTTGAGCAATTCTCATGAGGAAATTGTTTTCTGCTTTGCTCAAAATTGATTTTATTCTTTAAAGGCTGAATGTAAAAAAAGAAAAAGGGATTAAAAAAATATCATCTGGAAATCCAGACAGCTCAGCAAAGCACTAGAGACAACCTTTCCATGCAAGAACATTCATTTCAGCACAGAACCTCCCAATGTACATATTGGGGCTATAAAATTTCAGCCCAGCAGCCTCTTCTGGAGAAGAGGGAGAGCAGCTGTCAGGGCAAGCACATAGTTCCCAAAGCACTGGATGCTGCTTCCTATGTGCAGAACTAAGCTCCTGCTGCTGCACCCACTTGGGAAAGGGTGGCGAGGCCAAAGCACAACTCTGCCCCCATACCGCCAGGCATGGAGCTGGGGCTCTTGTTGTAGCCCAGCTCGAAGAGCTTGAAAACTGGAAGCTGGCCAAGGAAGTTGGTGCCAAGGGCTCTATGGGGATGATACTCAGGTTCTTTTTCCATGCCTGCTTCCTCTGGGCTGTGCCAGCCTCCCTGGGATTTCACTGCTCTCTGTAGCCATGTGCACATGCATTTCTAGGTGCATCTGCATTCTTCACAAGGTGTTCAGTTAGACAAGTTTTCTCTGCTGTGCATGTCCTGAACAGGGAGGCAAAGGAACCCTCATTGCTTTGGAGACAGAAAGAATAAAATCAGAATACAAGCACTTCAGTCTTTTTCAATTTTTTTCAATGCACTCTCATTTGAGGACTGCACCATCTCCATTAGAGAGCATCACAACACATTCATTTACACACCTGCTTTTAAACTTGCAGGTTTACCAATTGTGTTTTCCATGTTGCAGCCCAACACCCCCAAAAGCCTTAGGACAAGCAGCTACAAACCACGTGCCTAGCCAAAAAAGAGCTGATGCATTAGGTTTAAGGGCAAATGAAAGTCTAAATATTTTCTTTGGACATCCAGGAGGATGCAAGTGGAGGTCATGGATTGGCAACCCTTGTCATAGCCAAGGCTCCTTGATACACGCGCAGTATCACTGCGCACTCTCTGTTTTCCTTTTGTTCTCTTACTCCTGTCCCTCTGTCAGATTGCCTTTTTCCATCCTTGCTCTACTTCTCCTTAGGAGTGACCTGAGGGTCACACCACAGGGTGTCGGAACATCCAAACTCAGAATAGCCAAGTGGCTGGCAGCTTTGATAAATTACTTCTGCACGTCAAGCACATCAGCATCCCTAATCCTCTTACCCCATGCAGGACACATGACGCACCTCACCACACTTCAGCTGCTTCCTAATAACTCTTATAAACCCACAACTTCTCTGTTTTAAGAAACCAAAGCGTTTCTTCAACAATGAAGTATAAAAAAAAAATGCAATCATCTGTGCAAAAAGGTGGATTTACTGCTTGTACTGCCTGTGTTGACTCCAGGGTGATGCACACATGTTTACCAACCCCTGTACCCCCAAGAGAAGGCTTTCAGGAAGTTATATTTGCAGATAGAGAGCCAGAAGCACAATCCAGAGCTCAACAGTAGAGTGAAGTCAGGGCAGGACCTTGAAATAGCAGTCCATCAGCAACTCAGTACTGCTCCTGCAACCTCTTCCCAGCTACCTTGGGCACTAAGCGTAACTGGTGAGCATCCAGCCCCCAACTTCGCTGACGGCCAGTACTGGTGGCACAGAAGCTGGGGGCAAGTGCAGCAAAAGCAGGCCATAGAGAGAAGCTTTGCAGAGAGGAGCATCACATGCTCTCCCATAGTGTTTCAGGAGAGCCAGGGCATTACACTGGAGTCAAAGTTTCTCTCCTCAAACACAGCCTCACTCTTTCTTCTGCTGTACTCTGAGATCAAACTCAGCACTGGAGAAGGTTCCCAGCCGGCAAAACTGGAGACCAAAGCATTCCTGACTGGGTAGCTCAAGAGCAAGCTTCCCCTTCCTCCTCCCTCCCCTGCAATTTAATACACTTAAACAAAACAAAAGGTTACAGAAATCACCTAAAAATATGATCACAAATACATTTGGAGCTCATCTTTTCCATGCTTCTCGGGGGCTGCCAACATACGAACCAATAAATGCTGAAAGACCCTGTAGGATATAGCTTGTACCTCTTCTTTTGGACCTAGTAGCAGCAGAGATTTTGTACAGCACAGATTTTCAAAGAACTTCATGATGTGCTCATAAACCAATAATTTTTTTCTGCTGTATAAAAATCAGCCCCAAATATCAGTTCCTTAAATCTGCAGGTAATCATGCAGGATGCACCTGCAAGGTAAATTTAAATCAGTAACATAGGAACAACCACTGCAAAACACAGCCTTCTGTTCGTAATGTGCCAAGCACTTTACACTGAGGATTCCTACAGAGGCTTCCGGGCATTATCAAAACAGAAATAATAGCTTCCCCTTCTGTAACCACAGATTAGGACATTTATAGCTTCAAGACGTGAAGGTTCACGTCTACTAACTGTGTTCTTCCTTTTACATTGTTTGTACTTGCTGCATTATTTCCAATGCTCCTTATTTTTTTAAGTGTTCCCCACACATATAAAAGTCCGAAGCAGCATACAGTCTTCATAACAGCATTCAGAATAGATCTATCCCAGACCTCAATCTGAGGAAAAATCTCAGTCTGCTAGAGAAGCCTGTGACTGGTTAGAGGCCACAGACAGAGTCAGTGTCATGCTTAAAGTAGTGTTTTAATCACACACGAGTAAGGAAATTCCTGACTGTATTTTTGGTCTGTAGACCCTGGCCCCCTATCTCATCCTGCATGCTGTTGTCTACTTACAGACTGGTTTTCTTACAGGGAGAAATTAAGATTCTGTTTCCATGTCAGGCTGGTTTATGATTTCATGACATTATGAAAGGGAGTGTATTTGCTCAGTGACAAGAAAAAGTTCCCACTTAAACAAGGGCTGTGAATTTTGACTAATGCTAAAAGACAAAAGCAGTGCTTCCTTTCCAAGCTGCCTGCCCACCAAGCCAGAGCAAATATTTTCCCGAGTTGCAGAACCTGTAGCCAGCCTCCCAGAATGCTTTCCTCTGCTATTGATACTCTGTGCTTAGGCTAATCACATCATCTGTGCTTCTGGTTTACCATGCCTCAGGCTAGCACTGGGTGTTGTGCCCTGTTCTTTCCCTTCTGCACATTCCCAGCCTTCCCCAGGCTGCTGGCTCACCCTGACCTTCCCAGGCTCCACACGCTCCCCTCCCTTCCCCTGCACTTTTGAGACGCTGTCGTACCTCAGTTTCCTGTTCTCTTGACATTTTGCTGAAGTGATGAGATGAGGTGAGGGTTATGTTAAGAGGAATCCTGTAAGTGTGCACCCGCTGTATCTAAGGATACACATTTTAAGACAAGGATTTGTTGTCAGATATAACAGGTGGCCAGCGGTGTTGGTTAGGAGCGTGGCCAACTGCATGTTATTCTGTAAATCACAGAATAAAGATCTGCACCTGGCCTGACAAAAAGAAAAATCAGATGTCCCATCCCCCCTGGTTCCTGCTCACATCTGCCTCTTGCCCTCAAGCACTGATCCACGTGGACAGTTCTGACGTATGCAGTCCACATGTCCCTTGCCTACTAATCCCCTTCTGGCAAGGAGCACCCAACTAGCAGGTAAGCACAGCTCAAACACCGTAACTGCTGGTCAAGGAGGTCTGCAGCTGGAGACATTTTGAAGTCAGTACAACATTACATGAAAGTGCTTAAAGTCGTATTCTCTGCCTCTTTTCCTGCAATCCTCAGGTACAAGCATGCCACATCTCAACCATCTTCAACATAATGGAAGAAGCAATGAAAATCGAGAGTGTGGACTCAAATTCTAACAGCTTAAAAATACAACACACCAAAAGGGCTAAGTACGTATTTCTGCAAGTGAACAAAGGCAGAAATGTGCTCCTCTGTACAGTCCACCCACACGGCTCACCAAAATCAATGCAATTTCATGGCAGATGTGACACGGCTCACGTAGAGCAGCTGTTGCAAGTCCCTTTCTTGGCCTTGGCCAGTCCTTGCTGGAAACCAAGTGCCCAAGATCTGTGTGAGGACTCCTCATCAGCCTTTATCCAGCCAGGGCAACAGAATCACAGCTTCAGCACTAGGATGAATGCTCATCTGTCTCCCAGCCTCCTTTCATTTCCTGATTCGGTTTTTAAGCACTCTTTGAATACAGAATCCCACAGGAAAACGAGTATCTGAAAACCTCAAGTTTTGATTGCTAAGACTCTCCCTGCCCTCTTGGCTCTGTGTGCAAGAATAGCAAGGCAAATAAAGAAGAATATCTGTCTCCACAGGGAGCCTCCTGCTTCCTAAGGCTTCCAGGCTTACAAGCTGTAGCTGTTTTTATATTAAAGACAGATTTGCTCCTTTGTACAGCCCTTCAATTTCCTCAGCTGCTTGTTGCTATGTTCACAAAGGTCTCCCATTTCAGCAATGTTTCTCTGCATTAATACTTAATTTATGTTGACCACCTCATAAAATTAAGCAAAGTAACAGACCTTCTGCGTCTCATACAATCCCATCAGCTTCTTCCACCATCTCTTTTGTGGCTCCTTTCCTCCTCACTGTGAATTGCCCTGAATAGGTGGCATTTTCCCTTCCATATCAAGAATTGATTACATTCCTCCCTCAAGGCCAGACTCTACTAGGTCCTAAGTGCTATAACCTCCATCAATGTTGTAGTGAAGGGGGGAAAAAAAAAAAATAAAAAAAAACACCTTCAGATTATTAGCAAAGCTGGGCCTGCAGTTTTTATAATCTAGTGTTATCAAAATCTCAAGCCACCCTAGGCAAGCTGGAATGTTATTTATTTGTGGAGGAGAGAGAGAAAGAACAGAGGAAGCAGGTGAACATACTGCTTTGCATCACTGCCAAACACTGGGTCTGGTAGCACTCCTGGCTGACAGAGCCAAGCCACTTCAGAGAAATTCTCTCTCTGGGTCTGGCTGAAGCAGTGCAGCAAAGCTGCACACAAATGACCACAGTCCTGCTCGCTAGCCGCTGTCTGCCTGACCAGAGATAAACACCGGTTGTATTAAGATCCTTTTGTTGGTCGTAGTTAAGTGGTCTACAATGTGGGGTGTAACCAGCCCCGGGAGTACACCCAACAATACATTCTGGTACAGGAAGAAATTTTTTTTTTTTTACTGTTAAGAAATAACAAAAATGTAAAGAGTGTTTATTTCATCTCTATCTCATCCTTTTTTAATTTCTATTTTTGTGCATGTTTTACAGTGTATGTTACCTATTAGTACAATAGCACACATACATAACTTAAAGATAAATATACACCAGTTTGGGGGTACCTCCTCACAAAACTTCTACTGATAGGGGTGCATGATCAAACAGTTTTGGAGACCGTTGCCGTAGAGTACTCCAGTAATAACATCCAGGACCAAAGCAGCCTCCCTGACTCGCTTCACCCTCACTTCAGCAGAGAGTTGAGCGTGCACTTGAATCCTATCAGCCTGATCTACCACTGGGTTTGCCACCAGTATAGCCACTTGGCTTTGAAATGGAGCTGGTTCCTTTGTGAGCACTGGGAAACTGTTTCTTCTTGTAAGAAGAAGTGAGCAGCAGTATTGGGCAGGTGGACTTTTGCATTTGTGTAACAGCTCCCACCCTTAGTCTGATTATAGCATGTTACTAATTATATATCATTAAAGTAGGATTGCATTCATACACAGAAAAGCGTAGGCTTCCAGCGTGTTCTTATACCCCTCCCTAGATTCAAAGCAAAATGTACTTTACTAACATCCCTTGACACTCACCTTTGACTTTAAATTCACATTGCTCACAAATCAAAAGGATAGCTAACAGCCTTATGTTTTCCTCTAATGGAAATAAACTTCCAGAGCATGCATACATTGTGCAGCCAGCCATCCAAATTATCAATTCTACAAGGAAGACTAGCCTGCAATATGCGTACTGGTAGGAGAGGAGGGAGATGTCCTACCATAAAAAAAAAATTCTTCATAGTCATACCTGCAGCCTTACTGTCATCCATTCAGAGCCTTATGACTGTTACCAATAGACGCTGATGACTCTTCTCAAACCCTGTCAAGCAAATTACAACTGATGTGTTCTTCAGGGAGCATGAATATTTGTATTTAAAGTGTTTATTAGAAGCTAGTTAAACACCATTTTAAGGAGCAATCCAGTCAGACATCTAACATTCAGTGGCAAGCTGTGTAATGCCAGGCTTTTAAGCTCCTCTTGTAGTCAAAGCAAACAGGTTGTGTTTTTTGACAAACGCACAACGGAATCTCTGGATTCCTGTTTTGCCCTTTGCCATTTAAGTGGCCAGATTCCCCCTATACTACAAGAGGGCAGGTGGAATGACTTTGTGTTTGAGGTTGCTTTACTTATCCTGTGATTGCTATTAAATCCACCTTCCATACACACAGGCGCAACTCAGTTTTATTTGCCATCAGAGAACAGGGCCAAGGACAATGCAAGAGTAGTGCTACAGCTTCTTTGTCCCAGGGATTAGTAAAAGGCAAGCAAAGTCTTCTCTGGAGACAAGGGGAGACTTGTTTGTGTACACCTAATGCTTTTTACTCCAAAAGAAATACAAAAGCTGGATTGAAGGGACAAAAAGGCGGGAGATATTTTATAAGGTTTTCTTTAGAGTGTAATACATGACAACGCATAAGGCTGGCAATATGAGTACGTGACTGTTGTTTTACAGGAAGCTCCAGAACTGCAATGAAAGCTCTTTGCTTAGAAGTGGATAGAGTTGCTTTACAGCACTAAACTGTTTTTCCTTGGTGATTGTTCATTTGGTCTCTGTTTATCTTTGTTGTGTTTCACTTTAATTACTTTGACATTTTTGATCAATTGCTGCTGATTAGTTGGAAACTCTAACACAGGCATGGGTCTGTATGTCCATTTGCGCTTTCACACATAGCTGTTTTTCCAAGTGCTTCAGCAGCACTGCTACAGCACAGCCATCTTCACTCTCACATTGCACACCTCTCCTTGATCATTTCTATCATATCTTCCAAGTAACCTACACAAACATGACTATTCCTGAAGAGGCAGGCCTGCATTTCAAAGCAGAAACCAATCTTGGGAAAAGTTTTCCAGGGTACAGTTTGGGAGTTAACTCCTGTCCTTTGGGGTCTCAGGCTCCAGTCCAGCAGAGACCAGTTGAGGCAGATAATCACCACAGCTTCAAGTTAAGTCAGTTATTCTTGGGCAACTGCCCAATGTCACACTGAAACGAATGCTGGTGAGATTAAACATGTTTCCTGTAGCCCAGTGTTGCTCTAAACAAATGTTTTAGTGGCAGAAGTACTACAATGTCAGGTGCCATCAGTAACAACAACACAAAGAGCAGCTATAAAAGAATGAGTGGTAAGAAATACAGCACAGAGTCCTTGGAGACACAACAAAAGATGAGCTTAAAGTCACTCCTTATAAAAGACCTAACTTTTTAACTTGAGTTTAAAAGTTTGCTTACTTTGTTCTTTTCCTAAGTTACAGACAAAGCAACTTACAGTAGCTGTCTACACTAGCGGTCACAGGAAGAATTTCAAAAATGGATCTGTCTCCTTTCCTTAGGAAGCATTTACCCTCCATCAGTATGGGTATTTAGGATACAGAACAGTGAGTTCAGCTAATCTTAACTAAAGAGGAAAACAAAAGCAACAGACACAGCAAAACTGTTTATACAAACAAAATTTTTAATAGATATCACTTATTTTTGACCACATTCCCCTGCCTCTAGAATCAATGTTTGGGCAATGACAGGCTGTCAAGGGTAACTGTGGAAGCAAGGGAAGCAGATATCAGAGACCCAGTCCCCACCCCCACCCATACAGCAAGGGAGGAGATGGGAGAATATTCCTTAACTGCTTGATGCAAGAAATTTGGCCTCACCACTCAGTGCATTAGCTTCTATATTTCTGCTAGGCTTTTGTTGGGCAGCAGGGGTACAGATGCATTCACACCTCAGTTCTAGTAAAATGCTGCCTTGAAACTCCACACAGAAGCTGCAGACACCTCCAAAGCTCCGCCTTCATTCCATCAGAAGGTCAATTAATACTGCAATAACCAAACCCCCAGGTAAGCATCACTCCCATTAGGTCTGAAACTCAATTTTTGTTGAGCTGCAAAAAGCATTAAGCAGGAAGATATACTAAGTTTAATGCTGTGGTGGGTGTAACAGCTGTTCCCATATTGCATCTCCCACACTCAGATCTGGAACATCAGCTGTAGCGAGTGTGGGTGAGCACTGTGGTCTAGGGACATCTGGCCACCACTCTGGTTTGTTAGAAGCAGCAACTCATCTTTACGTGACACTACAGACACAAGAACAGGCAGAGCCTGGCTTCACATGACTTAATCTCAACATCAGCTGACTTTTTTGTCACAGGACAGGCTCTTCTCACTACAAACTTGCTGTCTAATAAGGACTGAATTTGAGCAAGCTCTCTCTCAGCAGGGCTATTTGAGGGACTCTCACCTCCATGACCTGTTTTTGCACAAGGTAGGTGAGAACTCAATATCTGGAAGACCTTTGCCACCCTCTCCCACAGAAATGGACCTTGCACATGGGCAGAGCAAAAAATTACAAGGTCTGAATTGGTAAGAAGCAAAATTTGAACAATGAATCCCTGCCCCAGTCTACCTGCAACTTTAACACGGGCAGTGGAGACATGGTGTCCAGCAGAGCTCAGAAGAATAAAACAGGAAGTTCATAATGACTAGGAACATGATGCTAAAATGTGAAGTATGAGCAGGATCTACATTAAGATTAGGATAAATGGTCATTTTTATGGCAGCAAAGGATTCTATGAAGTGAAACGCAGAGAAACTAAATGCTGTAGCAGAGAAGGTTAGGAAAAGGTTATACTACAGATTAAAAGGACTCACTAGAAATGGAAAGCTTCAAGGTAAAGTTTTGAACAGCTTTTGTTATACTTGTTTCTAGCTCCTTTTCTGATTAAAGGATTGTGCTAAAGCATTCTCTCTGTAGCTGCCCATTTCAGCTTGAAACAGAAAAATCCCATCTCCCTTTTATCTTAGAAAGAAGGCTGATATTAGAACAATTGGTAGCACGCTGCTCAATGTCAAGCTGCTCCAGGTCAATACTGAGACCTCTTTTCTCTCTTTTGAGTCAGCCTTTCAGCAAAAGGCCTAAAAAAAGGCATCGTTTATATTTTAACTTTTGACTCACTCAGCTTCTGTATCCTCCCATAAAATGGTATCGAATGTTTCTACTTCAGCATACAATACAAATCCTTGCTTTTAGGGGAAAAAAATATGCTCATTCAGTTTCTTTTCACTGATTCAAGGAATGACAGTCAACAGTCAAAAGAACAGGAAAAAAATTAAAAACTGATACAATTTCAACAACAGCTTTAGTAGTGTAAAATACATTTTATATTTCTATAACAATTTCATATTTAGTGCCTGGTTTTATAGCACCGATTCAAAATATCCATAGCTTAATATTTCACACTCACCATCTGTCCCAGAAAGCAAGTAGTTTTCAGATTTGCACTTACAGAGCTCAAAGTCATTCGTATTTATCCCAGTCTAGTGGAATTGGGGAATTAGGTACTTCTGACTATATTATTACATTATTATATATCAGAGACAGCTGTCTTGTACAGAAAGAGCCAAAAGGCTTTTTTTTTTCCCCCTCAAAATAAAAAGGAGAGGAAGGGGATGAAGAAGGAAGCAAGATCTCTGAAGTTTCCAGGACACAGACTCATAAGCCAGGTGTGATTCAGCTGTCAAGGCAAGGATTTTGCCCTAGTTTTCAAGACAACTAAAGAGGTTCATCAGAGGATAAGTTTCTTGACTCTGAGGATAGGATAGCAGGAGCTAAAATACCTGTGGCAGAGATAAAAGCGTAAATAATTCAAATGTTGCAGATCAGTTAAAATTTGTTGTTTTTTTTTTTTCCTTGAATACTAGGAGACCCATAACAAGACCCTAATTTAATCCAAGTTCAAGGCAACTGCCTAAGCTGAAAAAACAAGTACTTCGCAAGAGAAAGGAGAGACCTGGTGACTTCAATCTTGTTACTCTCATATTATAGTCTAAAATTATACTCTTACGTTACACTCAATATTTCTTCAAGATTGAAGAGATTTTGGAGGAAAGGATAACCATGGGCATTGAGACAAATGAAGAGCAGGATTACTCACTGCATCACAGACAAGTCACACTAGAATCATACCTGAGGTAAATATCAGGAAAAGACCTAACTGCAATGGTATTCTTTGCAAGATGAAACAATTCTGGAAGCTCACAAAGAAGTGAGAAAATAGTCCATGAACTGGAGAAACACGGAGCAGACATTCAGTTGTCCTTCTTTGCCAAGACACCTATTCCATGGTCAGCAGTTAATGCAGGTAACTGAACCATGGACTTAGCTGGCCCGTGCCCATCTTCCTCCGTCCTCATGCTTTACAGCGGCTTGTGTTGCTATTCACCCGCAAGGAGGCTCTTCATACCTCGAGAGTCATGGACAAAAGTCAGCACAGACCTAGGCACTACTGGAGGATGCAGTAACTAAATGACTTCAAAGCGCAGTACTGCTAGCCTCACAAAGCAATTGGGTAGTGTTGTATCTGGTATCCCTGGCATAACAAGTTTTTAAACACACAGAATGAGACCTAGAATTAATCACTTGAGTGGAGATACAATATTCATGGACACGCAAATCATCATAGTAAGTGACAGCAACAGCAATACCGTGAGTAACAGCCAAGTGTGCATGGGCCACTCTACTGGGGCAAGAGGAAAGAGGGAGCTTCACCTTAACAGGTCAGGTGGCCTTCTGTGAGCACACAGCTCCTTCCTGCCAGATACACAGCTTCATCCTGCTTCCAAAGCTGGGGCAGGAGATGCAAGCAACAAGTCCTTTGCCTAGCACTCCAGCATATAACTTGCATACACTAGGAAAGCTGCTTAATCATTGTAAACAGAGCAAAAGAGTGCTGGAGGAGACATGAGGAAGTCATTTAACCCAGGTCTCCACCAGAGGTGAGCATATGTACTAGATGTCAGTCACAACAGGTTAGTACAGCTTATTCTGAGGCTTCCAGGGACAAACCAAGTCTGCTCCAGCATTACACTGGCTTAGAGTTTCTATCATGACTGATTTAATCCTCCATCAACTCAAGTTAACCCTGTTATTCCTTGTATTCAATTTCCATAACAGACAAGGCAGATAATGACCTTTTCTACAACAGCCTTTACTTATCCATATCACCACTTGGCTTATAAACAGAATACTGAAACATAGTCCAGTTGGTAGATTTTCTCCTTCTCTGCCCTCTCTCTTGAGATTTGACTGTTTACCTGGGGTGGTAACCCAGACTAACTCTCCTAAATGACAAGCCAGACCCACCACAAGTCTTGTTGACTTTTCTGTTCAAATATCTGAGGAGGATGTTTGCCTTTTAAACAACAATATGACACTGAGTCACATTCATCTTGTGTTCAGCTTCATCCTCCTGTTTCTCTTCCAGCTAAACAGTTCCTCCCCTTCCCCTCCATTTTCCATTTCTACTGTTAACCACTGCTGCCTTCACACTACATGTTGCTCGCTTGCACTGTCTCATTTCACTCCCCCTGGGCTATTTCAGGCTGCCAATAACCACGTGAATTCTGAGCCTGTCCTCCCTCCTACACAAAGTCCCTCCCAACTTTGCCTTACCTAAAAGTTTAATAAACAAATTCAGTAAGTCCATCTCCATTAAGGAAGGTGGTTTCATACTCCCCTTAAACAAAAACAATTCTTCCATCAGAACATTTAAGCTTCTGACAGATCTTCGTAACACACGTTTTTGGAGATACTAAGCCAGGCCTTATCAAATCCAAATGGAGACAGAAACAGCTGCAGGAATAATAGTTTTGGTGAGAATACAACCTAGTCCCCATCAGATATCTAACTGGTCAGCTGTTCCTGCGTCTGCTCCTTCTCTGCCTCATAAATTTCAGTCTCTGCAAGAAGGTGTTTGTCACACCAGATATAATGTAATGCAAAGTGAACTGCAAAAGGCGGACCTAATAATGTTGAGATGGTTCCTGCCTCAAGAAGCTACCTCTGACTCACTGCAGAAGTGAGGAGACAAGTCTGATGAGGAAAGCAGCCACAGTTGCTCTCCTCAAGGCGCATAGCTCTTGGCCACAGGCAAGCACTCCAGGCACCAAAACTATGAGCTGATACCTTGTTTCATATACAATAAATAAACAGCAAAGATAATTCTAGCCAGAAGGAACTGCAGAGCATGAGTCCATGGGAAGACAGAGCAATGGCCCAGTCACTTGAGGACAGCCACCAGGCTCTCCATGACTGAGGGGAGGCTGGGTACTGACAGACAGAGTCAGATAGGCAGAGAAAGAGGAGTCCAGAGAGCAGCCTGGATGTGGTCTGGAAGAGCTGTCCTAAGCAAGCAGTGCCGAATTCCTTCCCACCACCTCTTTCATGGAAGAGACATTGAGCAGTCTTTGCTTTTGCCAAAGAGCTTGCTTCAAAGAACTAATTGCTCTAGGGGCTCTGACAGGCCTGACTATTCTTACAGCCCCAAACCCCATGACAGCCCCCAGGACCATCAGCCTCTGCCCCAGCAAGGCTGGGTTCCAACTCCCTATGGCCCCACCTGGCCATGGGTCCCACCAAGCCAGGCCCACATCCCAGCCTGTCCCTGATGCCCAGGGCAGGACCTGCGCAAGTGCCATGGCTGTGGGCTGTGATGAGGGGAATGGGTCCTGGTTGCCAGGCCCCACACTGGTGGGGAGGCCAACTGTTGTAGACTACCTGTGATGTCAGTTAAGTGCAAGTCACTACCCAACAGTACAGAAGCAGGTGAAGGAAGGACTCTTCTGAAGGGGTAAGAGGGTCAATTCCTTGTTTATCAGGTACAGCCTTCAAAGAAAAAGGGAGATGTGGTTTATGCCAAAACCCACTACTCTTTTCCCAATGAGGGAGATTAACAGTATGCTCAAAGACTTCTGCATTAGTCTTTAAAAAAAAGTAAAGGAATGTTAACACCATGAAAGTAGCTACAAATCACTCATAGGCATTCTGAAGTCTTAGTGTTTAACTGCTTTTAATCTCAAAGCCAGTAAACAAGAGGGAATTAACGCAGATCTCACCAGTATAAACCTTCAGACCTTGTATTTCACTTCACCTCAAACTAACCAATACTAAATTAAGTAAGGAGCAACTATGATGCCCAAGAAATGGGGAAAAGGTCTTCTCATTAAGGAGAAGGACCTTAAGGAGGTCTTCTCATTCAGTGATCCATTCCAGTAATACAGTGCTTTGAAAGAATAAATAAGGATCTATATCCACATGTTCTTATATCCACCATGCAACGTCTCCAGCATGACAGACACAAGAGCATTTCACACTTGTCAAGATCAGCTCAGGATCCAATCGATCCAAACCAAAGGTAGTTCATTTTTGCCAGGCCACTGCAGCAAGGCAAGTTGTAAGATCCGCCACCCTGCAACAACAGTCCAGCTAAACTGTTCTGCCAGTTCTGGGGCAGAAAAAGTAATAATCCTAGATCCCCATCCCAAATGCCATAAACCGTATGTGTAAAAGCATGCATGAGTTTTAATGCAAGTAACTTCTTCAAAGTAATTTTTCAGGGCATTATCTGGCAATATTACCATTGCCCAAGCCCTATATGAGCAGGGTGCATCCTGCAAGCAGAGAGTACCATGACCGCAATGGGAATAGCTACATGCCCACAGCTACACACAAATCCCCGACTGCACAGCTACAGGTACTCCCCACTGGGAAGTTAGCCAGCATCTACCTCTCAAAAAAAGCAGACAACTCTAAGCACTGGATAGTCAGATTTTCCACAGCTGTGAATTTCATAAGTAACTCAAAAAAAGGATACTCTTACTTCTTGCTCCAATTTAATCTTTCATACACACCCACCTCTCTGCCATATGTTATCACAAACGAATTGCAGTTATAACAGCATCTGCTTGAAGTCCTTTTTCTGCTCTTTTTTCTCCACCACTAGAAATGACATTTACCCCACTGATGGGCTCACTGTATCTTTTACCTCAGTTCAGTAATCTTTCTGAACAAGACACTACTTTCCCCTACTCATACAGACACATGATGCTCTTTGCTTTAGCATCTACCAATCCTCCTCTGACAAGATTTTTGCATCTTTAACATACCAGTGTGACATACCAACTACACTTCAGTTTGCCCAGTTCTCAACTGCACAGCTACCGTGTTGTATTGCTGGCTGAATAGAAGCTGCTTGTGTTTGTTCTTTATCTTCCTTAATGGCAAATATTGTTTGTCAGTGCAAGTCATGTGAATCCCTTTGCTATCTTGGACAGCAAAATTGAAAGCATGTTTTCTATCAGGTGCCATTAATACCAGTCATCTTCATAGAAAATCAGAGGCGATAATCCAGAAGTATTTACACAGGGTCAAAACAAGCTAAGGAGCCCTCCAACCTGCTTCCCTGCAGTCCCTCACTCTTGGAGCTGTGGCTTCCTTTTTGCAAGACCCACTCAGTTAAGTGTCTGTTCATTTTCAGATAGAGCCAGTGACTGATTAACATCCTGTTCTTTAAGGAACAAAGTGGGAGCTTGGATAAGTTCCTAGGAAGGATGCCTTGCCACAAGGAAGTGAGATGTCAAACACCAGCATTCCCATGCAGCTGTCTTAGTCATGTATTCTTTCAGAGTCCATCTGTTCTATTTTCTAATAACATGCAGAATTTGTGGCAGAATTAGGAAGGGAATTAGGTATTTTAGGGATTATGTTCCTCTGAACTCTAGGTAAGATGCATAGCTGTATCCATGATTACCTTCCCTTTGGAAAGCACTTTGGATTTCCAAATTGCTAAATCCATCTGCTCCAAAATTTTGGAAGACATGCATGGGAGGAAAACTAAATAAAACAACTAAATGAACAAGTACACCTAAGATAATCTTCCAGCTCCTCCTACAGCATTCAGGACAGCTTCTTGTGGCCCAGCAGCCTATTCAGAACGAGCAAGTCAACTCAGCTGTTAGCATCCTCACTAGACTCTGTAGAGAGGCCAGTTTTCTCTGTAGATTGACTTGGAGGTATGCAGACAAGTTTGCTGTACTGTTCCTGTGTCAGCGACAAGTGGACAATGAGCACCTGTAGGAAGCAATCTACTTCTTTGCAATGAACCCATAAATAGCTGCAAGGGAAAAGAGACTCATTTGATGCAGTACAAGATCAAAGAGTAAATACGCTTTTTCTCTGCAGAAGTCCAGATGGTGTCTACAGAGAAGACCTCAACCTGCAGTGTTTACAGACCTTCACATCTCAAGTACTGACCAGAAATGGGTCTCTGTATAAAAGCAGAAGTATAGGTTCTTCTGTAAAGTTTACCAACAGTACAGTATTCACAAAATACATACTCAATAGCAGAGCTGTGGGCAAAAGGATGGGAACACAACTAAGGTGCACTAAATTTTAGAATCAACAAGGCTGTCAAGAACTTGTATCAGTTCAGTGACAAGAGAAGCAGGAGAGTGTGTTCTAAAACCATCTGAAAAACATTTAGGTTTCAAAAGAGGTATGAGATATTAAGCCTTGCACAATTCACATATTTAGCAAAGCATCAAACCTTTAAGTCATCCTATAAATTATCCGGAAAATTGTAGTGTACATCTTCGTGATGTATTTATCATGACACAACAGCATCACAAAACATCTAGGAAGCTATAAATAACTTCTACTTAGAATGCAAGAACAGCTTTACAGATACGCCATTTCCCAGTACTTTCCATGGGTAAGCTAGTCAAAAGCAGCTAATTCTGATGACAGGAGTAAGCAAGAACACGTCACATCAGAGGCACTTTACCAACTCACAATCGGATAATTTGGCTCAGATATTTCTGAAGCACAATCTGCCACAAGCAGCGGAGCAGCTCTTTCAGGTTTTCTTATACCTCTGGAATCTTTAAGTACTGTCCTCAATCCAGTAAGATGAAAGCCTTCAGATTCAATATCCAGGACTTGAACCACAACCAGCAGTGCTGTCAGATGGTGGCACGTACACAGCCCTCTTATGGCCCAGCCTGACCCAAAAACTCTTCTTCCTACTACTCCGCTGCAGGAATGCTGTCTTCTCATCTGCGTTCCCACATGAGTCCTCTCTTCTTGGAAAGAGTATGTGCACTGCATCTCCCCCTACATCCTGCAAAGACTTGCCGCAGCTCTGAGCTGAGTTACAATTAGAGACATGTAAATACACTGGAAGCCTTTGCCCTCTTACCTTACTCCTCTCCACTCCTGATTATTTAACTTCAACTGAATTACTTAATTCTGCTAAAACTATTCACAACACAGATAAAAGAAACAACTCCATGCTATATTATCAATTATATTGTGAGATGCACTGAAGAGTAAATTGAAGGAAATTTTCCTTATTTAGCATTTATAAAATAACAATGAAAAAATCCAGGAGTGAACTCTTATCAACTGACATGCAACAAGGCACTTGTTAATTACCATCAGAAAAAAACCTTTTACTAAAAAGGTGGTCACACACTGGAACAGGTTGCTCAGAGATGTTGGAGCCTCCTGTCTTTGGAAATATTCAAAACCCAGCTGCATACAGCCCTGCACAACCTGCTCTAGCAGACCATGTTTTGAGCAGGAGATGTTAGACTAGATGATCTCCAGATCTGTTCCTTCCATGCACAACTGCTTTGTGATTTGGTGCTCTCCACTCACTGAGGTGAAGGGCTGTGCAATTCCCCCATGCACTTCTTCTTACTCATTAAGCCAAAATCAAACAAGCTTTTCACGCAAGTTTTACATGTTCTAGTTCCAAATTTCAAAACACAGAAAAAATAATCTTGCCTCTCCGAGATATGCTTTGCAAGTATTTCTACTAATGTATAGGTTACTTACATTTGCAAATCAGCCTAATGCAATGTAATATCCTTTTAATTAGGCAAAGCTGCTGAAATATAAGTACATAAGATTAAAGAGCAGCTTGTGAAACAGATCACTGAGCTAAACTACTGGTAAGAAAATCCCAGTCACAAATCAAATACTAGAGACTGAAGCTGTTGCAGAGGCAGCTGTATCTGGTTGGCCCCCAGAAGATGCAGCCAGTTCCCTACTTCAGTTTAAAGCTGTGCCTTGCTTCCCTAACAGCAGCTGGAACACACTCTCATCCTGCATGCATGCAGGCTCACTTCATCGCTCAGATAACGCACCCTCGCTTGTGCAGAAGATCATCTTTCATGTGCCAGCCATCACAGAATAAATGTCTGTTTCCCATAATGTGGTCTTTTTGGAAAAGAGCACTCATAAAAAGTATATTAAAAATTACTTCAAATATTAATTTAAACCTCTTTAAGGCAAGAAGGTGAGCCTGATGGCTAAACATGGTCTATGCAACTTCTTGAGTGCAAGCTGCTCTCTACTGGAGCGTGTTCTCCAAATTGTGTTCAACAGATACTCTAGAAGCCCATAAAAAGCTAGTTATGCTCCCCAAATGCAACCTGCTGGGGAGGAGCCACCTCAAACTTTCAGCAAGGAATATTCTTAACATTTTGTCCTTGGGTCTAGGCCTAAAAACAGTTGTGAGGACACAAAAATGAAGAAAAAAAAAGTAGCACTGATTGACCGTAACCTCGAGGACTTCAGCAATCAATTTTAGTCAGACTCCCCTGCTATTGCTGCCACCCTAAAACAAGATCCCTAACAACAAAGGGGCTTTTACACCCAGCATCCCATCTTCTAGTGCCTGAACCATATGGATATAGGATGCATTGGACTCTGGGGAAAGAATGCCAGCTACCTCAATTCAGGAACATCAAGATGCAGTAATACGAGGACACCTGCACCTTCTAAGACCCTCAGCAAAGAAAGGCCAAAATCGATACTGCCTTTGTTTTACAGAACACGCCCTGGCCAGATTACTGAGCTAACAGAGGAAAGCACTACCCAGAGCCACCCAACTCTCTGAGGAAGAGTTGCTGCAATCTGTTCTTATTCTTTTCTGCACTTCCATATCTAGCTCTGTCCTGGCCTCAGAGGAAGCGAAGCCAGAGAAAACCCACTCATCCTTCCTTCCAGGAGGAAAGTACTTTTTGGGCAGAGGTCAGACCTCCTTTCCCAGAAGCCTCTCTGTAGGCCCACTTCCCAGCAAACCAATTCTACCTTCCCTTCACAGTGAGATTTGAGGAGAACAGGAAGTTCTCCCTTCAAGACACTCAGATGCCAAAACATGCCTGGATCCAACATTTGCTCATGGATGTCATCATCCTTTTAAAAACATCGACCTACCCACAGACCTGCTGGAGCTAGGCACTCTTCCTCAAGGGAAAGCATTTCAGCACCTGTCTCCAAGATCTCCCATCCAACACATATCCCAGTACTTCAGAACTCACGTCACTGCTTTGAAATTTGTGACAAGCATTTGAGCTCCCTTGTTTCCTCAGCCTATTTAAATCAGAACTACACAGTGACACTAGTTGTCAGTTTAAAAATCAGGGCATCACAATATGGCTTGCATTTTTTCCAGCAACTAAAGAGAATGATTTTTCAGAGTAGCTTAACTGGAAATAACACCAAGAGCCAGCAAACCATCTGTTCTAACCTCAGTGCTAGAGTTAACAGTTATTTCGGACTCTCACAAAGGAAATCAGATAAAGCTATCCATGTTTTATTTCCTTCCAAGGGACCCTAAACACCCACTATTTTTTATTAAATTGAACAGAAACAACAGTAACCGAAGATGCCTGAAGAAGGAAGAGAACACAAGTCAGGGATGCAAACTGCATGTAATTAAGTGTTGTGTAGCGTTGCCATCCGGTCACTTCCCTCACAACACCCAAAGCTGATGCAGATCTTTCCCGGTCCGTCAGAACCTGCTACGTGGGCAAGGGAGACATCAACACGAGCACACACAGTGAGTGACTCCAGACTGAGGCCATACTGAACCATCTCACACTGCCAGCAGCCCCCTGAGCATCTGTGCCTCTGCTGTATTTCTGAGGTGAAATACCAGTTAGCCTGATAACTCCAGGGACTAATTATTGGGATGAATACAATACTTTATGATATCAAGGCTGGGAAGGGAGATGCACTACTAGGTAATCTATTTTTTAAAAAAGCAAAAATATGAAGCAAAATAATTTTCTACTTCTGGCTAAAAAGATCACAACAGTGTACGTAACTTAAACCTTTTTATCTTCCATAGACCTTCCATTTCCTAAAGGAGCTGTCTCCCAAAACAAACAGCTTGACACTGGCTTGATCCTGGTATGATCTAAGGATTTGTTTCCAGCATTGATGTAGCTGATGTCTCATGAGACTTCACTCCACAGACATTTGTCTTCTGGCATCAGATGATGTCAGGTACTTGACATTACGATATTTCTGCTAAGATTTCAGCCAGAAGGCCACAATCAAAAACAAAAGTTTTTGTGCTAATTTAAGTTTTATTTCAGTCTCATGAAAAACTTTTCTTTTTAAGCTCAGAACCTAGGAAGAAAGGATTCTTTCATCCAACACTTTTTAACTGGAAACTTGGTTTTGTTGGTGCTACGCCTGACCCCGCACATCTTGCACGTACATTTCATTACACTTGTCCATCAGTGGACAAAGATGTGTTGTCACTGCAGGAGGCAGCTCTCTTCACCACAACAGGGACCTCTTCTTCTGCAGGTGGGGACTCAGTCTCCTGGGTCAGGACAGTGTTCAATGGAGTGACAATGGGGTCAGTACGAGTACACTTAGCATGGAACTAATTATGACACATGCATGGCCTAAAACCAGTTGATCTACAGCCTAGAATTACAAGGGTTTTGTTGTACAATGCAGTAGCTTTTGTAGTTTGGAATTAGCACAGTCAAAAAATAAGAGGGTACATGCCTCACACAAAGTACTACACTGCCTGAACTTCTGCCAAACCAAATCACCATGTTATGAGCAGCATGCAGCATCTATCATCATCATTATGATCAGCAGAACGAAAGGGCAGCAGCAACCTCTACTCCATCTATTTCTAGGAGGAAATATTCACAGCAAGACCCTATGCCTTTCTCAAGGGACTTCTGCATTTCTTTCTGACAGCCACAGATCAAGCTCTTTTACTTCAAGAAAATGTGAATTCCAGAGTTAATAAGTCAAATTAATTTTCTTTCCCAAATCAACAGTGAAACAGTAATCCCAGTTACATCTGCGTTAGAATGTAATTACTATAAAGTCATGATATGAAGAAATAAGCCAGCAGAGGCAGAGAAATTAACTGATAACTGATGCTGAAATAGCATCACAACATGAAGCCTATGGTCCAGAATGTGGTCACAGACATGCTTACAAGCAAGAACCAAAGCTTAAGGAGTTCTTTAAAGAGGCACATCAGCTTGATATTTAAGGATTTTACAGTGTCTAGAGACTTCCAGAGTTAGAGAATAATGTCAACTTTTCTTTTTGCACAGCTGTCCGAAGCATTAAAGAACTCTCTCTGGGCTCCAGTGCCAGCTCCACCTAACTCCCTCAACCCCAACTGCCTCCTGAGATAGGGTTTCTACCTGTCTCATGGCACAAATTTCAGCATACTACACCAGGTGTAGCAGCACCCAGCTGCACTTACCTTCCTTCCAACAGCAAAACGACACGCTTTCACAAAGCCTTTCTGCTACACAGTTAACGCGGCTGTTCAGCCCTGCAGACAGACCCGTCGTAATGGCTTCCTATGAAAACCGGCGGGGCAACTCGCCACACAAGTCGGCCCGCAAAGACCTCAGCTGCCGTACGTCCTGCCGGCTCGCCAGCCTCTCGGTATTCACTTCGGCCAAGCACCGCGCAGTACAGGTCAGCGTTAGGGAGGGCAGTGCAAAGCCCTGCAGCCAGAAGGTGCTCCGGCCCTTCTCCTACAGACCCCGGGCAGCAGGTCAACCCACGGGGACCACGCAAGCCCCCACCTGCGGGCAGAGGCCGCACCACAGCGCGGCCAGACACACGCACTGAGCGCACCCCGCTCGAGTGGGAGCCCGCACGCCGTCCCGCAGGACCCCGCCGCTGCCCGTGCCCAGGGCACGGCTGCAGCCTCAGGAAGGATGTTTGTGACTAAGCACACGGCGGCCGTCTGCCTGCCCCGCCGCCTCGGCCCGGAGGCGGCACAGCGGCCGG
>VXAV01005441.1:69714-85428 GCA_013399715.1 Alectura lathami | reverse complement strand
CCCTGCAGCACCGCAGCGAGCATCTGCTGTCAGCCAGCCCCTGCTGGGGGAGCTGAGTACATACCACCCCCTGCTCTAAAGTAGGGGGAAAACACGTGGTGTTACCAACTCTGCTGTGCAACCCTGTGTCAGATCCCGGCACAGCAGATGGCAAGAGATTCTCCCTTCCATAAAGATCACAGAAGCGCCTTCTGGGCTGCACACTGCCTCGGGCATCCTGAGACAACTGCGTCTTCTCAAGGCACGGGAACTCCTGAATCCCAGTCCTGCACTCCAGATCCTAATCCACATGCTTCTACTTACCAACCTTGCCAATGTCTCTTCAGCAGGAGTTCTCTTAGCTCCAGGAGCGATAGTGACTCCAATTAACTTAGCTGCACGACCACTCCTCCACAACCCCAGTGGTTAGGTTTATAAGGGTGCTGTATGCATTTGCTCCCTTTGTATTAAGAACAAGGAGCTTCCGAAGACAGCTTATAGTGCACCACACCCAGGCCCCACAGGGATTCTAGGTATCAACTCCTCCTGCTTTTCCCTTATGGTTTTTACACTGCTACCATCATCCAACATAACGTGCCACTAGGCAAGCAAGGGAGGGAGGGTAGTGGCAAAGTTGGGAACGCACAACATAATTAACAACGGGATTGTCAGCCACTTCGATGTCAGGCCCCACAGCTACACACCATGCACTGGCATTGATCTTGCCCTGCCCACTCGGCCCAGAAAGGCAGTGAGTGCCTCTTCTCGTGCCAAGCCACCACGTCAGTCCTGGTCGCCATCAGACGACTCTTCTTCTGCCTCCTCCAGCCACTGGATAAACTTTTGGAGCTGCAGAGAGAACGAAATGTGGTTGGGTGACAAGTGACAAACAGGTGCTAGAAACGCTCAGCACCTGCATTGTGTCAGTAAGGACCATTATTACGCATCAGAAACAGAACATTTGAGGGAGAGAGACCAAAGTTTAGATGAAACACAGCTGAGATGCTATGAGCAGATTCAGACTTCCAGGATTCCTGAGGAAGATTGCTCCAGTTAAACAATCCCCACAACGTTCAGTAAGATGACTGAAGTTTTCCAGAGCTCAAAGAGAGGAGAGGTGACAGCAACACCTCAGCTAAGACCTGTTAGGGAAGCTCTGCAGGGAAAAGCCTGCTCCCTCATGAATTGCTGCGGAAAGGCACCTCATCTGAGCCACCACTGCTGACCTGTACTACGAGCCGACTCTGCAAAGGTTTTAAACAGAGCTGCGGTTCCTCAGAGGTGGCTTTCTTCCCCTCCTCCTCTTCCAGATCCAGGGAGGAGGACTGGAACAAGGCTCAGCCAAACTGCAGCACAAAGTTCTGTCTGATGGAGGAGGAAGTGTATATGCTCCCTTGCAACATAAGCCAAACAAAACCACTCTACTGCAAATGCGTAGAAATACAGCGAAGGGACTGGGAAGCCAGGAATGAAAGCTTCAAAGGAATCGCACTGGGCCAGCAAATGGGACATTGGCCTAAAGCCCATTTCAGATGGGTGTTGGCTTAGAGAAACCGTGCTGCTACTCCAGAAAGCACCAGCCTCCTGCTACAGAGCCCACTAAAAACAGCGTCCCCCCTCCTACTACCTCCATTCCTCACCAAAACAGGATGACTATGGCAGAAGGCACAGAAATATCTGTTCTGCACAGCTGTGCTGCTTAGCATTCAACACACTGGTGCATTACTGGCCTACCACGTAACAGCAGCTGCTCCACAGAAGGTGACAGTGGCACTGAACTCAACTGCCAAGTTTCTTCTAGCAGCTGTTGAATCTTTTTTTTTTTAAGCAAACAAATAAAAAAAAAATAAAACCAACCACACCTTTGGGACTTACCCTCTGGTCTTTACGAAGCTGCTTTCCCTTGTCAGATGTGTCCCTCAGAGAGAACCAGTTGAGAATTACGTCTTCTTCCAGAATTTCCAGCTGGTAAAACGCCATCAACACCTGCATTGATCAGAAAAAAAGAGCAACAGGGCTCTCTGTGAACTCTTCTGGGATTAGCTCGTGTCCAAGCACAAAGTCTGCACATGATCTGTGGCTCCCAGCTCCACCTTCAACAGAAGTCAATCAGTTCACTCCATTTTGGTTTCGTTGTTAGAAATACCTGTGCTTCTCCTAGCAAGCCTTACCCTCCTGACAGCCAGATGCTGTGACACGTGCTGAGTCCAAGCTCAAGCCCCACCAGCTTCAGCTTTGTGGCGGCAGGGTATACCGAGAGCTGCGGGCAACTAGAGGCCACAGAGGGGCTCAGCTCCAGATGTTACTTCGGTTCTCTTTTTAAAGCAGCCCCAAACCCTCCCCAAAGCGGATCAGATAAGCCACTCTTACGCAGGCCCAGATACGTTCAACAGTGACATACCCATCCTGCCCCAGGCTCCCTCCTCCTGCCAGCTCTCTCTTAAAAGTGCCTTACGGCAGGTGCCAAAGCAATTGGTTATTTGTCAGCTCTAACTCCTGCCCAGTGCAGCAAGGGTAAGATGCAATCGTGCTTTCTCAGAGTGCCTTTGTGCCTTTGCAGAGCAGGCGCTTTGCAGCCATCTCCTTGAGGCAGAGCACTGACAAAGCTGTTTGCCAGCTCCAGTCATAAAGTGTCACTTCAATTCCCAGCCTCCAGGGAAATCCAGGCTCCTCCAACAATGGACACCTGCCAAACAATTGCAGTAATTCAATGATGTTTTGGCTCACCAAACCAAAGGCTTTTGGCTCCAGGCCATGCTAAGTGCTTTGCCATTAGCCGGAAACACGGGTGGCAGAAGTTAAGACGACTCTTTGCTGAGGAACCAAGAGTTAAGCAGGCCCTAGGAAGAGTTCTTCCAGAAGGGAAAGGGGCTTCTTGAGACGCTGCTAAGGGAGAAGACTTACAATCTAGATCAAATGCTCTCAGTCTGATAGGGCAGAACGAATGCAGGGACAAAACATTCGCCAAAGTGGGCAGGCAGGAATATGCTGAGAACTCTCAGAAGCAGGGAGATGGGTAATAAGCCACATGTCAGCTCCTCTTTATTCCCAGTGTGACAACTAGGTCAACCTGAATTAGAAATTCTTTTCTTATTCCCAGCTTTGCTTGTTTTGCACCCTAAAGTAGCAAAAAACATTTGGCAATTAGATCCCAGACACCATGAAGAAAAGAGAGGTGAATGGCCTCACCTCTCCTTCCAGCACCATGCTAGGTTAGAAGCTGCAAAACAACAGCTCCCATCAGGCTGGTAGTTAATACCCACCCTCAGCCTTGCTTATTCAGAGTCCTATGTAGACACTTTTTTAAAAAAAAAAAAAAAAAGCGATTGTTACAGATAGGTGTTCTACACCCACTGAGACCTCAGACTTCTCTCCTCTAAAGCAGGCAAGCTGATGATGTGAACAAGATGCATTTCACCATGAGTCCAGCAAAAGCAGATCCTCAGAGCCGGGAGCAGATACTCACTTTAGCTATTGAAGTGCAAAGGCTGTCATGTTCCAGGAAGAATTCCTCAATGGCAAATAAGGCATTCAAGTGATCCGACGCTCGCTTTATGTAGTTCTTAAACAACGGGGTCCAGTTCTTCAGCAGCTGCAGGGAGGAAGCACAGAAGAGCTCCTGAGCTGAGATGGATGCATGCACTGAGCTGCACTGAGAAACCAACCCAGGACAGCATCTTAAGGGACTCTTCAGCTGACCAGTTAACCCTCATCCCTCCATCAAACAGCTATTGTGTCTCGTGTGCAGACAGGACCTGGTTTTACCAGACAGCCTTGAGAAAGTCTGTTAGCCTTCTTGGGTTTGATTCTCTGGATGGCACACTGGATTGTCACAGTTAAGAGTGTTTGGCAGAGTCTGGTTCTCAGAGAAAATCACCTCCCAGCAGACCGGTACAGAGGGGTACATTCATGCTCTCAAGCCCTCCCCCAGGGAGCTGCTAAAGTTTTAGGATAACTTTTCTTCAAAGCAGAAGAGCAAATAAGAACAAAAAGAGAATGCAAGGAAAATTACCAGCTTCAGCAAAAGCAAAGATCCATTTGCTCCCTGGATGCACAGTCCCACGGGGTGTACTTTTGCATGGTATTACCGAGGATGAAGGCTCCCCAACAGAAACCTGTGGGGGTGCACCATACATGCCAGCTGCCGGGCAGCACTGCAGACACTGGCCAGCCTAGCAAGCTGAATTGCTAAAATTGCCTCCCCGCATCCTTCCAGACATCCTTGCCTACTTAACTTTGTCTGATGCTGCTCCAGTGACAGCAGAAGCACAGCCTTCAATTTATCAGCAGCTCCAGCCACATCCACTCAAAGTGTGCCTGCAGTCTGGGAAAGGTCCTGTTCTCTGCACCACCTCCACTTTCCAACTTGTACAGGAACCAAACGAGACACCTGACATACTTCAAACTGGAGAACTATTTCTCAAGCCTCCAGATTTCATCTGGAAAATATCCATGGGCATATCCTTTACCAGATGCCTGTTTCCTAAAATTGCTGCAACACTTACGCACTTCACGTCCAGGAGACAGCACTTCAGAGCACATGCCGTGGTTTCAAGTCAAGCCACACATCACAACTATGGCATTTCCACCATTTCCCCTCCTGAGCTGTCTGGGACTGCTCTACCATTGCTCTTGCACAAACAACACATCTTCCTTTAGCATCTCTTCATCAGAACTGAGCTTCAAGGAGAGTGAGAAACATGAAACAGCTCTGCAAAGCTCAGTAGGCTTACAATATTCTACGCTCTCAGAGTTCAGCTGTTCCCATCTCATACCAAATGACTTTGCCACATGTAAGCCATTATAAGCAGATCTCAGCCTAACACAACTACTGACTGAGGGCATTTTAGCTGCACAGCTACAGACTTTAGCTACATTTCTGTCACACACTAACCTACGCCAAGGCAGTGCTCGGGATTCTCAGGACAGAAGCACCAGGAACTTGAAGGACAGTGCTTTTTACTAACTAGGCAACCACAAGTTGTTCACTGCAGAAAAGCCAGTTTCTCAGGCACTGCCCAAACACACACTCTGCCCAAAGAACTGCTCTCTTCTTTGCAGGGTGCTGCTGGTAAATAGGCAGACGCTGATGCCTGTTTATAAGCCTTCAAGGGCTGACTCTGCCGCCACTGGAGGCGCTTCCCAACTCCAACAGCTGTTACAACACCGACTAACGTCCTGCTTGCAATGGAAGGGTAACAGAATGCCTCCCCAGGACATGGCATGCCTGCTGATGTCAGTGCAGAAAGCCAGACCAACAACTCTGCTAAGTAAAGACTCCGAGGCAGGAGTTCTCCCAGAGAAGGGAACTGTGGGCACCCTGTTGGCTGTTCTTTGAGCAGGAGCACTGCAGACATTGACAGGCACGATGGCCAGCTGATCTGATACTTGCGTGTCTCCCTCCCAACTCCAAGAATAATTTCTGGTTCATAAATGCACACGGCACACTCCCTGCTGGGAGAAATTCCACCTGTCCATGACACAGGGCCTGCTCACCTTGAACACGACGTTCAGATTATTCTCACTTCTCACTGGAGGTTTTGATCGTTGCCTCTGGTGGCAAGCGCGAACCCCAGCGTTCCTGCGGTGACATCCCCATCAGCGGTTACCCGAGGTAAGCTTTGTGTACTTCCACTGCCTTTAGCTTTGAGGGGTATTCAGACAGTTACACAAACATTGTTCCGTTATACAGCACCCTTTACTCCAGATTAGAACCTCTTTTGATTGGATGAGGCACTGAAGGTCTGTCCTGCTTATGGTCGATTCAAATCCCAATCAAAGTGGCAGAAAGAGGTGCCACATCCTAACTTAAAAAAAAAACCAACATCCCGCGTAGCTACCAACTTCACACAACCTGTTGTCTAGACATACTGCTTTCCACCTAGCATCTAGAATCTGCTGTAATGCTCCCTCCAGTCCTCCTCCTCCAACTCTCTTCTTCCTGAACAGGATATCTTGCTCAAAACTGACTGAACAAATGAACAAAAGCAAGCAGAGTGGACAGCAAAATCCCATCAGGCCACCTAGTGAACAGATCAGTTCGCCTGCATGTTTGCTGCAGTAGGTATCTCCACGCATCCAGGAGACGAGTCAGTGCCATGCCTACAGCAACAGAATCGGTTCTGCACCTCTCTCCATCGGGTGGAAGCACACACCCCCTCAGAGAACGGATGATGAGGGTGTCCAACATTTCTCTTCAGCTCTGCCTCCTGAAGAATTTAAACCTGTTCTGTATTTGCAAACTCCAGTACACACGTGATATGGCAAAGGGATGGCCACTACAAGGGCTTCAGCTTGGGTTAACAAAGCCATTACGGCTGCCGGCTTTTTAGAACAGATCCTACCCTGATCTGCCTCCCTTAAGCCAAGAAACAGAAATTGTTCTCACCCAACCATACAACCCCAGTCTCTTCAGAGACACAACAGAACTCTCTATCTTTGCTTCAAGACAACAAGATTGTGCATTTGGCTGGAAAAAACTGGCAGCAGTTACAATACGCCTTGGAAGGGATTCTGCCGGGAGAGGAGCGCTCCCTGCTGCCCCCAGGACAAGACTCAGAGTGGATTGGAGTCGGGTTCCTGGAACGCATGCTGGTAAAGACAGCTCCAACAGCCCCTCTCTGATCTCTCCTGCTAGTTATACACTCTCCTATCATACAGAGAGCAGCAAATAATCAGAGGTGCTGAAGCAGAGCTCCCCACACTTCCAGACTGAGCCGAGTTCTGTCAGGCAGGTGCAATAGTTTGAGTTCACTTTTACTTCCTTAGAAGACAGAGAGGCTCACAAACTCAAGGAGTGCAAGTGGCTTCAGGCTGAAGCTAAAAGACTTCTCAGCCAGGAAGTTCCTCAGGCATTCCGACTCCTACACACTAGGAGATAAGCCCCAAGAACAGCCAAACGGAGCAGCACTCACGGGAAGTAACGCTGAGAAATAGTTCTGGGAGTCCAGGTTTGCATCCAGCTGCTGCAGTGGGAACTCCAGAATGACTTTACTGAGCACCTGCATCATCTCATTCAGGCTAATGTTGTATGCATACCTGCAAGGAAAAAGGCAAAACCCCAAACATTTCACATAACCCAATCTCTGCAGACCGTGGTTCCTCACAGATACAGCGAAGATCTGACTTGCATCTTCCAAACTTCTTTTCTCCCCCCCGTTTGCCACCCTTTCACCCCCAAACCAACCCATTCAGGTAATAAAACCACCCTGCATTGCGTAAGGCCTTGTGTAAGACCAAAAGTCCTGAAAACCTGCGATCACAGGGAACAAGCTGCTGCAGGGGCATCACCCTCACACTTGCTAGAGCGCAGCGTGAACACTGTTGCGCAAAAGAAGGAAAACAGGTTTGTATTTGAGAAACATTAGGTAAAAGGCACTCTGATTACATGTGCCAGACTTGATGCTGTCAAAAGGGAGCAGACAAACCACACCACAGCCTCTGCTGCAGGCAGCTGGTTGAATGGTGCAATGCAAAGTGCAGCAGCTCCTGCATGAACTTAATGAAGGCTGTGCCAAGAACTAGCTTGCTCTCGCTAGTCCCCAGTCACCTAACAGGGAGTCAATCTCCTGCTACAGGACCAGGGCTGGAAAAGCTGAATGACTCAGGAAGCTGCAGATGCGTTAACTCCTGTCAGCATTCACTCACATTTCTCATGCTGTAATACCAGCAAGACTAATCTTCAGCCATCAAACATGGCATTCAGGTGGTTTATCTGCTGCCAAACGCAACCACAGTGTCTGCCTAAGGGGACACTCACTTGAGAGAGTTGATCTCCAGGACCAGGTTGTCACAGGAAATGTTTTCTTCTTCGCCCCTCTGCAACGTACCCAGAACCTCATTCTGGAAAACTAATAGAGGAGAGGACAGCAGTTAGACAGGACAAGGAGGAACCCAGGTTCTTCAAACTGCTCATTGCAGAAGGAACTATGATCTTAACAAAGGGAGCATTCTGATGCAGATGTCTGTTTGCTCTCCATGAGCTGGCACAAACCCACATCAACTATACTTACAAGCAGTGGTATAACTCAGATAAAGGAGACCTGCCAGGTATCATTGATCTAACCATGCAGACCAGTACAAAGCTATTTATCTCTGTCATCTTTCAGAGCAGTTTCCAATTGCACTTCCACAATCAAGCCTTTCCTATTCAGGAGAACTTCATCCTCCCTTAACTAAAGATGCAAATTCAAAGCTAGAATTTATTGATTTCCTTCAGGGAGATCTTTTTTCAGGTGAAAAAGGTGTTTTTTTTTCCCTAGTTTAGTCTGACCCATTTCAAACCCACGTTAACTTAACAAAACAGAAAACCAAAGCATAACTGCCAAAAGAAGCAGCTCCTACAAGGAAATTCTTCAATGCAGCAGCAAGCTGTCCACACAGGGAAACTGCCAGATCTTCACGTAGTCTCAGCGTTTAGGCAGTGATGCTGCTGTTTGAACAGACAGCTCAGGGAGGTCACTTTCATGAGGGCCCAGTGATCATGAGTGAGAAAGATGAAGGACCCTTGTCCAGCTTCTCACCCTCGGCTGCCTTGGGTTAATGCACAACAGCAATACAGGGAACGTTAAGAGAACAAGGCAGAAAATGCAGAAAGCGAGGTCAGGAAGCAAACACATCACATCCATCCCCAGGCCTTCTAACACACCTACAGACAGCAGCACGAACCTCACCACCTGTGTTTCCTGCAGACTCACCACTGCTCCCAACAGCCCCATCCCTCACCTTTGATGTCATCCAGCTGAGGGGACGCTGCCCGACTGTCTGGCTCCTCAGAGCCCATGCTCAGGTCGCTGTCTGACTCACTCTCCTCTTCTGAATGCATAGCTGGGCCTGATGAAGAAGAGAAGACACAGTGTTCAATGCTCAAAGGCTGCAGCTGTCATGTGCAGGAAACCAGGTGTCCCAGGGACTTCACAACCAAGCCAGCAGCGATCTGTCCTTGCAAGGAAGTTTTTACTCCCAGGCCCAGATGGTCAGAATTGCTGCAGAGGGAACAACACAGCTGGCATAGGGACACTGGGACTTTTTAAGAGCGCACGCAGACAGCTAAGGACAGGGACAGAAGCACATGCATCTTGTGCAGGCTGCTGACTCACGACAGAGCAGCGTCAGCACTCTGCCACTAGCTGGAAGGCAACCAGAGGAACCCAGGAGAACCAAAGCCTATCCCCTCTACAGGGAAGGCCTGCTGGCCCGTGGTGTGCCCTTCACAGCACAGACAGCTGCATCTGTTTGTGCAAATCAAGCCAATAACCGTTTTCCATAGAGCACAAGAAGAAAGAGTCTGATCCACCACCTTTGTAAGTAACCTCTCACCTCCACACACAAATATGTTATCAGGAGGCCCAACTGCTCCGTGGAGCCCAGGCCTTATTCTGGGAAGTGTTACCAGCATCCCACTCAGCAAGTTTCCGCGATGCAGAAAGTCTGCCTGTCAATCCCCAGGTAACCACGCTGAGGTCCTCCTCACCCCATAGACTCTGCCTCTGCTCTTCATCCTCTTCATTCTTGTCATCTGCTTTCCAGAGGTAGCCTCTGCCTTCTGAGCCTACATCCTTTTTGTTGTAACCTGAAAATGAAAAGGCAGTTAGGGCATAGGTTTGCCCATAAGCAGGCCCAGTACATCTGAAGTAGACTGGTAAAACTGCTGTCCCTAAATATCCTTCATCATGAGGAAACTGGGGTTCCTGCAGATGCACACAGTTTTCAGCTTTTATTTTCCCACTTGCCTTGACACATGACCACCTTACCGCCCTCAACAGCAGCAACATTCAGCCAGGCATGTTTAGCTCCCTCAGACAGACTGGTAGAAACAGTATCTCACAAGGACAAAGTCCTTGGACACAGTCCAAGTACAAGGACATAAATCTTGCAACCTGCTTTGAACCGAACATCTCAGCTTCAGCTTATTGTCTCCTATGAGGCTCCAGGTAAAATGGGAAATAGCTGAGTCCCCACAGATCTTAGTGCTGGGGTACTGAGGTACAACACCCCACAGTCCAATCTCGGCCAAATATCCTTGCTTGACCTACTGAAAACACACGTCCCAAGCTGAATGCAGCATTAAGCTCCAGCCTGGAGCTGCAGGAGAGGGAAGGACCCCAGAAGATGGGGGGCAAAGTCCTTTGTACATCCTGAGCACGTGGAGCCAGAAACCCTCGCACCTTTCAGCTTCACTTTGCTCTCCTCCTTGTTCACGCCAGAATCATCACTGAACTGGTCGTCATCCTCCTCCTCCTCATCTGGTGGGTGCAGAGAGATCACCGTGCCCTCCGAAAGAGTGATGTCAGGACCTACAACTACCTGCAAAGATGTGTAACATACCTTAATGAGGACATACCCTGCCTGCTCCCTTCTCCCTCCACCAACAGGGAGGACAGCAGCTCCAGAAAAGCTGTTCCAAGGCAGGGACAAACTAGCATAACTGAAAACATCAGCGCTGCCAGAGCAGACACCATGCTACCCTAGCCAAAATGCCTGAAGGAAGAAGAAGTGGGAGCAGCAACGCACCCCCACCTCTGAGAAAATGCCTGGAGCAGCCCTGTATTCTGGTATGGCACCAAGAAAGGCAGAAAGCAAAAGAGAAACAAACGGCTCACCTGAGAGGAGAGGACACAGTGGGGCTTGAGCTTTACTCTCTCCTTCACCTCAGCTTCATCACAGATAACAGAATGGCAGATCTTCACATTGTCTGCTATGTGCACTCTGTCCCAGAGAAAAGCTCCCTCCAAAGTGACTTCATCACCTGTTTCACATCAACAAGTGCAAGTACTGTCAAGCAAGGCAGACTGCTGCTCTCTGACAGCGCTGGGTCCACTAGACAGCACCTTACTGAACCTAGGACTAAATGCCCTTGACACATAATGGATGTTAGGTGAAAACAAAAGAAGCGGCCTTACAGATCTGCAGCCACTTCTCACCCAAAACTAAAAGACAAGTTTGCTCTCCACAGGATGTAACAAGTTGACAGTAACAACTGACACCTTGGTTTTGCATGAACACTGCCAAAACAGAGAAAAATTGAGCCAGAACTAGAAAGGAGGAGTGTCACATGGCTCACAGAAACAGGGACAGATGTCCTTCATCTGCAGGATGTTGGCAGGTGATGATTCTAGACCATTAAACACTATGTGTTCTTGACTGCATGAAGCGCCTTCCAGCTTCTAGCATTACAGTACTCCAAAACCTTTAATCTCCTAGAAGACAAAGCTTTTCTCCTTCCTTCCCATCGGAAGCCCCTAAGTACCCAGCATCCTTCCCAAGAGCCAAATGCGCTTTAAAAGTAAAATCCCAACCGCCTGTGCCCCTGCCTGGGGAGCCCTGCACGCCCCCACGCTTGCACTCACCGATCCGACAGTTCCGCCCGATGACGCTGTTCATTATGGAGCAGCTGTTGCCGATGACCGTCCCCTGCCCGACCAGCACGTTCTCTTTCAGCACGCTGCCATGCCCGAGGCTGACATCTGCTCCCCGGTAAATGTTGTGTTTAGAGTGGGTGTAACTCTGGTTCTTGTCGTCAGTGAAGTTCATCTCCGGAGTCAGAGGATAAACCCAGCGCCTGATGATGTCTGAGCACACGGCTTCATACATCAGCAGGTTGCACACGTGGGCGCCGTACTCTTCTGTTGTTACGTGCATGTGGATCTGGTTCCCCAGGACCTGGAAACAGGCATGGTCAGGGGGTTCCCTAATGCAAGGAACAGGATCTCCCTCGTGACACCCCTCTCCTCACCTCCTCATTCACCAACAGACCACGCACAAAGTCATCCCGTGTCTGGTAGTCAAAATTGTCGGTGAAAAGCTCAGCCACCTACCAGGAAGGAAACGCAAGAAAGTAATATAATTACAGAACGAGCTGCCAGGGAAGCCAGTTAGTCAGTGCCTATTCAGTGGTTCTCAGAGAGATGAGTTACATGGTATTGGAAAGTGACGCTCTTGCCTTGAATAAAGCTTTGATTCCTGCTGGTGGGAGCATTCACCTCCCCATCGCTGCCTCCTACCGTAGGCTATGAACGGATTCCGGTTTTCAGCAGGGGCAAAACATGTCTGCACCACCTCCAAACAGTGTGCCCAGCCATGCCTTGTAGTTTCACTTCCAAAGGAAGGCTCTAGACCAGCCTTTTAAGATTTGGAGGAAATGTTAACAAGCCTAGGCTGGAACAAGCCTGAATGTTACCCTAACGTGGTGCCAGCTCACAAGTACTGACACTTCCACAGCACAGCCATCACCTCCGCTCCACAGACTTGACTCTACTCAAAGGGAAGGTGCTTGCTGTCCAGCACGGTTTCATCCTGTGCCCAATCAGCCAGTCAGTCTGCCGATGCACGTATGGTTTAATTCCGCCTGGGCCCGAGTAGGGCATGGCAGACACCAAGCTCACACAGTCCACGTGCGACTGTGCTCACACAGTGCGGTGCCACGAGATCCCAGCTCGGCCGCTGGGCACAGCCAGGAGTTCTGGTTTCCAGACCTGGTACATCAAAGGCACGGCACCCCTCCGCATATCAGCGGTGCCAAGAACGCAATGCAAATTGAATTCTGGACCCTCAGAAGGGCAGAACTCACCTGTGGGGAGCAGATGCTGATATGACAATCCAGCAAGTCATGGCGCACCTCGACGTTCTCAATAGAATTCTGAAACAGACTCTGGAGGAGGAAAAGATTCAGGTGATCTGAGTATCACACACAGCACTGAACCCCAAGAGTCTTCCACAGTCAGCAGGATCATACCAACTGAAGTCCTGAACTAGGTGCTGCTCTAGACCAGAAGTCTACAATCCACACAGAGACACAAGCACAGCAGGCACGGCCCCGCCACGCACACAGCAGCGCGTCAGCCAGCAGGGCCTGCCCTCGTCCCCGCACGGCGCAGCTCTCCAAGGAGCACCTTGTACTAACAATCACTTCTCCTTCAGGAGGTCCGCTACCCTCAGTTGCTGTACCTTCCAAAGCTGTAAGTCTACAAAGAGCACTAATAAATCAAAATGCAATATCTGTAGCTTTATACCTCTTGCCAATTTTTACAGTTTTTTTTTTCCCCTCCTTCTTTTTGATTTCAGACAATGATTTATGCTTTCATTTGAAGGTAAAAAATAGTCTATTGATAACTCATTTGGGGGTGAAAATGCCATATATTCACAGTCTTGGTTCTGAGTTGAAAAAGGTCTACTTATCTGGAGAAAGTGCCTCCACAGGTGTTCACCGAGCATTTACCACATTGTTAGTGGAGCCCATAACACCCCTAGGGAAAGGGTGCAGGCAGAAGTGATAGGAGGTACTACAACCTGCACCTCCTGTTATTCCACCACGCATCAGGCTCAGTGCCACTTAGAAAGGCTTTGTGTATGACAGTAGCATATGCAGCCCCATCTGGGAATCTCTGTGACAACACAAATCATCCACCACCCTCATTTCACAGAGAAAAGGATTCAGACTGAATTCTGAGAAACATCTGTCCCATCTTCAAACTCTGAAATGAGCCCCAGCACAATCTCCCCAAGCCCCGAGTAAAGGTTAAGGGAAAAAAGAAGCAGCAAGCACAGCTCCCAGCCCCCACTGAAGGAGGATTTCCCTGGGGCTGCTCCACCACCACAGCCCTTTCCACCCCTCAGGCTCCAGGCGCACCATAGGGAAGCGGAAGCGCTTCAGCCCCTGGGTTCTCTGGTAGTGCAGGACGCGGTTGGTGGCACTGTCCATGGCAATAACGATGTCATCCTCTTTGCACCTGGCGTGGTGACCAGGCGAGGACTCCTTGAAAATCATCGTCATCACAGAAACGTTCTTTTCCATCTTACGACGCAACCTGAAGACAGGAGGACAGAATTTCCAAATCACTCTCCAGTTAGAGCCTGGGCAAGCACTAGGCAGGCACGCACTCCTTTCAACACCTACTTGTGCTCCTCCAAGGCTCTGGAGATGTTCAGGTTGGATACCACGTCCCCAGTGACCAGAATGAAGTCAGAACGAACGAGGGACTTGGCATCGACGTCCCGCAGCACGTCCCCAAGGGAGCGGTACAGGTCCGAGGTCACAAAGCGCACCGTGTTGGGAGAGGTGTGGCGGCACCACTTGGATTTCCTGAAGGAGAAAAACGTGTCGGGAAGGCACAAAAAGGCCGTGGCACATCCTCGAGTGACCACAAGATCTTGTCACAATAAGCACACTGCCCACAGGTTAGGCATGTATGTTTACGTGCAGCAGGAGGACTGAAAGTCAGACTGAGACTGAAGCTTATAGGAACTCCCTCGGAGCCAAGGTTTAACGACAAAGAAGAAAAAGTTACACAACTTTTTTCTCTGAAAACAGCATCAAGAAGACTGCATGCTTCTCTTTGCACGCAGACCTCCTTCAGATAAAGCTTCTTCCCTATGCTGTGTGACACCTCGAGACAGGGCATAATGAAGGGGGGGTGCTGCAATTCACACAGCTTTAACCCTGCTTGTAAGCAGGGATAGTTAGCCATAACCATAACGCAGCCCCCAGACACACAGCTATTTAGAGCACTGAGCAATCACACTCCTTCCCAGGAGGAATGGTCTTTTCTGAAATGTGCTAGGAGACATTCCTGGAAAGGCAATCTTGGCAGAAGGATCAGTGCAATGTAAGACCTTTAGGGTCTGTTGGAGGATGGGAGAACCCCTTCCACGATAAAGCTAAAAAGGAGAAGAGATTCTTACTGTAAATGCTCTTTTATCTCAGCTGACTTCCAACAGCAGAAAACGAAGGTTTCTTCTACTCCAGTTGCTGTTAGGAACTCCAAGGTGTAGTCAATCATGGCCACATTTGCCATAGGTAAAAGAGCCTAAGAGAAAGGGACACAAGAACTGAACCAACACTGCACCTCAGCAGAAGGAAGCCTCCCCCAGCTTCAGGATGTAAGACCAGCAGCGGTGCCAGAAGAACAACACCAGTAACTGCACCACTTCCTTTCACCCACAACATTCAGTGGATCTGAACAGTGAGAACTGGTTTCTGCTGTCCTGTAGGGGAAGACCCCCCCTTCACAAAGGAAGGCACAAAGTGAAGCTACTACACATAAAGCTCTGTAAGAAAACTCAAATAAGTGAGACTAGGAAATGGGAAAGTCCCAGCGTGCTGACTCCCTGACTCAGACTTTGACTGCTACAAGAAAAACCTGTCAGACGTGAACGATGAAGCCACAGGAATACAAATGTGCAGAATGAAAAACAGCAGAAGAAAAAAAGACACAATCTGAAATGGAGTGCGCACTCTCTTGACCTGAGATTCAAGCCGTACTTTTAAACTGAGCTCCTGACTTACAGCTGAATGATGCCTGACTATTCTTTAACTCTTTCTTTTTTGGTGATGCTTTGTTCCAAGCCTGTGTGCGTGTAATAACGACAACCACAAACGTTAGCGAACAAGGCTGGACAACTGCCGGGACCCAGGCTCTCTGAAGCACTCCTTCCTTCACCAAGTGGCTCTCTGGCCCGGCTGACCGCAGTGCTTTCTCCATCCAGCTGCCGGCTGCCTTCTTCTCCCACTACTGTCACAAAAGCTCTGCTTCTTCCCCCCCCAGCAAGAAGCGTGTCCCAGCCCGCCACGCTCCCTCTGCTCCACGCCATATGGAACAGCAGCCGCCCCCGGCGCGGCGCTGGGGCCCTGGTTGCCTGCCCACGGCACCGCCATCCCCTCCGGGCGAGGAGAATCCACTGGAGGGCCAGCAGCAGCCCGGGACCCCGCCGGCGACCGCTCGGGGGCCGCACTAGTCA